>CM039673.1:482749269-483059798 GCA_022496015.1 Hordeum marinum
GATACCATGCCAACTTTCAACCTTTTCAGACTTCCATTTGAAGTGCTTTTCAATTTCAGGGTAATTTGGCTGAAAAACATGAGTAAATGCATGAGATATATCAAATGAAGTCAGAAAAGTTGAAAATTGATGATGTGGCTTTGAATGGTGCATTTTGAACCCACGAAAAGCCTGGAGTTCAAATAAGTTGAAGAAAATGAAATGCATTTTGTAACCGATGAGTTTCCGTCCGAAACCCCGATACTTCGAAAGCGACTGTCCATTTTGTACACGAAGTGCATCCAGCTTTTGCCGTAACCCTCTCAACTTTTTAGCACATGCTATGTGGGTGAAAAGATGATACCATGCGCAACTTTCAACCTTTTTCAGAGTTCATTTGTAGTGCTTTTCAATTTCAGGGTCATTTAGCTCAAAAAATGTAAATGCATGAAATATATCAAATGAAGTCAGAAAAGTTGAAAATTGATGATGTGGCTTTGAATGGTGCATTTTGAACACACGAAAAGCCTGGAGTTCAAATAAGTTCAAGAAAATGAAATGCCTTTTGTAACCGATAGTTTCCGTGAACCCCGATACTTCGAAAGAGACTGTCCATTTTGTACACGAAGTGCATCCAGTTTTGCCGTAACCCTCCCAATTTTTAGCACATGCTATGGGTGAAATGTTGATACCATGCCAACTTTCAACCTTTTCAGACTTCATTTGTAGTGCTTTTCAATTTCAGGGTCATTTAGCTCAAAAAATCAGTAAATGCATGAATATATCAAATGAAGTCAGAAAAGTTGAAAATTGATGATGTGGCTTTGAATGGTGCATTTGAACACGCGAAAAGCCTGGAGTTCAAATAAGTTCAAGAAAATGAAATGCCTTTTGTAACCGATGAGTTTCCGTCCGAACCCCGATCCTTCGAAAGAGACTGTCCGTTTTGTACGCGAAGTGAATCCTGCTTTTGCCATAACCCTCCCAACTTTTAGCACATGCTATGTGGGTGAAAAGATGATACCATGCCAACTTTCAACCTTTTCAGACTTCATTTAGTGCTTTTAAATTCAGGGCCATTTAGCTAAAAAAATCAGTAAATGCATGAAATATATCAAATGAAGTCAGAAAAGTTGAAAATTGATGATGTGGCTTTGAATGGTGCATTTTGAACACACGAAAAGCCTGGAGTTCAAATAAGTTCAAGAAAATGAAATGCCTTTTGTAACCGATGAGTTTCCGTCCGAAACCCGATACTTCGAAAGCGACTGTCCGTTTTGTACACGAAGCGCATCCAGCTTTGCCGTAACCCTCTCAACTTTTAGCACATGCTATGTGGGTGAAAATGATACCATGCCAACTTTCAACTTTTCAGAGTTCATTTGTGTGCTTTTCAATTTCAGGTCATTTAGCTAAAAAATCAGTAAATGCATGAAATATACAAATGAAGTCAGAAAAGTTGAAAATTGATGATGTGGCTTTGAATGGTGCATTTTGAAACACACGAAAAGCCTGGAGTTCAAATAAGTTCAAGAAAATGAAATGCCTTTTGTAACCGATGAGTTTCCGTCCGAGACCCGATCCTTCGAAAGAGACTGTCCTTTTGTACGCGAAGTGAATCCTGCTTTTGCCATAACCCTCCAACTTTTTAGCACATGCTATGTGGTGAAATGATGATACCATGCCAACTTTCAACCTTTTCAGACTTCATTTGAGTGCTTTTCAATTTCAGGGTCATTTAGCTCAAAAAATCAGTAAATGCATGAAATATATCAAATGAAGTCAGAAAGTTGAAAATTGATGATGTGGCTTTGAATGGTGCATTTTGAACACGAAAAGCCTGGAGTTCAAATAAGTTGAAGAAAATGAAATGCCTTTTGTAACCGATGAGTTTCCGTCCGAAACCCCGATACTTCGAAAGAGACTGTCCATTTTGTACACGAAGTGCATCCAGCTTTTGCCGTAACCCTCTCAACTTTTTAGCACATGCTATGTGGGTGAAAGATGATACCATGCCAACTTTCAACCTTTTCAGAGTTCATTTGTAGTGCTTTTCAATTTCAGGGTCATTTAGCTCAAAAAATCAGTAAATGCATGAAATATCAAATGAAGTCAGAAAGTTGAAAATTGATGATGTGGCTTTGAATGGTGCATTTTGAACACACGAAAAGCCTGGAGTTCAATAAGTTCAAGAAAATGAAATGCCTTTGTAACCGATGAGTTTCCGTCCGAGACCCGATCCTTCGAAAGAGACTGTCCATTTTGTACGCGAAGTGAATCCTGCTTTTGCCATAACCCTCCAACTTTTTAGCACATGCTATGTGGGTGAAATGTTGATACCATGCCAACTTTCAACCTTTTCAGACTTCATTTGAGTGCTTTTCAATTTCAGGGTCATTTAGCTCAAAAAAATCAGTAAATGCATGAAATATATCAAATGAAGTCAGAAAGGTTGAAAATTGATGATGTGGCTTTGAATGGTGCATTTGAACACACGAAAAGCCTGGAGTTCAAATAAGTTCAAGAAAATGAAATGCCTTTTGTAACCGATGAGTTTCCGTCCGAACCCCGATACTTCGAAAGAGACTGTCGTTTTGTACACGAAGTGCATCCAGCTTTTGCCGTAACCCTCTCAACTTTTTAGCACATGCTATGTGGTGAAATGATGATACCATGCCAACTTTCAACCTTTTCAGAGTTCATTTGTAGTGCTTTTCAATTTCAGGGTCATTTAGCTCAAAAAATCAGTAAATGCATGAAATATATCAAATGAAGTCAGAAAGTTGAAAATTGATGATGTGGCTTTGAATGGTGCATTTTGAACACACGAAAAGCCTGGAGTTCAAATAAGTTCAAGAAAATGAAATGCCTTTTGTAACCGATGAGTTTCCGTCCGAAACCCCGATACTTCGAAAGCGACTGTCCGTTTTGTACACGAAGTGCATCCAGCTTTTGCCGTAACCCTCTCAACTTTTTAGCACATGCTATGTGGGTGAAAGATGATACCATGCCAACTTTCAACCTTTTCAGAGTTCATTTGTAGTGCTTTTCAATTTCAGGGTCATTTAGCTCAAAAAATCAGTAAATGCATAAAATATCAATGAAGTCAGAAAAGTTGAAAATTGATGATGTGGCTTTGAATGGTGCATTTTGAACACACGAAAAGCCTGGAGTTCAAATAAGTTCAAGAAAATGAAATGCCTTTTGTAACCGATGAGTTTCCGTCCGAAAGATCCTTCGAAAGAGACTGTCCTTTTGTACGGAAGTGAATCCTGCTTTTGCCATAACCCTCCCAACTTTTTAGCACATGCTATGGGGTGAAATGTTGATACCATGCCAACTTTCAACCTTTTCAGACTTCATTTGAAGTGCTTTTCAATTTCAGGGTCATTTAGCTCAAAAAATCAGTAAATGCATGAATATATCAAATGAAGTCAGAAAAGTTGAAAATTGATGATGTGGCTTTGAATGGTGCATTTTGAACACCGAAAAGCCTGGAGTTCAAATAAGTTCAAGAAAATGAAATGCCTTTTGTAACCGATGAGTTTCCGTCCGAAACCCCGATACTTCGAAAGCGACTGTCCGTTTTGTACACGAAGTGCATCCAGCTTTTGCCGTAACCCTCTCAACTTTTTAGCACATGCTATGTGGGTGAAATGATGATACCATGCCAACTTTCAACCTTTTCAGAGTTCATTTGTAGTGCTTTTCAATTTCAGGGTCATTTAGCTCAAAAAATCAGTAAATGCATGAAATATATCAAATGAAGTCAGAAGGTTGAAAATTGATGATGTGGCTTTCAATGGTGCATTTTGAACACACGAAAAGCCTGGAGTTCAAATAAGTTCAAGAAAATGAAATGCCTTTTGTAACCGATGAGTTTCCGTCCGAAACCCCGATACTTCGAAAGCGACTGTCCATTTTGTACACGAAGTGCATCCAGCTTTTGCCGTAACCCTCTCAACTTTTTAGCACATGCTATGTGGGTGAAATGATGATACCATGCCAACTTTCAACCTTTTCAGAGTTCATTTGTAGTGCTTTTCAATTTCAGGGTCATTTAGCTCAAAAAAATCAGTAAATGCATGAAATATATCAAATGAAGTCAGAAAGTTGAAAATTGATGATGTGGCTTTGAATGGTGCATTTTGAACACACGAAAAGCCTGGAGTTCAAATAAGTTCAAGAAAATGAAATGCCTTTTGTAACCGATGAGTTTCCGTCCGAGACCCCGATACTTCGAAAGAGACTGTCCATTTTGTACGCACGAAGTCCTGCTTTTGCCGTAACCCTCCAACTTTTTAGCACATGCTATGTGGGTGAAATGTGATACCATGCCAACTTTCAACCTTTTCAGACTTCATTTGTAGTGCTTTTCAATTTCAGGGTCATTTAGCTCAAAAAAATCAGTAAATGCATGAAATTATCAAATGAAGTCAGAAAAGTTGAAAATTGATGATGTGGCTTTGAATGGTGCATTTTGAACACACGAAAAGCCTGGAGTTCAAATAAGTTCAAGAAAATGAAATGCCTTTTGTAACCGATGAGTTTCCGTCCGAAACCCCGATACTTCGAAAGAGACTGTCGTTTTGTACACGAAGTGCATCCAGCTTTTGCCGTAACCCTCTCAACTTTTTAGCACATGCTATGTGGGTGAAATGATGATACCATGCCAACTTTCAACCTTTTCAGAGTTCATTTGTATTGCTTTTCAATTTCAGGGTCATTTAGCTCAAAAAAATCAGTAAATGCATGAAATATATCAAATGAAGTCAGAAAGTTGAAAATTGATGATGTGGCTTTCAATGGTGCATTTTGAACACACGAAAAGCCTGGAGTTCAAATAAGTTCAAGAAAATGAAATGCCTTTTGTAACCGATGAGTTTCCGTCCGAAACCCCGATACTTCGAAAGAGACTGTCCATTTTGTACACGAAGTGCATCCAGCTTTTGCCGTAACCCTCTCAACTTTTTAGCACATGCTATGTGGGTGAAAGTGATACCATGCCAACTTTCAACCTTTTCAGATTCATTGTGTAGTGCTTTTCAATTTCAGGGTCATTTAGCTCAAAAAATCAGTAAATGCATGAAATATATCAAATGAAGTCAGAAAGTTGAAAATTGATGATGTGGCTTTGAATGGTGCATTTTGAACACACGAAAAGCCTGGAGTTCAAATAAGTTCAAGAAAATGAAATGCCTTTTGTAACCGATGAGTTTCCGTCCGAAACCCCGATCCTTCGAAAGAGACTGTCCGTTTTGTACGCGAAGTGAATCCTGCTTTTGCCATAACCCTCCAACTTTTTAGCACATGCTATGTGGGTGAAATGATGATACCATGCCAACTTTCAACCTTTTCAGACTTCATTTGAAGTGCTTTTCAATTTCAGGGTCATTTAGCTAAAAAAATCAGTAAATGCATGAAATATATCAAATGAAGTCAGAAAGTTGAAAATTGATGATGTGGCTTTGAATGGTGCATTTTGAACACACGAAAAGCCTGGAGTTCAAATAAGTTCAAGAAAATGAAATGCCTTTTGTAACCGATGAGTTTCCGTCCGAAACCCCGATACTTCGAAAGAGACTGTCCGTTTTGTACACGAAGTGCATCCAGCTTTTGCCGTAACCCTCTCAACTTTTTAGCACATGCTATGTGGGTGAAATGATGATACCATGCCAACTTTCAACCTTTTTCAGAGTTCATTTGTAGTGCTTTTCAATTTCAGGGTCATTTAGCTAAAAAAATCAGTAAATGCATGAAAATATCAAATGAAGTCAGAAAGATGAAAATTGATGATGTGGCTTTCAATGGTGCATTTTGAACACACGAAAAGCCTGGAGTTCAAATAAGTTCAAGAAAATGAAATGCCTTTTGTAACCGATGAGTTTCCGTCCGAAACCCCGATACTTCGAAAGAGACTGTCGTTTTGTACGAAGTGCATCCAGCTTTTGCCGTAACCCTCTCAACTTTTTAGCACATGCTATGTGGGTGAAATGATGATACCATGCCAACTTTCAACCTTTTCAGAGTTCATTTGTAGTGCTTTTCAATTTCAGGGTCATTTAGCAAAAAATCAGTAAATGCATAAAAATATCAAATGAAGTCAGAAAGTTGAAAATTGATGATGTGGCTTTGAATGGTGCATTTTGAACACACGAAAAGCCTGGAGTTCAAATAAGTTCAAGAAAATGAAATGCCTTTTGTAACCGATGAGTTTCCGTCCGAAACCCCGATACTTCGAAAGAGACTGTCGTTTTGTACACGAAGCGCATCCAGCTTTTGCCGTAACCCTCTCAATTTTAGCACATGCTATGTGGGTGAAATGATGATACCATGCCAACTTTCAACCTTTTCAGAGTTCATTTGTATTGCTTTTCAATTTCAGGGTCATTTAGCTAAAAAAATCAGTAAATGCATGAAAAATACCAAATGAAGTCAGAAAGGGATGAAAATTGATGATGTGGCTTTCAATGGTGCATTTTGAACACACGAAAAGCCTGGAGTTCAAATAAGTTCAAGAAAATGAAATGCCTTTTGTAACCGATGAGTTTCCGTCGAAACCCCGATACTTCGAAAGAGACTGTCCGCTTTGTACACGAAGTGCATCCAGCTTTTGCCGTAACCCTCTCAACTTTTTAGCACATGCTATGTGGGTGAAATGATGATACCATGCCAACTTTCAACCTTTTCAGAGTTCATTTGTAGTGCTTTTCAATTTCAGGGTCATTTAGCTCAAAAAATCAGTAAATGCATGAAAAATACCAAATGAAGTCAGAAAGATGAAAATTGATGATGTGGCTTTCAATGGTGCATTTTGAACACACGAAAAGCCTGGAGTTCAAATAAGTTCAAGAAAATGAAATGCCTTTTGTAACCGATGAGTTTCCGTCCGAAACCCCGATACTTCGAAAGCTGTCCTTTTGTACACGAAGTGCATCCAGCTTTTGCCGTAACCCTCTCAACTTTTTAGCACATGCTATGTGGGTGAAATGATGATACCATGCCAACTTTCAACCTTTTCAGAGTTCATTTGTAGTGCTTTTCAATTTCAGGGTCATTTAGCTCAAAAAATCAGTAAATGCATGAAATATATCAAATGAAGTCAGAAAGTGATGAAAATTGATGATGTGGCTTTGAATGGTGCATTTTGAACACACAAAAAGCCTGGAGTTCAAATAAGTTCAAGAAAATGAAATGCCTTTTGTAACCGATGAGTTTCCGTCCGAGACCCCGATCCTTCGAAAGAGACTGTCCGTTTTGTACGCGAAGTGAATCCTGCTTTTGCCATAACCCTCCCAACTTTTTAGCACATGCTATGTGGGTGAAATGCTGATACCATGCCAACTTTCAACCTTTTCAGACTTCATTTGAAGTGCTTTTCAATTTCAGGGTCATTTAGCAAAAAAATCAGTAAATGCATGAAATATATAAATGAAGTCAGAAAAGTTGAAAATTGATGATGTGGCTTTGAATGGTGCATTTTGAACACACGAAAAGCCTGGAGTTCAAATAAGTTCAAGAAAATGAAATGCCTTTTGTAACCGATGAGTTTCCGTCCGAAAGCCCGATACTTCGAAAGAGACTGTTTTTTGTACACGAAGCGCATCCAGCTTTTGCCGTAACCCTCTCAATTTTTAGCACATGCTATGTGGGTGAAATGCTGATACCATGCCAACTTTCAACCTTTTCAGAGTTCATTTGTAGTGCTTTTCAATTTCAGGGTCATTTAGCTAAAAAAATCAGTAAATGCATGAAAAATACCAAATAGTCAGAAAGGGATGAAAATTGATGTGGCTTTCAATGGTGCATTTTAAACACAAAAGCCTGGAGTTCAAATAAGTTCAAGAAAATGAAATGCCTTTTGTAACCGATGAGTTTCCGTCGAAACCCCGATACTTCGAAAGAGACTGTCCGTTTTGTACACGAAGTGCATCCAGCTTTTGCCGTAACCCTCTAACTTTTTAGCACATGCTATGTGGGTGAAATGATGATACCATGCCAACTTTCAACCTTTTCAGAGTTCATTTGTAGTGCTTTTCAATTTCAGGGTCATTTAGCTCAAAAAAATCAGTAAATGCATGAAAAATACCAAATGAAGTCAGAAAGGGATAAATTGATGATGTGGCTTTCAATGGTGCATTTTGAACACACGAAAAGCCTGGAGTTCAAATAAGATCAAGAAAATGAAATGCCTTTTGTAACCGATGAGTTTCCGTCCGAAACCCCGATACTTTGAAAGCGACTGTCCATTTTGTACACGAAGTGTATCCAGCTTTTGCCGTAACCCTCTCAACTTTTTAGCACATGCTATGTGGGTGAAATGATGATACCATGCCAACTTTCAACCTTTTTCAGAGTTCATTTGTAGTGCTTTTCAATTTCAGGGTCATTTAGCTCAAAAAATCAGTAAATGCATGAAAAATACCAAATGAAGTCAGAAAGGGATGAAAATTGATGATGTGGCTTTGAATGGTGCATTTTGAACACACGAAAAGCCTGGAGTTCAAATAAGTTCAAAAAAATGAAATGCCTTTTGTAACCGATGAGTTTCCGTCCGAGACCCCGATCCTTCGAAAGAGACTGTCCATTTTGTACGCTCCTGCTTTTGCCATAACCCTCCCAACTTTTTAGCACATGCTATGTGGGTGAAATGCTGATCCCATTCCAACTTTCAACCTTTTCAGAGTTCATTTGTATTGCTTTTCAATTTCAGGGTCATTTAGCTAAAAAAAACAATAAATGCATGAGATATATCAAATGAAGTCAGAAAAGTTGAAAATTGATGATGTGGCTTTGAATGGTGCATTTTGAACACACGAAAAGCCTGGAGTTCAAATAAGTTCAAGAAAATGAAATGCCTTTTGTAACCGATGAGTTTCCGTCCGAAACCCCGATACTTCGAAAGCGACTGTTCGTTTTGTACACGAAGTGCATCCAGCTTTTGCCGTAACCCTCTCAACTTTTTAGCACATGCTATGTGGGTGAAAAGATGATACCATGCCAACTTTCAACCTTTTCAGAGTTCATTTGTAGTGCTTTTCAATTTCAGGGTCATTTAGCTCAAAAAATCAGTAAATGCATGAAATATATCAAATGAAGTCAGAAAGGGATGAAAATTGATGATGTGGCTTTCAATGGTGCATTTTGAACACACGAAAAGCCTGGAGTTCAAATAAGTTGAAGAAAATGAAATGCCTTTTGTAACCGATGAGTTTCCGTCCGAAACCCCGATACTTCGAAAGCGACTGTCCTTTTGTACACGAAGTGCATCCAGCTTTTGCCGTAACCCTCTCAACTTTTTAGCACATGCTATGTGGGTGAAAGATGATACCATCCCAACTTTCAACCTTTTTCAGAGTTCATTTGTAGTGCTTTTCAATTTAAGGGTCATTTAGCTCAAAAAATCAGTAAATGCATGAAATATATCAAATGAAGTCAGAAAAGTTGAAAATTGATGATGTGGCTTTGAATGGTGCATTTTGAACACACGAAAAGCCTGGAGTTCAAATAAGTTCAAGAAAATGAAATGCCTCTTGTAACCGATGAGTTTCCGTTCGAAACCCCGATACTTCTAAAGAGACTGTCCGCTTTGTACACGAAGTGCATCCAGCTTTTGCCGTAACCCTCTCAACTTTTTAGCACATGCTATGTGGGTGAAATGATGATACCATGCCAACTTTCAACCTTTTTCAGAGTTCATTTGTAGTGCTTTTCAATTTCAGGGTCATTTAGCTCAAAAAATCAGTAAATGCATGAAATATATCAAATGAAGTCAGAAAAGTTGAAAATTGATGATGTGGCTTTGAATGGTGCATTTTGAACACACGAAAAGCCTGGAGTTCAAATAAGTTCAAGAAAATGAAATGCCTTTTGTAACCGATGAGTTTCCGTCCGAGACCCGATCCTTCGAAAGAGACTGTCCGTTTTGTACGCGAAGTGAATCCTGCTTTTGCCATAACCCTCCAACTTTTTAGCACATGCTATGTGGGTGAAATTGATACCATGCCAACTTTCAACCTTTTCAGACTTCATTTGAAGTGCTTTTAAATTTCAGGGTCATTTAGCTAAAAAAATCAGTAAATGCATGAAATATATCAAATGAAGTCAGAAAAGTTGAAAATTGATGATGTGGCTTTGAATGGTGCATTTTGAACACACGAAAAGCCTGGAGTTCAAATAAGTTCAAGAAAATGAAATGCTTTTGTAACCGATGAGTTTCCGTCCGAAAGCCCGATACTTCGAAAGAGACTGTCTTTGTACACGAAGTGCATCCAGCTTTTGCCGTAACCCTCTCAAATTTTTAGCACATGCTATGTGGGTGAAATGCTGATACCATGCCAACTTTCAACCTTTTCAGAGTTCATTTGTAGTGCTTTTCAATTTCAGGGTCATTTAGCTAAAAAATCAGTAAATGCATGAAAAATACCAAATGAAGTCAGAAAGGGATGAAAATTGATTGTGGCTTTCAATGGTGCATTTTAAACACAAAAGCCTGGAGTTCAAATAAGTTCAAGAAAATGAAATGCCTTTTGTAACCGATGAGTTTCCGAAACCCCGATACTTCGAAAGAGACTGTCGCTTTGTACACGAAGTGCATCCAGCTTTTGCCGTAACCCTCTCAACTTTTTAGCACATGCTATGTGGGTGAAATGATGATACCATGCCAACTTTCAACCTTTTCAGAGTTCATTTGTAGTGCTTTTCAATTTCAGGGTCATTTAGCTCAAAAAATCAGTAAATGCATGAAAAATACCAAATGAAGTCAGAAAGGGATGAAAATTGATGATGTGGCTTTCAATGGTGCATTTTGAACACACGAAAAGCCTGGAGTTCAAATAAGTTCAAGAAAATGAAATGCCTTTTGTAACCGATGAGTTTCCGTCCGACCCGATCCTTCGAAAGAGACTGTCCATTTTGTACGCGAAGTGAATCCTGCTTTTGCCATAACCCTCCAACTTTTTAGCACATGCTATGTGGGTGAAATGATGATACCATGCCAACTTTCAACCTTTTCAGACTTCATTTGTAGTGCTTTTAAATTTCAGGGTCATTTAGCTAAAAAAATCAGTAAATGCATGAAATATATCAAATGAAGTCAGAAAAGTTGAAAATTGATGATGTGGCTTTGAATGGTGCATTTTGAACACACGAAAAGCCTGGAGTTCATCAAATAGTTCAAGAAAATGAAATGCCTTTTGTAACCGATGAGTTTCCGTCCGAAAGCCCGATACTTCGAAAGAGACTTCGTTTTGTACACGAAGACATCCAGCTTTTGCCGTAACCCTCTCAATTTTAGCACATGCTATGTGGGTGAAATGCTGATACCATGCCAACTTTCAACCTTTTCAGAGTTCATTTGTAGTGCTTTTCAATTTCAGGGTCATTTAGCTAAAAAAACAGTAAATGCATGAAAATACCAAATGAAGTCAGAAAGGATGAAAATTGATGATGTGGCTTTCAATGGTGCATTTTGAACACACGAAAAGCCTGGAGTTCAAATAAGTTCAAGAAAATGAAATGCCTTTTGTAACCGATGAGTTTCCGTCGAAACCCCGATACTTCGAAAGAGACTGTCGCTTTGTACACGAAGTGCATCCAGCTTTTGCCGTAACCCTCTCAACTTTTTAGCACATGCTATGTGGGTGAAATGATGATACCATGCCAACTTTCAACTTTTCAGAGTTCATTTGTAGTGCTTTTCAATTTCAGGGTCATTTAGCTCAAAAAAAAAGTAAATGCATGAAAATACCAAATGAAGTCAGAAAGGGATGAAAATTGATGATGTGGCTTTCAATGGTGCATTTTGAACACACGAAAAGCCTGGAGTTCAAATAAGATCAAGAAAATGAAATGCCTTTTGTAACCGATGAGTTTCCGTCCGAAACCCCGATACTTTGAAAGCGACTGTCCATTTTGTACACGAAGTGTATCCAGCTTTTGCCGTAACCCTCTCAACTTTTTAGCACATGCTATGTGGGTGAAATGATGATACCATGCCAACTTTCAACCTTTTTCAGAGTTCATTTGTAGTGCTTTTCAATTTCAGGGTCATTTAGCTCAAAAAATCAGTAAATGCATGAAAAATACCAAATGAAGTCAGAAAGGGATGAAAATTGATGATGTGGCTTTGAATGGTGCATTTTGAACACACGAAAAGCCTGGAGTTCAAATAAGTTCAAAAAAATGAAATGCCTTTTGTAACCGATGAGTTTCCGTCCGAGACCCCGATCCTTCGAAAGAGACTGTCCATTTTGTACGCATCCAGCTTTTGCCATAACCCTCCAACTTTTTAGCACATGCTATGTGGGTGAAATGATGATACCATGCCAACTTTCAACCTTTTCAGAGTTCATTTGTATTGCTTTTCAATTTCAGGGTCATTTAGCTAAAAAAAACAATAAATGCATGAGATATATCAAATGAAGTCAGAAAAGTTGAAAATTGATGATGTGGCTTTGAATGGTGCATTTTGAACACACGAAAAGCCTGGAGTTCAAATAAGTTCAAGAAAATGAAATGCCTTTTGTAACCGATGAGTTTCCGTCCGAAACCCCGATACTTCGAAAGCGACTGTTCGTTTTGTACACGAAGTGCATCCAGCTTTTGCCGTAACCCTCTCAACTTTTTAGCACATGCTATGTGGGTGAAAAGATGATACCATGCCAACTTTCAACCTTTTTCAGAGTTCATTTGTAGTGCTTTTCAATTTCAGGGTCATTTAGCTCAAAAAATCAGTAAATGCATGAAATATATCAAATGAAGTCAGAAAGGGATGAAAATTGATGATGTGGCTTTCAATGGTGCATTTTGAACACACAAAAAGCCTGGAGTTCAAATAAGTTCAAGAAAATGAAATGCCTTTTGTAACCGATGAGTTTCCGTCCGAAACCCCGATACTTCGAAAGAGACTGTCCTTTGTACACGAAGTGCATCCAGCTTTTGCCGTAACCCTCTCAACTTTTTAGCACATGCTATGTGGGTGAAAGTGATACCATGCCAACTTTCAACCTTTTCAGAGTTCATTTGTAGTGCTTTTCAATTTCAGGGTCATTTAGCTCAAAAAATCAGTAAATGCATGAAAATATCAAATGAAGTCAGAAAGGATGAAAATTGATGATGTGGCTTTCAATGGTGCATTTTGAACACACGAAAAGCCTGGAGTTCAAATAAGTTCAAGAAAATGAAATGCCTTTTGTAACCGATGAGTTTCCGTCGAAACCCCGATACTTCGAAAGAGACTGTCCGCTTTGTACACGAAGTGCATCCAGCTTTTGCCGTAACCCTCTCAACTTTTTAGCACATGCTATGTGGGTGAAATGATGATACCATGCCAACTTTCAACCTTTTCAGAGTTCATTTGTAGTGCTTTTCAATTTCAGGGTCATTTAGCTCAAAAAATCAGTAAATGCATGAAAATACCAAATGAAGTCAAAGGGATGAAAATTGATGATGTGGCTTTCAATGGTGCATTTTGAACACACGAAAAGCCTGGAGTTCAAATAAGTTCAAGAAAATGAAATGCCTTTTGTAACCGATGAGTTTCCGTTCGAAACCCCGATACTTCTAAAGAGACTGTCCGCTTTGTACACGAAGTGCATCCAGCTTTTGCCGTAACCCTCTCAACTTTTTAGCACATGCTATGTGGGTGAAATGATGATACCATGCCAACTTTCAACCTTTTTCAGAGTTCATTTGTAGTGCTTTTCAATTTCAGGGTCATTTAGCTCAAAAAATTAGTAAATGCATGAAAATACCAAATGAAGTCAGAAAGGGATGAAAATTGATGATGTGGCTTTCAATGGTGCATTTTGAACACACGAAAAGCCTGGAGTTCAAATAAGTTCAAGAAAATGAAATGCCTTTTGTAACCGATGAGTTTCCGTCCGAAACCCCGATACTTCGAAAGAGACTGTCGTTTTGTACACGAAGTGCATCCATGCTTTTGCCGTAACCCTCTCAATTTTTAGCACATGCTATGTGGGTGAAATGCTGATACCATGCCAACTTTCAACCTTTTCAGAGTTCATTTGTAGTGCTTTTCAATTTCAGGGTCATTTAGCTAAAAAAATCAGTAAATGCATGAAATATCAAAGTAGTCAGAAAGGGATGAAAATTGATGATGTGGCTTTCAATGGTGCATTTTGAACACACGAAAAGCCTGGAGTTCAAATAAGTTCAAGAAAATGAAATGCCTTTTGTAACCGATGAGTTTCCGTCGAAACCCGATACTTCGAAAGAGACTGTCGCTTTGTACACGAAGTGCATCCAGCTTTTGCCGTAACCCTCCAACTTTTTAGCACATGCTATGTGGGTGAAATGATGATACCATGCCAACTTTCAACCTTTTCAGAGTTCATTTGTAGTTTTTCAATTTCAGGGTCATTTAGTTCAAAAAATCAGTAAATGCATGAAAAATACCAAATGAAGTCAGAAAGGGATGAAAATTGATGATGTGGCTTTCAATGGTGCATTTTGAACACACGAAAAGCCTGGAGTTCAAATAAGTTGAAGAAAATGAAATGCCTTTTGTAACCGATGAGTCGAAAGCGGCTGTCCATTTTGTACACGAAGTGCATCCAGCTTTTGCCGTAACCCTCTCAACTTTTTAGCACATGCTATGTGGGTGAAAGATGATACCATGCCAACTTTCAACCTTTTCAGAGTTCATTTGTAGTGCTTTTCAATTTCAGGGTCATTTAGCTCAAAAAAATCAGTAAATGCATGAAATATATCAAATGAAGTCAAAAGTTGAAAATTGATGATGTGGCTTTGAATGGTGCATTTTGAACACACGAAAAGCCTGGAGTTCTAATAAGTTCAAGAAAATGAAATGCCTTTTGTAACCGATGAGTTTCCGTCCGAGACCCCGATCCTTCGAAAGAGACTGTCCGTTTTGTACGCGAAGTGAATCCTGCTTTTGCCATAACCCTCCCAACTTTTTAGCACATGCTATGTGGGTGAAATGCTGATACCATGCCAACTTTCAACCTTTTCAGACTTCATTTGAAGTGCTTTTAAATTTCAGGGTCATTTAGCTAAAAAAATCAGTAAATGCATGAAATATATCAAATGAAGTCAGAAAAGTTGAAAATTGATGATGTGGCTTTGAATGGTGCATTTTGAACACACGAAAAGCCTGGAGTTCAAATAAGTTCAAGAAAATGAAATGCCTTTTGTAACCGATGAGTTTCCGTCCGAAAGGCGGATACTTCGAAAGAGACTGTTTTTGTACACGAAGTGCATCCAGCTTTTGCCGTAACCCTCTCAACTTTTTAGCACATGCTATGTGGGTGAAATGCTGATACCATGCCAACTTTCAACCTTTTCAGAGTTCATTTGTATTGCTTTTCAATTTCAGGGTCATTTAGCTAAAAAAACAGTAAATGCATGAAAAATACCAAATAGTCAGAAAGGGATGAAAATTGATGATGTGGCTTTCAATGGGCTTTTGAACACAAAAAGCCTGGAGTTCAAATAAGTTCAAGAAAATGAAATGCCTTTTGTAACCGATGAGTTTCCGTCGAAACCCCGATACTTCGAAAGAGACTGTCGCTTTGTACACGAAGTGCATCCAGCTTTTGCCGTAACCCTCTCAACTTTTTAGCACATGCTATGTGGGTGAATGATGATACCATGCCAACTTTCAACCTTTTCAGAGTTCATTTGTAGTGCTTTTCAATTTCAGGGTCATTTAACTCAAAAAATCAGTAAATGCATGAAATATATCAAATGAAGTCAGAAAAGTTGAAAATTGATGATGTGGCTTTGAATGGTGCATTTTGAACACACGAAAAGCCTGGAGTTCAAATAAGTTCAAGAAAATGAAATGCCTTTTGTAACCGATGAGTTTCCGTCCGAACCCCGATCCTTCGAAAGAGACTGTCCGTTTTGTACGCGAAGTGAATCCTGCTTTTGCCATAACCCTCCAACTTTTTAGCACATGCTATGTGGGTGAAATGATGATACCATGCCAACTTTCAACCTTTTCAGACTTCATTTGTAGTGCTTTTCAATTTCAGGGTCATTTAGCAAAAAATCAGTAAATGCATGATGAAATATATCAAATGAAGTCAGAAAAGTTGAAAATTGATGATGTGGCTTTGAATGGTGCATTTTGAACACACGAAAAGCCTGGAGTTCAAATAAGTTCAAGAAAATGAAATGCCTTTTGTAACCGATGAGTTTCCGTCCGAAACCCGATACTTCGAAAGAGACTGTTCATTTTGTACACGAAGCGCATCCAGCTTTTGCCGTAACCCTCTCAATTTTTAGCACATGCTATGTGGGTGAAATGCTGATACCATGCCAACTTTCAACCTTTTCAGAGTTCATTTGTAGTGCTTTTCAATTTCAGGGTCATTTAGCTAAAAAAACAGTAAATGCATGAAAAATACCAAATAGTCAGAGAAAGGGATGAAAATTGATGATGTGGCTTTCAATGGTGCATTTTGAACACACGAAAAGCCTGGAGTTCAAATAAGTTCAAGAAAATGAAATGCCTTTTGTAACCGATGAGTTTCCGTCCGAAACCCCGATACTTCGAAAGAGACTGTCGTTTTGTACACGAAGTGCATCCAGCTTTTGCCGTAACCCTCTCAAATTTTTAGCACATGCTATGTGGGTGAAATGCTGATACCATGCCAACTTTCAACCTTTTCAGAGTTCATTTGTATTGCTTTTCAATTTCAGGATCATTTAGCTCAAAAAAATCAGTAAATGCATGAAAAATACCAAATGAAGTCAGAAAGGGATGAAAATTGATGATGTGGCTTTCAATGGTGCATTTTGAACACACGAAAAGCCTGGAGTTCAAATAAGTTCAAGAAAATGAAATGCCTTTTGTAACCGATGAGTTTCCGTCCGAAACCCGATACTTCGAAAGAGACTGTCCATTTTGTACACGAAGTGCATCCAGCTTTTGCCGTAACCCTCTCAACTTTTTAGCACATGCTATGTGGGTGAAATGATGATACCATGCCAACTTTCAACCTTTTCAGAGTTCATTTGTAGTGCTTTTCAATTTCAGGGTCATTTAGCTCAAAAAATCAGTAAATGCATGAAAATACCAAATGAAGTCAGAAAGGATGAAAATTGATGATGTGGCTTTGAATGGTGCATTTTGAACACACGAAAAGCCTGGAGTTCAAATAAGTTCAAGAAAATGAAATGCCTTTTGTAACCGATGAGTTTCCGTCCGACCCCGATCCTTCGAAAGAGACTGTCCTTTTGTACGCATCCTGCTTTTGCCATAACCCTCCAACTTTTTAGCACATGCTATGTGGGTGAAATGATGATACCATGCCAACTTTCAACCTTTTCAGAGTTCATTTGATTGCTTTTCAATTTCAGGGTCATTTAGCTAAAAAAATCAGTAAATGCATGAAATATATCAAATGAAGTCAGAAAAGTTGAAAATTGATGATGTGGCTTTGAATGGTGCATTTTGAACACACGAAAAGCCTGGAGTTCAAATAAGTTCAAGAAAATGAAATGCCTTTTGTAACCGATGAGTTTCCGTCCGAAACCCCGATACTTCGAAAGAGACTGTCGTTTTGTACACGAAGTGCATCCAGCTTTTGCCGTAACCCTCTCAACTTTTTAGCACATGCTATCTGGGTGAAATGATGATACCATGCCAACTTTCAACCTTTTTCAGAGTTCATTTCTAGTGCTTTTCAATTTCAGGGTCATTTAGCTCAAAAAAATCAGTAAATGCATGAAAATATCAAATGAAGTCAGAAAGGGATGAAAATTGATGATGTGGCTTTGAATGGTGCATTTTGAACACACGAAAAGCCTGGAGTTCAAATAAGTTCAAGAAAATGAAATGCCTTTTGTAACCGATGAGTTTCCGTCCGACCCCGATCCTTCGAAAGAGACTGTCCATTTTGTACGAAGTGAATCCTGCTTTTGCCATAACCCTCCCAACTTTTTAGCACATGCTATGTGGGTGAAATGCTGATCCCATTCCAACTTTCAACCTTTTCAGAGTTCATTTGTATTGCTTTTCAATTTCAGGGTCATTTAGCTAAAAAAAACAATAAATGCATGAGATATATCAAATGAAGTCAGAAAAGTTGAAAATTGATGATGTGGCTTTGAATGGTGCATTTTGAACACACGAAAAGCCTGGAGTTCAAATAAGTTCAAGAAAATGAAATGCCTTTTGTAACCGATGAGTTTCCGTCCGAAACCCCGATACTTCGAAAGAGACTGTCCGTTTTGTACACGAAGTGCATCCAGCTTTTGCCGTAACCCTCTCAACTTTTTAGCACATGCTATGTGGGTGAAATGCTGATACCATGCCAACTTTCAACCTTTTCAGAGTTCATTTGTAGTGCTTTTCAATTTCAGGGTCATTTAGCTAAAAAAATCAGTAAATGCATGAAAAATACCAAATGAAGTCAGAGAAAGATGAAAATTGATGATGTGGCTTTCAATGGTGCATTTTGAACACACGAAAAGCCTGGAGTTCAAATAAGTTCAAGAAAATGAAATGCCTTTTGTAACCGATGAGTTTCCGTCGAAACCCCGATACTTCGAAAGAGACTGTCCGCTTTGTACACGAAGTGCATCCAGCTTTTGCCGTAACCCTCTCAACTTTTTAGCACACGCTATGTGGGTGAAATGATGATACCATGCCAACTTTCAACCTTTTCCAGAGTTCATTTGTAGTGCTTTTCAATTTCAGGGTCATTTAGCTCAAAAAATCAGTAAATGCATGAAATATATCAAATGAAGTCAGAAAGGGATGAAAATTGATGATGTGGCTTTGAATGGTGCATTTTGAACACACAAAAAGCCTGGAGTTCAAATAAGTTGAAGAAAATGAAATGCCTCTTGTAACCGATGAGTTTCCGTCCGAGACCCCGATACTTCGAAAGAGACTGTCCGTTTTGTACGCGAAGTGAATCCAGCTTTTGCCGTAACCCTCCAACTTTTTAGCACATGCTATGTGGGTGAAATGTGATACCATGCCAACTTTCAACCTTTTCAGACTTCATTTGTAGTGCTTTTCAATTTCAGGGTCATTTAGCAAAAAATCAGTAAATGCATGAAATAATCAAATGAAGTCAGAAAAGTTGAAAATTGATGATGTGGCTTTGAATGGTGCATTTTGAACACACGAAAAGCCTGGAGTTCAAATAAGTTCAAGAAAATGAAATGCCTTTTGTAACCGATGAGTTTCCGTCCGAAACCCCGATACTTCGAAAGAGACTGTCGTTTTGTACACGAAGTGCATCCAGCTTTTGCCGTAACCCTCTCAATTTTTAGCACATGCTATGTGGGTGAAATGATGATACCATGCCAACTTTCAACCTTTTCAGATTCATTTGTAGTGCTTTTCAATTTCAGGGTCATTTAGCTAAAAAAAAGTAAATGCATGAAAATACCAAATGTCGTCAGAAAGGGATGAAAATTGATGATGTGGCTTTCAATGGTGCATTTTGAACACACGAAAAGCCTGGAGTTCAAATAAGTTCAAGAAAATGAAATGCCTTTTGTAACCGATGAGTTTCCGTCCGAAACCCCGATACTTCGAAAGAGACTGTCGTTTTGTACACGAAGTGCATCCAGCTTTTGCCGTAACCCTCTCAACTTTTTAGCACATGCTATGTGGGTGAAATGATGATACCATGCCAACTTTCAACCTTTTCAGAGTTCATTCTTTGTAGTGCTTTTCAATTTCAGGTCATTTGCTCAAAAAATCAGTAGAATGCATGAAAAATACCTGTCAGTCAGAAGGGATGAAATTGATGATGTGGCTTTCAATGGTGCATTTTGAACACACGAAAAGCCCGGAGTTCAAATAAGTTGAAGAAAATGAAATGCCTTTTGTAACGATGAGTTTCCGTCCAAAACCCGATACTTCGAAAGCGACTGCCATTTGTACACGACAAAGATCTAGCTTTGCCGTAAACCCTCTCAACTTTTAGCACATGCTATGTGGGTGGAAAAGATGATACCATGCCAACTTTCAACCTTTTTCAGAGTTCATTTGTAGTGCTTTTCAATTTCAGGGTCATTTAGCTCAAAAATCAGTAAATGCATGAAATATATCAAATGAAGTCAGAAAAGTTGAAAATTGATGATGTGGCTTTGAATGGTGCATTTGAACACACGAAAAGCCTGGAGTTCAAATAAGTTCAAGAAAATGAAATGCCTTTTGTAACCGATGAGTTTCCGTCCGAGACCCGATCCTTCGAAAGAGACTGTCCGTTTGTACGCGAAGTGAATCCTGCTTTTGCCATAACCCTCCCACTTTTTAGCACATGCTATGTGGGTGAAATGTTGATACCATGCCAACTTTCAACCTTTTCAGACTTCATTTGAAGGCTTTTAAATTTCAGGGTCATTTAGCTAAAAAAATCAGTAAATGCATGAAATATACAAATGAAGTCAGAAAAGTTGAAAATTGATGATGTGGCTTTGAATGGTGCATTTTGAAACACACGAAAAGCCTGGAGTTCAAATAAGTTCAAGAAAATGAAATGCCTTTTGTAACCGATGAGTTTCCGTCCGAAAGCCCGATACTTCGAAAGAGACTGTCGTTTGTACACGAAGTGCATCCAGCTTTTGCCGTAACCCTCTCAATTTTAGCACATGCTATGTGGGTGAAATGCGATGATACCATGCCAACTTTCAACCTTTTCAGAGTTCATTTGTAGTGCTTTTCAATTTCAGGGTCATTTAGCTAAAAAAACAGTAAATGCATGAAAAATACAAATGTAGTCAGAAAGGGAGAAAATTGATGATGTGGCTTTCAATGGTGCATTTTGAACACACGAAAAGCCTGGAGTTCAAATAAGTTCAAGAAAATGAAATGCCTTTTGTAACCGATGAGTTTCCGTCGAAACCCCGATACTTCGAAAGAGACTGTCCGCTTTGTACACGAAGTGCATCCAGCTTTTGCCGTAACCCTCTCAACTTTTTAGCACATGCTATGTGGGTGAAATGATGATACCATGCCAACTTTCAACCTTTTCAGAGTTCATTTGTAGTGCTTTTCAATTTCAGGGTCATTTAGCTCAAAAAAATCAGTAAATGCATGAAAATACCAAATGAAGTCAGAAAGGGATGAAAATTGATGATGTGGCTTTCAATGGTGCATTTTGAACACACGAAAAGCCTGGAGTTCAAATAAGTTCAAGAAATGAAATGCCTTTTGTAACCGATGAGTTTCCGTCCGAAACCCCGATACTTCGAAAGCGACTGTCCATTTTGTACACGAAGTGCATCCAGCTTTTGCCGTAACCCTCTCAACTTTTTAGCACATGCTATGTGGGTGTGAAATGATACCATGCCAACTTTCAACCTTTTCAGAGTTCATTTGTAGTGCTTTTCAATTTCAGGGTCATTTAGCTCAAAAAATCAGTAAATGCATGAAATATATCAAATGAAGTCAGAAAGTTGAAAATTGATGATGTGGCTTTGAATGGTGCATTTTGAACACACGAAAAGCCTGGAGTTCAAATAAGTTCAAGAAAATGAAATGCTTTTGTAACCGATGAGTTTCCGTCCGAGACCCCGATCCTTCGAAAGAATTGTCCGTTTGTACACGAAGTGCATCCAGCTTTTGTAACCCTCCAACTTTTTAGCACATGCTATGTGGGTGAAATGATGATACCATGCCAACTTTCAACCTTTTCAGAGTTCATTTAGTAGGCTTTTCAATTTCAGGGTCATTTAGCTAAAAAATCAGTAAATGCATGAAATATACAAATGAAGTCAGAAAAGTTGAAAATTGATGATGTGGCTTTGAATGGTGCATTTTGAACACACGAAAAGCCTGGAGTTCAAATAAGTTCAAGAAAATGAAATGCCTTTTGTAACCGATGAGTTTCCGTCCGAAACCCGATATTTCGAAAGAGACTGTCGTTTTGTACACGAAGCATCCAGCTTTTGCCGTAACCCTCTCAATTTTAGCACATGCTATGTGGGTGAAATGATACCATGCCAACTTTCAACCTTTTCAGAGTTCATTTGTAGTGCTTTTCAATTTCAGGGTCATTTAGCTAAAAAAACAGTAAATGCATGAAAAATACAAATGAAGTCAGAAAGATGAAAATTGATGATGTGGCTTTCAATGGTGCATTTTGAACACACGAAAAGCCTGGAGTTCAAATAAGTTCAAGAAAATGAAATGCCTTTTGTAACCGATGAGTTTCCGTCCGAAACCCCGATACTTCGAAAGCGACTGTCCTTTTGTACACGAAGTGATCCAGCTTTTGCCGTAACCCTCTCAACTTTTTAGCACATGCTATGTGGGTGAAAATGATACCATGCCAACTTTCAACCTTTTCAGAGTTCATTTGTAGTGCTTTTCAATTTCAGGGTCATTTAGCTCAAAAAAATCAGTAAATGCATGAAAAATACCAAATGAAGTCAGAAAGGGATGAAAATTGATGATGTGGCTTTCAATGGTGCATTTTGAACACACGAAAAGCCTGGAGTTCAAATAAGTTCAAGAAAATGAAATGCCTTTTGTAACCGATGAGTTTCCGTACGAAACCCCGATACTTCAAAAGCGACTGTCCATTTTGTACACGAAGTGTATCCAGCTTTTGCCGTAACCCTCTCAACTTTTTAGCACATGCTATGTGGGTGAAATAATGATACCATGCCAACTTTCAACCTTTTTCAGAGTTCATTTGTAGTGCTTTTCAATTTCAGGGTCATTTAGCTCAAAAAATCAGTAAATGCATGAAATATATCGAATGAAGTCAGAAAAGATGAAAATTGATGATGTGGCTTTCAATGGTGCATTTTGAACACACGAAAAGCCTGGAGTTCAAATAAGTTCAAGAAAATGAAATGCCTTTTGTAACCGAAGAGTTTCCGTCCGAGACCCCGATCCTTCGAAAGAGACTGTCCGTTTTGTACGCGAAGTGAATCCTGCTTTTGCCATAACCCTCCCTACTTTTTAGCACATGCTATGTGGGTGAAATGCTGATACCATGCCAACTTTCAACCTTTTCAGACTTCATTTGAAATGCCTTTAAATTTCAGGGTCATTTAGCTAAAAAAAATCAGTAAATGCATGAAATATATCTAATGAAGTCAGAAAGGGATGAAAATTGATTATGTGGCTTTCAATGGTGCATTTTGACCAGACGAAAAGCCTGGAGTTCAAATAAGTTCAAGAAAATGAATTGCCTTTTGTAACCGATGAGTTTCCGTTCGAAACCCCGATACTTCGAAAGAGACTGTCCGCTTTCTACACGAAGTGCATAGAGCTTTTGCCGTAACCCTCTCAACTTTTTAGCACATGCTATGTGGGTGAAATGATGATACCATGCCAACTTTCAACCTTTTTCAGAGTTCATTTTTGTGCTTTTCAATTTCAGGGCCATTTAGCTCAAAAAAATCAGTAAATGCATGAAAAATACCAAATGTAGTCAGAAAGGGATGAAAATTGATGATGTGGCTTTCAATGGTGCATTTTGAACACACGAAAAGCCTGGAGTTCAAATAAGTTCAAGAAAATGAAATGCCTTTTGTAACCGACGAGTTTCCGTCCGAAAGCCCGATACTTTGAAAGAGACTGTTCGTTTTGTACACGAAGCGCATCCAACTTTTGCCGTAACCCTCTCAAATTTTTAGCACATGCTATGTGGGTGAAATGCTGATACCATGCCAACTTTCAACCTTTTCAGAGTTCATTTGTATTGCTTTTCAATTTCAGGGTCATTTAGCTGGAAAAAAACAGTAAATGCATGAAAAATACCAAATGTCGTCAGAAAGGGATGAAAATTGATGATGTGGCTTTCAATGGTGCATTTTAAACACACGAAAAGCCTAGAGTTCAAATAAGTTCAAGAAAATGAAATGCCTTTTGTAACCGATGAGTTTCCGTTCGAAACCCCGATACTTCGAAAGAGACTGTCCGCTTTGTACACGAAGTGCATCCAACTTTTGCCGTAACCCTCTCAACTTTTTAGCACATGCTATGTGGGTGAAATGATGATACCATGCCAACTTTCAACCTTTTTCAGAGTTCATTTGTAGTGCTTTTCAATTTCAGGGTCATGTAGCTCAAAAAAATCAGTAAATGCATGAAAAATACCAAATGAAGTCAGAAAGGGATGAAAATTGATGATGTGGCTTTCAATGGTGCATTTTGAACACACGAAAAGCCTGGAGTTCAAATAAGTTGAAGAAAATGAAATGCCTTTTGTAACCGATGAGTTTCCGTCCAAAACCCCGATGCTTCGAAAGCGACTGTCCATTTTGTACACGAAGTGCATCCAGCTTTTGCCGTAACCCTCTCAACTTTTTAGCACATGCTATGTGGGTGAAAAGATGATACCATGCCAACTTTCAACCTTTTTCAGAGTTCATTTGTAGTGCTTTTCAATTTCAGGGTCATTTACCTCAAAAAATAAGTAAATGAATGAAATATATCGAATGAAGTCAGAAAAAGTTGAAAATTGATGATGTGGCTTTGAATGGTACATTTTGAACACACGAAAAGCCTGGAGTTCAAATAAGTTCAAGAAAATGAAATGCATTTTGTAACCGATGAGTTTCCGTCCGAGACCCCGTTCCTTCGAAAGAGACTGTCCGGTTGTATGCGAAGTGAATCCTGGCTTTTGCATAACCCTCCCAACTTTTTAGCACATGCTATGTGGGTGAAATGTTGATTACCATGCCAACTTTCAACCGTTTCAGACTTCATTTGAAGGGCTTTTAAATTTCAGGGTCATTTAGCTAAAAAAATCAGTAAATGCATGAAATATAACAAATGAAGTCAGAAAAGTTGAAAATTGATGACGTGGCTTTGAATGGTGCATTTTGAACACACGAAAAGCCTGGAGTTCAAATAAGTTTCAAGAAAATGAAAGCCTTTGTAACCGATGAGTTTCCGTCCGAGACCCCGATCCTTCGAAAGAGACTGTCCGTTTTGTACGCGAAGTGAATCCTGCTTTTGCCATAACCCTCCCAACTTTTTAGCACATGCTATGTGGGTGAAATGCTGATACCATGCCAACTTTCAACCTTTTCAGACTTCATTTGAAGTGCTTTTAAATTTCAGGGTCATTTAGCTAAAAAAAATCAGTAAATGCATGAAATATATCAAATGAAGTCAGAAAAGTTGAAAATTGATGATGTGGCTTTGAATGGTGCATTTTGAACACACGAAAATCCTGGAGTTCAAATGAGTTCAAGAAAATGAAATGCCTTTTGTAACCGATGAGTTTCCGTCCGAAAGTCCGATACTTCGAAAGAGACTGTTCGTTTTGTACACGAAGCACATCCAGCTTTTGCCGTAACCCTCTCAAATATTTAGCACATGCTATGTGGGTGAATTGCGGATACCATGCCAACTTTCAACCTTTTCAGAGTTCATTTGTATTGCTTTTCAATTTCAGGGTCATTTAGCTGGAAAAAAACAGTAAATGCATGAAAAATACCAAATGTAGTCAGAAAGGGATGAAAATTGATGATGTGGCTTTCAATGGTGCATTTTAAACACACGAAAAGCCTAGAGTTCAAATAAGTTCAAGAAAATGAAATGCCTTTTGTAACCGATGAGTTTCCGTTCGAAACCCCGATACTTCGAAAGAGACTGTCCGCTTTGTACACAAAGTGCATCCAGCTTTTGCCGTAACCCTCTCAACTTTTTAGCACACGCTATGTGGGTGAAATGATGATACCATGCCAACTTTCAAACTTTTTCAGAGTTCATTTGTAGTGCTTTTCAATTTCAGGGTCATTTAGCTCAAAAAATCAGTAAATGCATGAAAAATACCAAATGAAGTCAGAAAGGGATGAAAATTGATGATGTGGCTTTCAATGGTGCATTTTGAACACACGAAAGCCTGGAGTTCAAATAAGTTGAAGAAAATGAAATGCCTTTTGTAACCGATGAGTTTCCGTCCAAAAACCCCGATACTCGAAAGCGACTGTCCATTTTGTACACGAAGTGGCATCCAGGCTTTTGCCGTAACCCTCTCAACTTTTTAGCACATGCTATGTGGGTGAAAAGATGATACCATGCCAACTTTCAACCTTTTTCAGAGTTCATTGGTAGTGCTTTTCAATTTCAGGGTCATTTAGCTCAAAAAATAAGTAAATGCATGAAATATATCGAATGAAGTCAGAAAAGTTTAAAATTGATGATGTGGCTTTGAATGGTGCATTTTGAACACACGAAAAGCCTGGAGTTCAAATAAGTTCAAGAAAATGAAATGCATTTTGTAACCGATGAGTTTCCGTCCGAGACCCCGATCTTTCGAAAGAGACTGTCCGTTTCGTATGCGAAGTGAATCCTGCTTTTGCCACAACCCTCCCAACTTTGTAGCACATGCTATGTGGGTGAAATGTTGATACCATGCCAACTTTCAACCTTTTCAGACTTCATTTGAAGGGCTTTTAAATTTCAGGGTCATTTAGCTAAAAAAATCAGTAAATGCATGAAATATAACAAATGAAGTCAGAAAAGTTGAAAATTGATGATGTGGCTGTTGAATGGTGCATTTTGAACACACGAAAAGCCTGGAGTTTCAAATAAGTTCAAGAAAATGAATGCCTTTTGTAACCGATGAGTTTCCGTCCGAAAGCCCGATACTTCGAAAGAGACTGTTCGTTTGTACACGAAGCACATCCAGCTTTTGCCGTAACCCTCTCAAATATTTAGCACATGCTATGTGGGTGAAAATGCGGATACCATGCCAAGTTTCAACCTTTTCAGAGTTCATTTGTAGTGCTTTCAATTCAGGGTCATTAGCTGGAAAAAAACAGTAAATGCATGAAAAATACCAAATGTAGTCAGAAAGGGATGAAAATTGATGATGTGGCTTTCAATGGTGCATTTTGAACACACGAAAAGCCTGGAGTTCAAATAAGTTGAAGAAAATGAAATGCCTTTTGTAGCCGATGAGTTTCCGTCCAAAACCCCGATACTTCGAAAGCGACTGTCCATTTTGTACACGAAGTGCATCCAGCTTTTGCCGTAACCCTCTCAACTTTTTAGCACATGCTATGTGGGTGAAAAGATGATACCATGCCAACTTTCAACCTTTTTCAGAGTTCATTTGTAGTGCTTTTCAATTTCAGGGTCATTTACCTCAAAAAATAAGTAAATGCATGAAATATATCGAATGAAGTCAGAAAAGTTGAAAATTGATGATGTGGCTTTGAATGGTACATTTTGAACACACGAAAAGCCTGGAGTTCAAATAAGTTCAAGGAAAATGAAATGCATTTTGTAACCGATGGAGTTTCTGTCCGAGACCCCGTTCCTTCGAAAGAGACTGTCCGGTTTGTATGCGAAGTGAATCCTGCTTTTGCCATAACCCTCCCAACTTTTTAGCACATGCTATGTGGGTGAAATGTTGATACCATGCCAACTTTCAACCTTTTCAGACTTCATTTGAGGGCTTTTAAATTTCAGGGTCATTTAGCTAAAAAAATCAGTAAATGCATGAAATAAACAAATGAAGTCAGAAAGTTGAAAATTGATGACGTGGCTTTGAATGGTGCATTTTGAACACACGAAAGCCTGGAGTCAATAAGTTCAAGAAATGAAATGCCTTTTGTAACCGATGAGTTTCCGTCCGAGACCCGATCCTTCGAAAGAGACTGTCCGTTTGTACGCGAAGTGAATCCTGCTTTTGCATAACCCTCCCAACTTTTTAGCACATGCTATGTGGGTGAAATGCTGATACCATGCCAACTTTCAACCTTTCAGACTTCATTTGAAGTGCTTTTAAATTTCAGGGTCATTTAGCTCAAAAAAAATCAGTAAATTGCATGAATATATCAAATGAAGTCAGAAAGTTGAAAATTGATTGATGTGCTTTGAATGGTGCATTTTTGAAACACACGAAAATCCTGGAGTTCAAATGAGTTCAAGAAAATGAAATGCCTTTTGTTAACCGATGAGTTTCCGTCCGAACGTTCCGATAGCTTCGAAAGAGACTGTTCGTTTTGTACACACGACGCACATCCAGCTTTTGGCCGTACCCTCTCAAATAGTTAGCACATGCTATGTGGGTGAATTGCGGATACCATGCCAACTTTCAACCTTTTCCAGAGTTCATTTGTATTGCTTTTCAATTTCAGGGTCCATTTAGCTGGAAAAAAACAGTAAATGCATGAAAAATACCAAATGTAGTCAGAAAGGGGATGAAAATTGATGATGTGGCTTTCCAATGGTGCATTTTAAACACACGAAAAGCTAGAGTTCAAATAGTTCAAGAAAATGAAATGCCTTTTGTAACCGATGAGTTTTCCGTTCGAACCCCGATACTTCGAAAGAGACTGTCCGCTTTGTACACAAAGTGCATCCCAGCTTTTGCCGTCACCCTCTCAACTTTTTAGCACACGCTATGTGGGGTGAAATGATGATACCATGCCAACTTTCAAACTTTTTCAGAGTTCATTTGTAGTGCTTTTCAATTTCAGGGTCATTTAGCTTCAAAAAAAATCAGTAAATGCATGCAAAATACCAAATGAAGTCAGAAAGGGATGAAAATTGATGATGTGGCTTTCACATGGTGCATTTTGAACACAACGAAAAGCCTGGAGTTCAAATAGTTGAGAAAATGAATGCCTTTTGTAACCGATGAGTTTCCGTCCAAACCCGATACTTCGAAAGCGACTGTCCATTTTGTTACACGAAGTGCATCCAAGCTTTTGCCGTAACCCTCTCAACTTTTTTAGCACATGCTATGTGGGTGAAAAGATGATACCATGCCAACCTTTCAACCTTTTCAGAGTTCATTGGTAGTGCTTTTCAATTCAGGGTCATTTAGCTCAAAAAATAAGTAAATGCATGAAATATATCGAATGAAGTCAGAAAGTTTAAAAATTGATGATGTGGCTTTGAATGGTGCATTTTGAACACACGAAAAGCCTGGAGTTCAAATAAGTTCAAGAAAATGAAATGCATTTTGTAACCGATGAGTTTCCCGTCCGATACCCCGATCTTCGAAAGAGACTGTCCGTTTCGTATGCGAAGTGAATCCTGCTTTTGCCACACCCTCCCAACTTTGTAGCACATGCTATGTGGGTGAAATGTTGATACCATGCCAACTTTCAACCTTTTCAGACTTCATTTGAAGGGCTTTTAAATTTCAGGGTCTTTAGCTAAAAAAATCAGTAAATGCATGAAATATAACAAATGAAGTCAGAAAAGTGAAAATTGATGATGTGGCTTTGAATGTGCATTTTGAACACACGAAAAGCCTGGAGTTCAAATAAGTTCAAGAAAATGAAATGCCCTTTTGTAACCGATGAGTTTCCGTCCGAAAGCCCGATACTTCGAAAGAGACTGTTCGTTTGTACACGAAGCACATCCAGCTTTTGCGTAACCCTCTCAAATATTTAGCACATGCTATGTGGGTGAAATGCGGATACCATGCCAAGTTTCAACCTTTTCAGAGTTCATTTGTAGTGCTTTTCAATTTCAGGGTCATTTAGCTGGAAAAAAACAGTAAATGCATGAATGAAAATACCAAATGTAGTCAGAAAGGGATGAAATTGATGATGTGGCTTTCAATGGTGCATTTTGAAACACACGAAAAGCCTGGAGTTCAAATAAGTTGAAGAAAATGAAATGCCTTTTGTAGCCGATGAGTTTCCGTCCAAAACCCCGATACTTCGAAAGCGACTGTCCATTTTGTACACGAAGTGCATCCAGCTTTTGCCGTAACCCTCTCAACTTTTTAGCACATGCTATGTGGGGTGAAAAGATGATACCATGCCAACTTTCAACCTTTTTCAGAGTTCATTTGTAGTGGCTTTCAATTTCAGGGTCAGTTACCTCAAAAAATAAGTAAATGCATGAAATATATCGAATGAAGTCAGAAAAGTTGAAAATTGATGATGTGGCTTGAATGGTACATTTTGAACACACGAAAAGCCTGGAGTTCAAATAAGTTCAAGAAAATGAAATGCATTTTGTAACCGATGAGTTTCTGTCGAGACCCCGTTCCTTCGAAAGAGACTGTCCGGTTTGTAGAGCGAAATGAATCCTGCTTTTGCCATAACCCTCCCAACTTTTTAGCACATTGCTATGTGGGTGAAATGTTGATACCATGCCAACTTTCAACTTTTCAGACTTCATTTGAAGGGCTTTTAAATTTCAGGGTCATTTAGCTAAAAAAATCAGTAAATGCATGAAATATAACAAATGAAGTCAGAAAAGTTGAAAATTGATGACGTGGCTTTGAATGGTGCATTTTGAACACACGAAAGCCTGGAGTTCAAATAAGTTCAAGAAAATGAAATGCCTTTTGTAACCGATTGAGTTTCCGTCCGAGACCCCGATCCTTCGAAGAGACTGTCCGTTTTGTACGCGAAGTGAATCCTGCTTTTGCCATAACCCTCCCAACTTTTTAGCACATGCTATGTGGGTGAAATGCTTGATACCATGCCAACTTTCAACCTTTTCAGACTTCATTTGAAGTGCTTTTAAATTTCAGGGTCATTTAGCTAAAAAAATCAGTAAATGCATGAAATATATCAAATGAAGTCAGAAAAGTTGAAATTGATGATGTGGCTTTGAATGGTGCATTTTGAAACACACGAAAATCCCTGGAGTTCAAATGAGTTCAAGAAAATGAAATGCCTTTTGTAACCGATGAGTTTCCGTCCGAAAGTCCGATACTTCGAAAGAGACTGTTCGTTTTGTACACGAAGCACATCCAGCTTTTGCCGTAACCCTCTCAAATATTTAGCACATGCTATGTGGGTGAATTGCGGATACCATGCCAACTTTCAACCTTTTCAGAGTTCATTTGTATTGCTTTTCAATTTCAGGGTCATTTAGCTGGAAAAAAACAGTAAATGCATGAAAAATACCAAATGTAGTCAGAAAGGGATGAAAATTGATGATGTGGCTTTCAATGGTGCATTTTAAACACACGAAAAGCCTAGAGTTCAAATAAGTTCAAGAAAATGAAATGCCTTTTGTAACCGATGAGTTTCCGTTCGAAACCCCGATACTTCGAAAGAGACTGTCCGCTTTGTACACAAAGTGCATCCAGCTTTTGCCGTAACCTCTCAACTTTTAGCACACGCTATGTGGGTGGAAATGATGATACCATGCCAACTTCAACCTTTTTCAGAGTTCATTTGTAGTGCTTTTTCAATTTCAGGGTCATTTAGCTCAAAAAATCAGTAAATGCATGAAAAATACCAAATGAAGTCAGAAAGGGATGAAAATTGATGATGTGGCTTTCAATGGTGCATTTTGAACACACGAAAAGCCTGGAGTTCAAATAAGTTGAAGAAAATGAAATGCCTTTTTTAACGATGAGTTTCCGTCCAAAACCCCGATACTTCGAAAGCGACTGTCCATTTTGTACACGAGTGCATCCAGCTTTTGCCGTAACCCTCTCAACTTTTTAGCACATGCTATGTGGGTTGAAAAGATGGATACCATGCCAACTTTCAAACCTTTTTCAGAGTTCATTGGTAGTGCTCTTTTCAATTTCAGGGTCATTTAGCCTAAAAAATAAGTAAATGCATGAAATATATCGAATGAAGTCAGAAAAGTTGAAAATTGATGATGTGGCTTTTGAAGGTGCATTGAACACACGGAAAAGCCTGGAGTTCAAATAAGTTCAAGAAATGAAATGCATTTTGTAACGATGAGTTTCCGTCCGGAGACCCCGATCCTTCGAAAGAGACTGTCCGTTTCGTATGCGAAGTGAATCCTGCTTTTGCCACAACCCTCCCAACTTTGTAGCACATGCTATGTGGGTGAAATGTTGATACCATGCCAACTTTCAACCTTTTCAGACTTCATTTGAAGGGCTTTTAAATTTCCAGGGTCATTTAGCTAAAAAAATCAGTAAATGCATGAAATATAACAAATGAAGTCAGAAAAGTTGAAAATTGATGATGTGGCTTTGAATGGTGCATTTTGAACACACGAAAAGCCTGGAGTTCAAATAAGTTCAAGAAAATGAAATGCCTTTTGTAACCGATGAGTTTCCGTCCGAAAGCCCGATACTTCGAAAGAGACTGTTCGTTTTGTACACGAAGCACATCCAGCTTTTGCCGTAACCCTCTCAAATATTTAGCACATGCTATGTGGGTGAAATGCGGATACCATGCCAACTTTCAACCTTTTCAGAGTTCATTTGTAGTGCTTTTCAATTTCAGGGTCATTTAGCTGGAAAAAAACAGTAAATGCATGAAAAATACCAAATGTAGTCAGAAAGGGATGAAAATTGATGATGTGGCTTTCAATGGTGCATTTTGAACACACGAAAAGCCTGGAGTTCAAATAAGTTGAAGAAAATGAAATGCCTTTTGTAGCCGATGAGTTTCCGTCCAAAACCCCGATACTTCGAAAGCGACTGTCCATTTTGTACACGAAGTGCATCCAACTTTTGCCGTAACCCTCTCAACTTTTTAGCACATGCTATGTGGGTGAAAAGATGATACCATGCCAACTTTCAACCTTTTTCAGAGTTCATTCGTAGTGCTTTTCAATTTCAGGGTCATTTAGCTCAAAAAATAAGTAAATGCATGAAATATATCGAATGAAGTCAAAAAAGTTGAAAATTGATGATGTGGCTTTGAATGGTGCATTTTGAACACACGAAAAGCCTGGAGTTCAAATAAGTTCAAGAAAATGAAATGCATTTTGTAACCGATGAGTTTCCGTCCGAGACCCCGATCCTTCGAAAGAGACTGTCCGTTTCGTATGCGAAGTGAATCCTGCTTTTGCCGTAACCCTCCCAACTTTGTAGCACATGCTATCTGGGTGAAATGTTGATACCATGCCAACTTTCAACCTTTTCAGACTTCATTTGAAGGGCTTTTAAATTTCAGGGTCATTTAGCTAAAAAAATCAGTAAATGCATGAAATATAACAAATGAAGTCAGAAAAGTTGAAAATTGATGATGTGGCTTTGAATGGTGCATTTTGAACACACGAAAAGCCTGGAGTTCAAATAAGTTCAAGAAAATGAAATGCCTTTTGTAACCGATGAGTTTCCGTCCGAAAGCCCGATACTTCGAAAGAGACTGTTCGTTTTGTACACGAAGCACATCCAGCTTTTGCCGTAACCCTCTCAAATATTTAGCACATGCTATGTGGGTGAAATGCGGATACCATGCCAACTTTCAACCTTTTCAGAGTTCATTTGTAGTGCTTTTCAATTTCAAGGTCATTTAGCTGGAAAAAAACAGTAAATGCATGAAAAATACCAAATGTAGTCAGAAAGGGATGAAAATTGATGATGTGGCTTTCAATGGTGCATTTTAAACACACGAAAAGCGTAGAGTTCAAATAAGTTCAAGAAAATGAAATGCCTTTTGTAACCGATGAGTTTCCGTTCGAAACCCCGATACTTCGAAAGAGACTGTCCGCTTTGTACACGAAGTGCATCCAGCTTTTGCTGTAACCCTCTCAACTTTTTAGCAAATGCTATGTGGGTGAAATGATGATACCATGCCAACTTTCAACCTTTTTCAGAGTTCATTTGTAGTGCTTTTCAATTTCAGGATCATTTAGCTCAAAAAAATCAGTAAATGCATGAAAAATACCAAATGAAGTCAGAAAGGGATGAAAATTGATGATGTGGCCTTCAATGGTGCATTTTGAACACACGAAAAGCCTGGAGTTCAAATAAGTTGAAGAAAATGAAATGCCTTTTGTAACCGATGAGTTTCCGTCCAAAACCCCGATACTTCGAAAGCGACTGTCCATTTTGTACACGAAGTGCATCCAGCTTTTGCCGTAACCCTCTCAACTTTTTAGCACATGCTATGTGGGTGAAAAGATGATACCATGCCAACTTTCAACCTTTTTCAGAGTTCATTTGTAGTGCTTTTCAATTTCAGGGTCATTTAGCTCAAAAAATAAGTAAATGCATGAAATATATCGAATGAAGTCAGAAAAGTTGAAAATTGATGATGTGGCTTTGAATGGTGCATTTTGAACACACGAAAAGCCTGGAGTTCAAATAAGTTCAAGAAAATGAAATGCATTTTGTAACCGATGAGTTTCCGTCCGAGACCCCGATCCTTCGAAAGAGACTATCCGTTTTGTATGCGAAGTGAATCCTGCTTTTGCCATAACCCTCCCAACTTTGTAGCACATGCTATGTGGGTGAAATGTTGCTACCATGCCAACTTTCAACCTTTTCAGACTTCATTTGAAGGGCTTTTAAATTTCAGGGTCATTTAGCTAAAAAATCAGTAAATGCATGAAATATAACAAATGAAGTCAGAAAACTTGAAAATTGATGATGTGGCTTTGAATGGTGCATTTTGAACACACGAAAAGCCTGGAGTTCAAATAAGTTCAAGAAAATGAAATGCCTTTTGTAACCGATGAGTTTCCGTCCGAAAGCCCGATACTTCGAAAGAGACTGTTCGTTTTGTACACGAAGCACATCCAGCTTTTGCCGTAACCCTCTCAAATATTTAGCACATGCTATGTGGGCGAAATGCGGATACCATGCCAACGTTCAACCTTTTCAGAGTTCATTTGTATTGCTTTTCAATTTCAGGGTCATTTAGCTGGAAAAAAACAATAAATGCATGAAAAATACCAAATGTAGTCAGAAAGGGATGAAAATTGATGATGTGGCTTTCAATGGTGCATTTTAAACACACGAAAAGCCTAGAGTTCAAATAAGTTCAAGAAAATGAAATGCCTTTTGTAACCGATGAGTTTCCGTCCGAAACCCCGATACTTCAAAAGCGACTGTCCATTTTGTACACGAAGTGTATCCAGCTTTTGCCGTAACCCTCTCAACTTTTTAGCACATGCTATGTGGGTGAAATAATGATACCATGCCAACTTTCAACCTTTTTCAGAGTTCATTTGTAGTGCTTTTCAATTTCAGGGTCATTTAGCTCAAAAAAATCAGTAAATGCATGAAAAATACCAAATGAAGTCAGAAAGGGATGAAAATTGATGATGTGGCTTTCAATAGTGCATTTTGAACACACGAAAAGCCTGGAGTTCAAATAAGTTCAAGAAAATGAAATGCCTTTTGTAACCGATGAGTTTCCGTCCGAAACCCCGATACTTCAAAAGCGACTGTCCATTTTGTACACGAAGTGTATCCAGCTTTTGCCGTAACCCTCTCAACTTTTTAGCACATGCTATGTGGGTGAAATAATGATACCATGCCAACTTTCAACGTTTTTCAGAGTTCAGTTGTAGTGCTTTTCAATTTCAGGGTCATTTAGCTCAAAAAATCAGTAAATGCATGAAATATATCGAATGAAGTCAGAAAAGATGAAAATTGATGATGTGGCTTTGAATGGTGCATTTTGAACACACGAAAAGCCTGGAGTTCAAATAAGTTCAAGAAAATGAAATGCATTTTGTAACCGATGAGTTTCCGTCCGAGACCCCGATCCTTCGAAAGAGACTGTCCGTTTTGTACGCGAAGTGAATCCTGCTTTTGCCATAACCCTCCCTACTTTTTAGCACATGCTATGTGGGTGAGATGCTGATACCATGCCAACTTTCAACCTTTTCAGACTTCATTTGAAATGCTTTTAAATTTCAGGGTCATTTAGCTAAAAAAAATCAGTAAATGCATGAAATATATCTAATGAAGTCAGAAAGGGATGAAAATTGATTATGTGGCTTTCAATGGTGCATTTTGAACAGACGAAAAGCCTGGAGTTCAAATAAGTTCAAGAAAATGAATTGCCTTTTGTAACCGATGAGTTTCCGTTCGAAACCCCGATACTTCGAAAGAGACTGTCCGCTTTCTACACGAAGTGCATAGAGCTTTTGCCGTAACCCTCTCAACTTTCTAGCACATGCTATGTGGGTGAAATGATCATGCCAACTTTCAACCTTTTTCAGAGTTCATTTTTGTGCTTTTCAATTTCAGGGTCATTTAGCTCAAAATAATCAGTAAATGCATGAAAAATACCAAATGTAGTCAGAAAGGGATGAAAATTGATGATGTGGCTTTCAATGGTGCATTTTGAACACACGAAAAGCCTGGAGTTCAAATAAGTTCAAGAAAATGAAATGCCTTTTGTAACCGATGAGTTTCCGTCCGAAACCCCGATACTTCAAAAGCGACTGTCCATTTTGTACACGAAGTGTATCCAGCTTTTCCCGTAACCCTCTCAACTTTTAGCACATGCTATGTGGGTGAAATAATGATACCATGCCAACTTTCAACGTTTTTCAGAGTTCATTTGTAGTGCTTTTCAATTTCAGGGTCATTTAGCTCAAAAAATCAGTAAATGCATGAAATATATCGAATGAAGTCAGAAAAGATGAAAATTGATGATGTGGCTTTGAATGGTGCATTTTGAACACACGAAAAGCCTGGAGTTCAAATAAGTTCAAGAAAATGAAATGCATTTTGTAACCGATGAGTTTCCGTCCGAGACCCCGATCCTTCGAAAGAGACTGTCCGTTTTGTACGCGAAGTGAATCCTGCTTTTGCCATAACCCTCCCTACTTTTTAGCACATGCTATGTGGGTGAGATGCTGATACCATGCCAACTTTCAACCTTTTCAGACTTCATTTGAAATGCTTTTAAATTTCAGGGTCATTTAGCTAAAAAAAATCAGTAAATGCATGAAATATATCTAATGAAGTCAGAAAGGGATGAAAATTGATTATGTGGCTTTCAATGGTGCATTTTGAACAGACGAAAAGCCTGGAGTTCAAATAAGTTCAAGAAAATGAATTGCCTTTTGTAACCGATGAGTTTCCGTTCGAAACCCCGATACTTCGAAAGAGACTGTCCGCTTTCTACACGAAGTGCATAGAGCTTTTGCCGTAACCCTCTCAACTTTTTAGCACATGCTATGTGGGTGAAAAGATGATACCATGCCAACTTTCAACCTTTTTCAGAGTTCATTTGTAGTGCTTTTCAATTTCAGGGTCATTTAGCTCAAAAAATAAGTAAATGCATGAAATATATCGAATGAAGTCAGAAAAGTTGAAAATTGATGATGTGGCTTTGAATGGTGCATTTTGAACACACGAAAAGCCTGGAGTTCAAATAAGTTCAAGAAAATGAAATGCATTTTGTAACCGATGAGTTTCCGTCCGAGACCCCGATCCTTCGAAAGAGACTATCCGTTTTGTATGCGAAGTGAATCCTGCTTTTGCCATAACCCTCCCAACTTTGTAGCACATGCTATGTGGGTGAAATGTTGCTACCATGCCAACTTTCAACCTTTTCAGACTTCATTTGAAGGGCTTTTAAATTTCAGGGTCATTTAGCTAAAAAATCAGTAAATGCATGAAATATAACAAATGAAGTCAGAAAACTTGAAAATTGATGATGTGGCTTTGAATGGTGCATTTTGAACACACGAAAAGCCTGGAGTTCAAATAAGTTCAAGAAAATGAAATGCCTTTTGTAACCGATGAGTTTCCGTCCGAAAGCCCGATACTTCGAAAGAGACTGTTCGTTTTGTACACGAAGCACATCCAGCTTTTGCCGTAACCCTCTCAAATATTTAGCACATGCTATGTGGGCGAAATGCGGATACCATGCCAACGTTCAACCTTTTCAGAGTTCATTTGTATTGCTTTTCAATTTCAGGGTCATTTAGCTGGAAAAAAACAATAAATGCATGAAAAATACCAAATGTAGTCAGAAAGGGATGAAAATTGATGATGTGGCTTTCAATGGTGCATTTTAAACACACGAAAAGCCTAGAGTTCAAATAAGTTCAAGAAAATGAAATGCCTTTTGTAACCGATGAGTTTCCGTCCGAAACCCCGATACTTCAAAAGCGACTGTCCATTTTGTACACGAAGTGTATCCAGCTTTTGCCGTAACCCTCTCAACTTTTTAGCACATGCTATGTGGGTGAAATAATGATACCATGCCAACTTTCAACCTTTTTCAGAGTTCATTTGTAGTGCTTTTCAATTTCAGGGTCATTTAGCTCAAAAAAATCAGTAAATGCATGAAAAATACCAAATGAAGTCAGAAAGGGATGAAAATTGATGATGTGGCTTTCAATAGTGCATTTTGAACACACGAAAAGCCTGGAGTTCAAATAAGTTCAAGAAAATGAAATGCCTTTTGTAACCGATGAGTTTCCGTCCGAAACCCCGATACTTCAAAAGCGACTGTCCATTTTGTACACGAAGTGTATCCAGCTTTTGCCGTAACCCTCTCAACTTTTTAGCACATGCTATGTGGGTGAAATAATGATACCATGCCAACTTTCAACGTTTTTCAGAGTTCATTTGTAGTGCTTTTCAATTTCAGGGTCATTTAGCTCAAAAAATCAGTAAATGCATGAAATATATCGAATGAAGTCAGAAAAGATGAAAATTGATGATGTGGCTTTGAATGGTGCATTTTGAACACACGAAAAGCCTGGAGTTCAAATAAGTTCAAGAAAATGAAATGCATTTTGTAACCGATGAGTTTCCGTCCGAGACCCCGATCCTTCGAAAGAGACTGTCCGTTTTGTACGCGAAGTGAATCCTGCTTTTGCCATAACCCTCCCTACTTTTTAGCACATGCTATGTGGGTGAGATGCTGATACCATGCCAACTTTCAACCTTTTCAGACTTCATTTGAAATGCTTTTAAATTTCAGGGTCATTTAGCTAAAAAAAATCAGTAAATGCATGAAATATATCTAATGAAGTCAGAAAGGGATGAAAATTGATTATGTGGCTTTCAATGGTGCATTTTGAACAGACGAAAAGCCTGGAGTTCAAATAAGTTCAAGAAAATGAATTGCCTTTTGTAACCGATGAGTTTCCGTTCGAAACCCCGATACTTCGAAAGAGACTGTCCGCTTTCTACACGAAGTGCATAGAGCTTTTGCCGTAACCCTCTCAACTTTCTAGCACATGCTATGTGGGTGAAATGATCATGCCAACTTTCAACCTTTTTCAGAGTTCATTTTTGTGCTTTTCAATTTCAGGGTCATTTAGCTCAAAATAATCAGTAAATGCATGAAAAATACCAAATGTAGTCAGAAAGGGATGAAAATTGATGATGTGGCTTTCAATGGTGCATTTTGAACACACGAAAAGCCTGGAGTTCAAATAAGTTCAAGAAAATGAAATGCCTTTTGTAACCGATGAGTTTCCGTCCGAAACCCCGATACTTCAAAAGCGACTGTCCATTTTGTACACGAAGTGTATCCAGCTTTTCCCGTAACCCTCTCAACTTTTTAGCACATGCTATGTGGGTGAAATAATGATACCATGCCAACTTTCAACGTTTTTCAGAGTTCATTTGTAGTGCTTTTCAATTTCAGGGTCATTTAGCTCAAAAAATCAGTAAATGCATGAAATATATTGAATGAAGTCAGAAAAGATGAAAATTGATGATGTGGCTTTGAATGGTGCATTTTGAACACACGAAAAGCCTGGAGTTCAAATAAGTTCAAGAAAATGAAATGCATTTTGTAACCGATGAGTTTCCGTCCGAGACCCCGATCCTTCGAAAGAGACTGTCCGTTTTGTACGCGAAGTGAATCCTGCTTTTGCCATAACCCTCCCTACTTTTTAGCACATGCTATGTGGGTGAGATGCTGATACCATGCCAACTTTCAACCTTTTCAGACTTCATTTGAAATGCTTTTAAATTTCAGGGTCATTTAGCTAAAAAAAATCAGTAAATGCATGAAATATATCTAATGAAGTCAGAAAGGGATGAAAATTGATTATGTGGCTTTCAATGGTGCATTTTGAACAGACGAAAAGCCTGGAGTTCAAATAAGTTCAAGAAAATGAATTGCCTTTTGTAACCGATGAGTTTCCGTTCGAAACCCCGATACTTCGAAAGAGACTGTCCGCTTTCTACACGAAGTGCATAGAGCTTTTGCCGTAACCCTCTCAACTTTTTAGCACATGCTATGTGGGTGAAATGATCATGCCAACTTTCAACCTTTTTCAGAGTTCATTTTTGTGCTTTTCAATTTCAGGGTCATTTAGCTCAAAAAAATCAGTAAATGCATGAAAAATACCAAATGTAGTCAGAAAGGGATGAAAATTGATGATGTGGCTTTCAATGGTGCATTTTTAACACACGAAAAGCCTGGAGTTCAAATAAGTTCAAGAAAATGAAATGCCTTTTGTAACCGATGAGTTTCCGTCCGAAAGCCCGATACTTCGAAAGAGACTGTTCGTTTTGTACACGAAGCGCATCCAGCTTTTGCCGTAACCCTCTCAAATTTTTAGCACATGCTATGTGGGTGAAATTCTGATACCATGCCAACTTTCAACCTTTTCAGAGTTCATTTGTATTGCTTTTCAATTTCAGGGTCATTTAGCTGGAAAAAAACAGTAAATGCATGAAAAATACCAAATGTCGTCAGAAAGGGATGAAAATTGATGATGTGGCTTTCAATGGTGCATTTTAAACACACGAAAAGCCTAGAGTTCAAATAAGTTCAAGAAAATGAAATGCCTTTTGTAACCGATGAGTTTCCGTCCGAGACCCCGATCCTTCGAAAGAGACTATCCATTTTGTATGCGAAGTGAATCCTGCTTTTGCCATAACCCTCCCAACTTTGTAGCACATGCTATGTGGGTGAAATGTTGATACCATGCCAACTTTCAACCTTTTCAGACTTCATTTGAAGGGCTTTTAAATTTCAGGGTCATTTAGCTAAAAAATCAGTAAATGCATGAAATATAACAAATGAAGTCAGAAAAGTTGAAAATTGATGATGTGGCTTTGAATGGTGCATTTTGAACACACGAAAAGCCTGGAGTTCAAATAAGTTCAAGAAAATGAAATGCCTTTTGTAACCGATGAGTTTCCGTCCGAAAGCCCGATACTTCGAAAGAGACTGTTCGTTTTGTACACGAAGCACATCCAGCTTTTGCCGTAACCCTCTCAAATATTTAGCACATGCTATGTGGCCGAAATGCGGATACCATGCCAACGTTCAACCTTTTCAGAGTTCATTTGTATTGCTTTTCAATTTCAGGGTCATTTAGCTGGAAAAAACAGTAAATGCATGAAAAATACCAAATGTAGTCAGAAAGGGATGAAAATTGATGATGTGGCTTTCAATAGTGCATTTTGAACCCACGAAAAGCCTGGAGTTCAAATAAGTTCAAGAAAATGAAATGCCTTTTGTAACCGATGAGTTTCCGTTCGAAACCCCGATACTTCGAAAGAGACTGTCCGCTTTGTACACGAAGTGCATCCAGCTTTTGCCGTAACCCTCTCAACTTTTTAGCACATGCTATGTGGGTGAAATAATGATACCATGCCAACTTTCAACGTTTTTCAGAGTTCATTTGTAGTGCTTTTCAATTTCAGGGTCATTTAGCTCAAAAAAATCAGTAAATGCATGAAAAATACCAAATGAAGTCAGAAAGGGATGAGAATTGATGATGTGGCTTTCAATAGTGCATTTTGAACCCACGAAAAGCCTGGAGTTCAAATAAGTTCAAGAAAATGAAATGCCTTTTGTAACCGATGAGTTTCCGTCCGAAACCCCGATACTTCAAAAGCGACTGTCCATTTTGTACACGAAGTGTATCCAGCTTTTGCCGTAACCCTCTCAACTTTTTAGCACATGCTATGTGGGTGAAATAATGATACCATGCCAACTTTCAACGTTTTTCAGAGTTCATTTGTAGTGCTTTTCAATTTCAGGGTCATTTAGCTCAAAAAATCAGTAAATGCATGAAATATATCGAATGAAGTCAGAAAAGATGAAAATTGATGATGTGGCTTTGAATGGTGCATTTTGAACACACGAAAAGCCTGGAGTTCAAATAAGTTCAAGAAAATGAAATGCATTTTGTAACCGATGAGTTTCCGTCCGAGACCCCGATCCTTCGAAAGAGACTGTCCGTTTTGTACGCGAAGTGAATCCTGCTTTTGCCATAACCCTCCCTACTTTTTAGCACATGCTATGTGGGTGAGATGCTGATACCATGCCAACTTTCAACCTTTTCAGACTTCATTTGAAATGCTTTTAAATTTCAGGGTCATTTAGCTAAAAAAAATCAGTAAATGCATGAAATATGTCTAATGAAGTCAGAAAGGGATGAAAATTGATTATGTGGCTTTCAATGGTGCATTTTGAACAGACGAAAAGCCTGGAGTTGAAATAAGTTCAAGAAAATGAATTGCCTTTTGTAACCGATGAGTTTCCGTTCGAAACCCCGATACTTCGAAAGAGACTGTCCGCTTTCTACACGAAGTGCATAGAGCTTTTGCCGTAACCCTCTCAACTTTTTAGCACATGCTATGTGGGTGAAATGATGATACCATGCCAACTTTCAACCTTTTTCAGAGTTCATTTTTGTGCTTTTCAATTTCAGGGTCATTTAGCTCAAAAAAATCAGTAAATGCATGAAAAATACCAAATGTAGTCAGAAAGGGATGAAAATTGATGATGTGGCTTTCAATGGTGCATTTTGAACACACGAAAAGCCTGGAGTTCAAATAAGTTCAAGAAAATGAAATGCCTTTTGTAACCGATGAGTTTCCGTCCGGAAGCCCGATACTTCGAAAGAGACTGTTCGTTTTGTACACGAAGCGCATCCAGCTTTTGCCGTAACCCTCTCAAATTTTTAGCACATGCTATGTGGGAGAAATTCTGATACCATGCCAAATTTCAACCTTTTCAGAGTTCATTTGTATTGCTTTTCAATTTCAGGGTCATTTAGTTGGAAAAAAACAGTAAATGCATGAAAAATACCAAATGTCGTCAGAAAGGGATGAAAATTGATGATGTGGCTTTCAATGGTGCATTTTAAACACACGAAAAGCCTAGAGTTCAAATAAGTTCAAGAAAATGAAATGCCTTTTGTAACCGATGAGTTTCCGTTCGAAACCCCGATACTTCGAAAGAGACTGTCCGCTTTGTACACGAAGTGCATCCAGCTTTTGCCGTAACCCTCTAAACTTTTTAGCACATGCTATGTGGGTGAAATGATGATACCATGCCAACTTTCAACCTTTTTCAGAGTTCGTTTGTAGTGCTTTTCAATTTCAGGGTCATTTAGCTCAAAAAAATCAGTAAATGCATGAAAAATACCAAATGAAGTCAGAAAGGGATGAAAATTGATGATGTGGCTTTCAATGGTGCATTTTGAACACACGAAAAGCCTGGAGTTCAAATAAGTTGAAGAAAATGAAATGCCTTTTGTAACCGATGAGTTTCCGTCCAAAACCCCGATGCTTCGAAAGCGACTGTCCATTTTGTACACGAAGTGCATCCAGCTTTTGCCGTAACCCTCTCAACTTTTTAGCACATGCTATGTGGGTGAAAAGATGATACCATGCCAACTTTCAACCTTTTTCAGAGTTCATTTGTAGTGCTTTTCAATTTCAGGTTCATTTAGCTCAAAAAAAAAGTAAATGCATGAAATATATCGAATGAAGTCAGAAAAGTTGAAAATTGATGATGTGGCTTTGAATGGTACATTTTGAACACACGAAAAGCCTGGAGTTCAAATAAGTTCAAGAAAATGAAATGCATTTTGTAACCGATGAGTTTCCGTCCGAGACCCCGTTCCTTCGAAAGAGACTGTCCGGTTTGTATGCGAAGTGAATCCTGCTTTTGCCATAACCCTCCCAACTTTTTAGCACATGCTATGTGGGTGAAATGTTGATACCATGCCAACTTTCAACCTTTTCAGACTTCATTTGAAGGGCTTTTAAATTTCAGGGTCATTTAGCTAAAAAATCAGTAAATGCATGAAATATAACAAATGAAGTCAGAAAAGTTGAAAATTGATGATGTGGCTTTGAATGGTGCATTTTGAACACACGAAAAGCCTGGAGTTCAAATAAGTTCAAGAAAATGAAATGCCTTTTGTAACCGATGAGTTTCCGTCCGAAAGCCCGATACTTCGAAAGAGACTGTTCGTTTTGTACACGAAGCACATCCAGCTTTTGCCGTAACCCTCTCAAATATTTAGCACATGCTATGTGGGCGAAATGCGGATACCATGCCAACGTTCAACCTTTTCAGAGTTCATTTGTATTGCTTTTCAATTTCAGGGTCATTTAGCTGGAAAAAAACAGTAAATGCATGAAAAATACCAAATGTAGTCAGAAAGGGATGAAAATTGATGATGTGGCTTTCAATGGTGCATTTTAAACACACGAAAAGCCTAGAGGTAAGTTCAAGAAAATGAAATGCCTTTTGTAACCGATGAGTTTCCGTCCGAAACCCCGATACTTCAAAAGCGACTGTCCATTTTGTACACGAAGTGTATCCAGCTTTTGCCGTAACCCTCTCAACTTTTTAGCACATGCTATGTGGGTGAAATAATGATACCATGCCAACTTTCAACCTTTTTCAGAGTTCATTTGTAGTGCTTTTCAATTTCAGGGTCATTTAGCTCAAAAAAATCAGTAAATGCATGAAAAATACCAAATGAAGTCAGAAAGGGATGAAAATTGATGATGTGGCTTTCAATAGTGCATTTTGAACACACGAAAAGCCTGGAGTTCAAATAAGTTCAAGAAAATGAAATGCCTTTTGTAACCGATGAGTTTCCGTCCGAAACCCCGATACTTCAAAAGCGACTGTCCATTTTGTACACGAAGTGTATCCAGCTTTTGCCGTAACCCTCTCAACTTTTTAGCACATGCTATGTGGGTGAAATAATGATACCATGCCAACTTTCAACGTTTTTCAGAGTTCATTTGTAGTGCTTTTCAATTTCAGGGTCATTTAGCTCAAAAAATCAGTAAATGCATGAAATATATCGAATGAAGTCAGAAAAGATGAAAATTGATGATGTGGCTTTGAATGGTGCATTTTGAACACACGAAAAGCCTGGAGTTCAAATAAGTTCAAGAAAATGAAATGCATTTTGTAACCGATGAGTTTCCGTCCGAAACCCCGATCCTTCGAAAGAGACTGTCCGTTTTGTACGCGAAGTGAATCCTGCTTTTGCCATAACCCTCCCTACTTTTTAGCACATGCTATGTGGGTGAGATGCTGATACCATGCCAACTTTCAACCTTTTCAGACTTCATTTGAAATGCTTTTAAATTTCAGGGTCATTTAGCTAAAAAAAATCAGTAAATGCATGAAATATGTCTAATGAAGTCAGAAAGGGATGAAAATTGATTATGTGGCTTTCAATGGTGCATTTTGAACAGACGAAAAGCCTGGAGTTCAAATAAGTTCAAGAAAATGAATTGCCTTTTGTAACCGATGAGTTTCCGTTCGAAACCCCGATACTTCGAAAGAGACTGTCCGCTTTCTACACGAAGTGCATAGAGCTTTTGCCGTAACCCTCTCAACTTTTTAGCACATGCTATGTGGGTGAAATGATGATACCATGCCAACTTTCAACCTTTTTCAGAGTTCATTTTTGTGCTTTTCAATTTCAGGGTCATTTAGCTCAAAAAAATCAGTAAATGCATGAAAAATACCAAATGTAGTCAGAAAGGGATGAAAATTGATGATGTGGCTTTCAATGGTGCATTTTGAACACACGAAAAGCCTGGAGTTCAAATAAGTTCAAGAAAATGAAATGCCTTTTGTAACCGATGAGTTTCCGTCCGAAAGCCCGATACTTCGAAAGAGACTGTTCGTTTTGTACACGAAGCGCATCCAGCTTTTGCCGTAACCCTCTCAAATTTTTAGCACATGCTATGTGGGAGAAATTCTGATACCATGCCAACTTTCAACCTTTTCAGAGTTCATTTGTATTGCTTTTCAATTTCAGGGTCATTTAGCTGGAAAAAAACAGTAAATGCATGAAAAATACCAAATGTCGTCAGAAAGGGATGAAAATTGATGATGTGGCTTTCAATGGTGCATTTTAAACACACGAAAAGCCTAGAGTTCAAATAAGTTCAAGAAAATGAAATGCCTTTTGTAACCGATGAGTTTCCGTTCGAAACCCCGATACTTCGAAAGAGACTGTCCGCTTTGTACACGAAGTGCATCCAGCTTTTGCCGTAACCCTCTCAACTTTTTAGCACATGCTATGTGGGTGAAATGATGATACCATGCCAACTTTCAACCTTTTTCAGAGTTCATTTGTAGTGCTTTTCAATTTCAGGGTCATTTACCTCAAAAAAATCAGTAAATGCATGAAAAATACCAAATGAAGTCAGAAAGGGATGAAAATTGATGATGTGGCTTTCAATGGTGCATTTTGAACACACGAAAAGCCTGGAGTTCAAATAAGTTGAAGAAAATGAAATGCCTTTTGTAACCGATGAGTTTCCGTCCAAAACCCTTATGCTTCGAAAGCGACTGTCCATTTTGTACACGAAGTGCATCCAGCTTTTGCCGTAACCCTCTCAACTTTTTAGCACATGCTATGTGGGTGAAAAGATGATACCATGCCAACTTTCAACCTTTTTCAGAGTTCATTTGTAGTGCTTTTCAATTTCAGGGTCATTTAGCTCAAAAAATAAGTAAATGCATGAAATATATCGAATGAAGTCAGAAAAGTTGAAAATTGATGATGTGGCTTTGAATGGTACATTTTGAACACACAAAAAGCCTGGAGTTCAAATAAGTTCAAGAAAATGAAATGCATTTTATAACCGATGAGTTTCCGTCCGAGACCTTGTTCCTTCGAAAGAGACTGTCCGGTTTGTATGCGAAGTGAATCCTGCTTTTGCCATAACCCTCCCAACTTTTTAGCACATGCTATGTGGGTGAAATGTTGATACCATGCCAACTTTCAACCTTTTCAGACTTCATTTGAAGGGCTTTTAAATTTCAGGGTCATTTAGCTAAAAAATTCAGTAAATGCATGAAATATAAAAAAATGAAGTCAGAAAAGTTGAAAATTGATGACGTGGCTTTGAATGGTGCATTTTGAACACACGAAAATCCTGGAGTTCAAATAAGTTCAAGAAAATGAAATGCCTTTTGTAACCGATGAGTTTCCGTCCGAAATCCCGATACTTCGAAAGAGACTGTTCGTTTTGTACACGAAGCACATCCAGCTTTTGTCGTAACCCTCTCAAATATTTAGCACATGCTATGTGGGTGAAATGCGGATACCATGCCAACTTTCAACCTTTTCAGAGTTCATTTGTATTGCTTTTCAATTTCAGGGTCCTTTAGCTGGAAAAAAACCGTAAATGCATGAAAAATACCAAATGTAGTCAGAAAGGGATGAAAATTGATGATGTGGCTTTCAATGGTGCATTTTAAACACACGAAAAGCCTAGAGTTCAAATCAGTTCAAGAAAATGAAATGCCTTTTGTAACCGATGAGTTTCCGTTCGAAACCACGATACTTCGAAAGAGACTGTCCGCTTTGTACACGAAGTGCATCCAGCTTTTGCCGTAACCCTCTCAACTTTTTAGCACATGCTATGTGGGTGAAATGATGATACCATGCCAACTTTCAACCTTTTTCAGAGGTCATTTGTAGTGCTTTTCAATTTCAGGGTCATTTAGCTCAAAAAAATCAGTAAATGCATGAAAAATACCAAATGAAGTCAGAAAGGGATGAAAACTGATGATGTGGCTTTCAATGGTGCATTTTGAACACACGAAAATCCTGGAGTTCAAATAAGTTCAAGAAAATGAAATGCCTTTTGTAACCGATGAGTTTCTGTCCGAAACCCCGATACTTCGAACGCGACTGTCCATTTTGTACACGAAGTGCGTCCAGCTTTTGCCGTAACCCTCTCAACTTTTTAGCACATGCTATGTGGGTGAAAACATGATACCATGCTAACTTTCAACCTTTTTCAGAGTTCATTTGTAGTGCTTTTCAATTTCAGGGTCATTTAGCTCAAAAAATCAGGAAATGCATGAGATATATCAAATGAAGTCAAAAAAGTTGAAAATTGATGATGTGGCTTTGAATGGTGCATTTTGAACACACGAAAAGCCTGGAGTTCAAATAAGTTCGAGAAAATGAAATGCCTTTTGTAACCGATGAGTTTCCGTGCGAGACCCCGATCCTTCGAAAGAGACTGTCCGTTTTGTACACGAAGTGAATCCTGCTTTTGCCATAACCCTCCCAACTTTTTAGCACATGCTATGTTGGTGAAAGGGTGATACCATGCGAACTTTCAACCTTTTCAGACTTCATTTGAAGTGCTTTTAAATTTCAGGGTCATTTAGCTAAAAAAAATCAATAAATGCATGAAATATATCAAATGAAGTCAGAAAAGTTGAAAATTGATGATGTGGCTTTGAATGGTGCATTTTGAACACACGAAAAGCCTGGAGTTCAAATAAGTTCAAGAAAATGAAATGCCTTTTGTAACCGATGAGTTTCCGTCCGAAAGCCCGATACTTCGAAAGAGACTGTTCGTTTTGTACACGAAGCGCATCCAGCTTTTGTCGTAACCCTCTCAAATTTTTAGCACATGCTATGTGGGTGAAATGCTGATACCATGCCAACTTTCAACCTTTTCAGAGTTCATTTGTATTGCTTTTCAATTTCAGGGTCATTTAGCTGGAAAAAAACAGTAAATGCATGAAAAATACCAAATGTAGTCAGAAAGGGATGAAAATTGATGATGTGGCTTTCAATGGTGCATTTTAAACACGCAAAAAGCCTAGAGTTCAAATAAGTTCAAGAAAATGAAATGCCTTTTGTAACCGATGAGTTTCCGTTCGAAACCCCGATACTTCGAAAGAGACTGTCCGCTTTGTACACGAAGTGCATCCAGCTTTTGCCGTAACCCTCTCAACTTTTTAGCACATGCTTTGTGGGTGAAATGATGATACCATGCCAACTTTCAACCTTTTTCAGAGTTCATTTGTAGTGCTTTTCAATTTCAGGGTCATTTATCTCAAAAAAATCAGTAAATGCATGAAAAATACCAAATGAATTCAGAAAGGGATGAAAATTGATGATGTGGCTTTCAATGGTGCATTTTGAACACACGAAAAGCCTGGAGTTCAAATAAGTTCAAGAAAATGAAATGCCTTTTGTAACCGATGAGTTTCCGTCCAAAACCCTTATGCTTCGAAAGCGACTGTCCATTTTGTACACGAAGTGCATCCAGCTTTTGCCGTAACCCTCTCAACTTTTTAGCACATGCTATGTGGGTGAAAAGATGATACCATGCCAACTTTCAACCTTTTTCAGAGTTCATTTGTAGTGCTTTTCAATTTCAGGGTCATTTAGCTCAAAAAATAAGTAAATGCATGAAATATATCGAATGAAGTCAAAAAAGTTGAAAATTGATGATGTGGCTTTGAATGGTACATTTTGAACACACAAAAAGCCTGGAGTTCAAATAAGTTCAAGAAAATGAAATGCATTTTGTAACCGATGAGTTTCCGTCCGAGACCTTGTTCCTTCGAAAGAGACTGTCCGGTTTGTATGCGAAGTGAATCCTGCTTTTGCCATAACCCTCCCAACTTTTTAGCACATGCTATGTGGGTGAAATGTTGATACCATGCCAACTTTCAACCTTTTCAGACTTCATTTGAAGGGCTTTTAAATTTCAGGGTCATTTAGCTAAAAAATTCAGTAAATGCATGAAATATAAAAAATGAAGTCAGAAAAGTTGAAAATTGATGACGTGGCTTTGAATGGTGCATTTTGAACACACGAAAATCCTGGAGTTCAAATAAGTTCAAGAAAATGAAATGCCTTTTGTAACCGATGAGTTTCCGTCCGAAATCCCGATACTTCGAAAGAGACTGTTCGTTTTGTACACGAAGCACATCCAGCTTTTGTCGTAACCCTCTCAAATATTTAGCACATGCTATGTGGGTGAAATGCGGATACCATGCCAACTTTCAACCTTTTCAGAGTTCATTTGTATTGCTTTTCAATTTCAGGGTCCTTTAGCTGGAAAAAAACAGTAAATGCATGAAAAATACCAAATGTAGTCAGAAAGGGATGAAAATTGATGATGTGGCTTTCAATGGTGCATTTTAAACACACGAAAAGCCTAGAGTTCAAATCAGTTCAAGAAAATGAAATGCCTTTTGTAACCGATGAGTTTCCGTTCGAAACCACGATACTTCGAAAGAGACTGTCCGCTTTGTACACGAAGTGCATCCAGCTTTTGCCGTAACCCTCTCAACTTTTTAGCACATGCTATGTGGGTGAAATGATGATACCATGCCAACTTTCAACCTTTTTCAGAGGTCATTTGTAGTGCTTTTCAATTTCAGGGTCATTTAGCTCAAAAAAAATCAGTAAATGCATGAAAAATACCAAATGAAGTCAGAAAGGGATGAAAACTGATGATGTGGCTTTCAATGGTGCATTTTGAACACACGAAAAGCCTGGAGTTCAAATAAGTTCAAGAAAATGAAATGCCTTTTGTAACCGATGAGTTTCTGTCCGAAACCCCGATACTTCGAACGCGACTGTCCATTTTGTACACGAAGTGCGTCCAGCTTTTGCCGTAACCCTCTCAACTTTTTAGCACATGCTATGTGGGTGAAAAGATGATACCATGCTAACTTTCAACCTTTTTCAGAGTTCATTTGTAGTGCTTTTCAATTTCAGGGTCATTTAGCTCAAAAAATCAGGAAATGCATGAGATATATCAAATGAAGTCAAAAAAGTTGAAAATTGATGATGTGGCTTTGAATGGTGCATTTTGAACACACGAAAAGCCTGGAGTTCAAATAAGTTCGAGAAAATGAAATGCCTTTTGTAACCGATGAGTTTCCGTGCGAGACCCCGATCCTTCGAAAGAGACTGTCCGTTTTGTACACGAAGTGAATCCTGCTTTTGCCATAACCCTCCCAACTTTTTAGCACATGCTATGTGGGTGAAATGTTGATACCATGCCAACTTTCAACCTTTTCAGACTTCATTTGAAGGGCTTTTAAATTTCAGGGTCATTTAGCTAAAAAATTCAGTAAATGCATGAAATATAAAAAAATGAAGTCAGAAAAGTTGAAAATTGATGACGTGGCTTTGAATGGTGCATTTTGAACACACGAAAATCCTGGAGTTCAAATAAGTTCAAGAAAATGAAATGCCTTTTGTAACCGATGAGTTTCCGTCCGAAATCCCGATACTTCGAAAGAGACTGTTCGTTTTGTACACGAAGCACATCCAGCTTTTGTCGTAACCCTCTCAAATATTTAGCACATGCTATGTGGGTGAAATGCGGATACCATGCCAACTTTCAACCTTTTCAGAGTTCATTTGTATTGCTTTTCAATTTCAGGGTCCTTTAGCTGGAAAAAAACAGTAAATGCATGAAAAATACCAAATGTAGTCAGAAAGGGATGAAAATTGATGATGTGGCTTTCAATGGTGCATTTTAAACACACGAAAAGCCTAGAGTTCAAATCAGTTCAAGAAAATGAAATGCCTTTTGTAACCGATGAGTTTCCGTTCGAAACCACGATACTTCGAAAGAGACTGTCCGCTTTGTACACGAAGTGCATCCAGCTTTTGCCGTAACCCTCTCAACTTTTTAGCACATGCTATGTGGGTGAAATGATGATACCATGCCAACTTTCAACCTTTTTCAGAGGTCATTTGTAGTGCTTTTCAATTTCAGGGTCATTTAGCTCAAAAAAAATCAGTAAATGCATGAAAAATACCAAATGAAGTCAGAAAGGGATGAAAACTGATGATGTGGCTTTCAATGGTGCATTTTGAACACACGAAAAGCCTGGAGTTCAAATAAGTTCAAGAAAATGAAATGCCTTTTGTAACCGATGAGTTTCTGTCCGAAACCCCGATACTTCGAACGCGACTGTCCATTTTGTACACGAAGTGCGTCCAGCTTTTGCCGTAACCCTCTCAACTTTTTAGCACATGCTATGTGGGTGAAAAGATGATACCATGCTAACTTTCAACCTTTTTCAGAGTTCATTTGTAGTGCTTTTCAATTTCAGGGTCATTTAGCTCAAAAAATCAGGAAATGCATGAGATATATCAAATGAAGTCAAAAAAGTTGAAAATTGATGATGTGGCTTTGAATGGTGCATTTTGAACACACGAAAAGCCTGGAGTTCAAATAAGTTCGAGAAAATGAAATGCCTTTTGTAACCGATGAGTTTCCGTGCGAGACCCCGATCCTTCGAAAGAGACTGTCCGTTTTGTACACGAAGTGAATCCTGCTTTTGCCATAACCCTCCCAACTTTTTAGCACATGCTATGTTGGTGAAAGGGTGATACCATGCGAACTTTCAACCTTTTCAGACTTCATTTGAAGTGCTTTTAAATTTCAGGGTCATTTAGCTAAAAAAAATCAGTAAATGCATGAAATATATCAAATGAAGTCAGAAAAGTTGAAAATTGATGATGTGGCTTTGAATGGTGCATTTTGAACACACGAAAAGCCTGGAGTTCAAATAAGTTCAAGAAAATGAAATGCCTTTTGTAACCGATGAGTTTCCGTCCGAAAGCCCGATACTTCGAAAGAGACTGTTCGTTTTGTACACGAAGCGCATCCAGCTTTTGTCGTAACCCTCTCAAATTTTTAGCACATGCTATGTGGGTGAAATGCTGATACCATGCCAACTTTCAACCTTTTCAGAGTTCATTTGTATTGCTTTTCAATTTCAGGGTCATTTAGCTGGAAAAAAACAGTAAATGCATGAAAAATACCAAATGTAGTCAGAAAGGGATGAAAATTGATGATGTGGCTTTCAATGGTGCATTTTACACGCAAAAAGCCTAGAGTTCAAATAAGTTCAAGAAAATGAAATGCCTTTTGTAACCGATGAGTTTCCGTTCGAAACCCCGATACTTCGAAAGAGACTGTCCGCTTTGTACACGAAGTGCATCCAGCTTTTGCCGTAACCCTCTCAACTTTTTAGCACATGCTTTGTGGGTGAAATGATGATACCATGCCAACTTTCAACCTTTTTCAGAGTTCATTTGTAGTGCTTTTCAATTTCAGGGTCATTTATCTCAAAAAAATCAGTAAATGCATGAAAAATACCAAATGAATTCAGAAAGGGATGAAAATTGATGATGTGGCTTTCAATGGTGCATTTTGAACACACGAAAAGCCTGGAGTTCAAATAAGTTCAAGAAAATGAAATGCCTTTTGTAACCGATGAGTTTCCGTCCGAAACCCCGATACTTCAAAAGCGACTGTCCATTTTGTACACGAAGTGTATCCAGCTTTTGCCGTAACCCTCTCAACTTTTTAGCACATGCTATGTGGGTGAAATGCTGATACCATGCCAACTTTCAACCTTTTCAGAGTTCATTTGTATTGCTTTTCAATTTCATGGTCATTTAGCTGGAAAAAAACAGTAAATGCATGAAAAATACCAAATGTAGTCAGAAAGGGAGGAAAATTGATGATGTGGCTTTCAATAGTGCATTTTAAACACGCAAAAAGCCTAGAGTTCAAATAAGTTCAAGAAAATGAAATGCCTTTTGTAACCGATGAGTTTTCGTCCGAAACCCCGATACTTCAAAAGCGACTGTCCATTTTGTACACGAAGTGTATCTAGCTTTTGCCGTAACCCTCTCAACTTTTTAGCACATGCTATGTGGGTGAAATGATGATACCATGCCAACTTTCAACCTTTTTCAGAGTTCATTTGTAGTGCTTTTCAATTTCAGGGTCATTTTGCTCAAAAAATCAGTAAATGCATGAAATATATCAAATGAAGTCAGAAAAGATGAAAATTGATGATGTGGCTTTGAATGGTGCATTTTGAACACACGAAAAGCCTGGAGTTCGAATAAGTTCAAGAAAATGAACTGCCTTTTGTAACCGATGAGTTTCCGTCCGAGACCCCGATCCTTCGAAAGAGACTGTCCGTTTTGTACGCGAAGTGAATCCTGCTTTTGCTATAACCCTCCCAACTTTTTAGCACATGCTATGTGGGTGAAATGCTGATACCATGCCAACTTTCAGCCTTTTTCAGAGTTCGTTTGTATTGCTTTTCAATTCCAGGGTCATTTAGCTCAAAAAACATTAGTAAATGCATGAAAAATACCAAATGTAGTCAGAAAGGGATGAAAATTGATGATGTGGCTTTCAATGGTGCATTTTGAACACACGAAAAGCCTAGAGTTCAAATAAGTTCAAGAAAATGAAATGCCTTTTGTAACCGATGAGTTTCCGTTCGAAACCCCGATACTTCGAAAGAGACTGTCCGCTTTGTACACGAAGTGCATCCAGCTTTTGCCGTAACCCTCACAAATTTTTAGCAATTCTATTTGGTTGAAATAATGATACCATGCCAACTTTCAACCTTTTCAGACTTCATTTGAAGTGCTTTTCAATTTCAGGGTCATTTAGCTCAAAAAAAATCAGTAAATGCATGAGATATATCAAATGAAGTCAGAAAGTTGAAAATTAATGATGTGGCTTTGAATGGTGCATTTTGAACACACGAAAAGCCTGGAGTTCAAATAAGTTCAAGAAAATGAAATGTCTTTTGTAACCGATGAGTTTCCGTCCGAAACCCCGATACTTCGAAAGCGACTGTCCATTTTGTACACGAAGTGCATCCAGCTTTTGCCGTAACCCTCTCAACTTTTTAGCACATGCTATGTGGGTGAAAAGATGATACCATGCCAACTTTCAACCTTTTTCAGAGTTCATTTGTAGTGCTTTTCAATTTCAGGGTCATTTAGCTCAAAAAATCAGTAAATGCATGAAATATATCAAATGAAGTCAGAAAGGGCTGAAAATTGATGATGTGGATTTGAATGGTGCATTTTGAACACACGAAAAGCCTGGAGTTCAAATAAGTTCAAGAAAATGAAATGCCTTTTGTAACCAATGAGTTTCCGTCCGAGACCCCGATCCTTCGAAAGAGTCTGTCCCTTTTGTACGCGAAGTGAATCCTGCTTTTGCCATAACCCTCCCAACTTTTTAGCACATGCTATGTGGGTGAAATGTTGATACCATGCCAACTTTCAACCTTTTCAGACTTCATTTGAAGTGCTTTTCAATTTCAGGGTCATTTAACTCAAAAAAAATCAGTAAATGCATGAGATATATCAAATGAAGTCAGAAAGTTGAAAATTAATGATGTGGCTTTGAATGGTGCATTTTGAACACACGAAAAGCCTAGAGTTCAAATAAGTTCAAGAAAATGAAATGTCTTTTGTAACCGATGAGTTTCCGTCCGAAACCCCGATACTTCGAAAGCGACTGTCCATTTTGTACACGAAGTGCATCCAGCTTTTGCCGTAACCCTCTCAACTTTTTAGCACATGCTATGTGGGTGAAAAGATGATACCATGCCAACTTTCAACCTTTTTCAGAGTTCATTTGTAGTGCTTTTCAATTTCAGGGTCATTTAGCTCAAAAAATCAGTAAATGCATGAAATATATCAAATGAAGTCAGAAAGGGCTGAAAATTGACGATGTGGATTTGAATGGTGCATTTTGAACACACGAAAAGCCTGGAGTTCAAATAAGTTCAAGAAAATGAAATGCCTTTTGTAACCAATGAGTTTCCGTCCGAGACCCCGATCCTTCGAAAGAGTCTGTCCCTTTTGTACGCGAAGTGAATCCTGCTTTTGCCATAACCCTCCCAACTTTTTAGCACATGCTATGTGTGTGAAATGTTGATACCATGCCAGCTTTCAACCTTTTCAGACTTCGTTTGAAGTGCTTTTCAATTTCAGGGTCATTTAGCTCAAAAAAATCAGTAAATGCATGAGATATATCAAATGAAGTCAGAAAAGTTGAAAATTGATGATGTGGCTTTGAATGGTGCATTTTGAACACACGAAAAGCCTGGAGCTCAAATAAGTTCAAGAAAATGAAATGCCTTTTGTAACCGATGAGTTTCCGTCCGAAACCCCGATACTACGAAAGAGACTGTTCGTTTTGTACACGAAGCGCATCCAGCTTTTGCCGTAACCCTCTCAAGTTTTTATCACATGCTATGTGGGTGAAATGCTGATACCATTCCAACTTTCAACCTTTTCAGAGTTCATTTGTATTGCTTTTCAATTTCAGGGTCATTTAGCTAAAAAACAGTAAATGCATGAAAAATACCAAATGTAGTCAGAAAGGGATAAAAATTGATGATGTGGCTTTCAATGGTGCATTTTGAACACACCAAAAGCCTAGAGTTCAAATAAGTTCAAGAAAATGAAATGCCTTTTGTAACCGATGAGTTTCCGTTCGAAACCCCGATACTTCGAAAGAGAGTCTCCGCTTCGTACACGAAGTGCATCCAGCTTTTGCCGTAACCCTCACAACTTTTTAGCAATGCTATTTGGGTGAAATGATGATACCATGCCAACTTTCAACCTTTTCAGAGTTCATTCGTAGTGCTTTTCAATTTCAGGGTCATTGAGCTAAAAAAAACCAGTAAATGCATGAAAAATACCAAATGAAGTCACAAAGGGATGAAAATTGATGATGGCTTTAAATGGTGCATTTTGAACAAAAGAAAAGCTTGGAGTTCAAATAAGTTCAAGAAAACGAAATACCTTTTGTAACCGATGAGTTTCCGTCCGAAACCCCGATACTTCGAAAGGACTGTCCATTTTGTACACGAAGTGCATCCAGCTTTTGTCGTAACCCTCTCAACTTTTTAGCACATGCTATGTGGGTGAAATGATGATACCATACCAACTTTCAACCTGTTCGGAATTCATTTGTAGTGCTTTTCAATTTTAGGGTCATTTAGCTCAAAGAATCAGTAAATGCATGAAAAATACCAAATGAAGTTAGAAAGGGTTGAAAATTGATGATGTGGCTTAGAATGTTACATTTTGAACACACGAAAATCCTGGAGTTCAAATAACTTCAAGAAAATGAAATGCCTTTTGTAGCCAATGAGTTTCCGTCCGAAACCCCGATACTTCCAAAGAGACTGTCCGTTTTGTACGCGAAGTGAATCCTGCTTTTGCCATAACCCTCCCAACTTTTTAGCACATGCTATGTGGGTGAAATGTTGATACCATGCCAACTTTCAACCTTTGCAGACTTCATTTGAAGTGCTTTTCATTTTCAGGGTCATTTAGCTCAAAAAAATCAGTAAATGCATGAGATATATCAAATGAAGTCAGAAAAGTTAAAAATTGATGATGTGGCTTTGAATGGTGCATTTTGAACACACGGAAAGCCTGGAGTTCAAATAAGTTCAAGAAAATGAAATGCCTTCTGTAACCGATGAGTTTCCGTTCGAAACCCCGATACTACGAAAGAGACTGTTCGTTTTGTACACGAAGCGCATCGAGCTTTTGCTGTAACCCTCTCAAATTTTTAGCACATGCTATGTCGGTGAAATGCTGATACCATTCCAACTTTCAACCTTTTCGCAGTTCATTTGTATTGCTTTTCAATTTCAGGGTCATTTAGCTAAAAAAACAGTAAATGCATGAAAAATACCAAATGTAGTCAGAAAGGGATGAAAATTGATGATGTGGCTTTCAATGGTGCATTTTGAACACACGAAAAGCCTGGAGTTCAAATAAGTTCAAGAAAATGAAATGCCTTTTGTAACCGATGAGTTTTCGTTCGACACCCCGATACTTCGAAAGAGACTGTCCGCTTTGTACACGAAGTGCATCCAGCTTTTGTCATAACCCTCTCAACTTTTTAGCACATGCTATGTGGGTGAAATGATGATACCATACCAACTTTCAACCTGTTCGGAATTCATTTGTAGTGCTTTTCAATTTTAGGGTCATTTAGCTCAAAGAATCAGTAAATGCATGAAAAATACCAAATGAAGTTAGAAAGGGTTGAAAATTGATGATGTGGCTTAGAATGTTACATTTTGAACACACGAAAATCCTGGAGTTCAAATAACTTCAAGAAAATGAAATGCCTTTTGTAGCCAATGAGTTTCCGTCCGAAACCCCGATACTTCGAAAGAGACTGTCCGTTTTGTACGCGAAGTGAATCCTGCTTTTGCCATAACCCTCCCAACTTTTTAGCACATGCTATGTGGGTGAAATGATGATACCATGCCAACTTTCAACCTTTTTCAGAGTTCATTTGTAGTGCTTTTCAATTTCAGGGTCATTTTGCTCAAAAAATCAGTAAATGCATGAAATATATCAAATGAAGTCAGAAAAGATGAAAATTGATGATGTGGCTTTGAATGGTGCATTTTGAACACACGAAAAGCCTGGAGTTCGAATAAGTTCAAGAAAATGAACTGCCTTTTGTAACCGATGAGTTTCCGTCCGAGACCCCGATCCTTCGAAAGAGACTGTCCGTTTTGTACGCGAAGTGAATCCTGCTTTTGCTATAACCCTCCCAACTTTTTAGCACATGCTATGTGGGTGAAATGCTGATACCATGCCAACTTTCAGCCTTTTTCAGAGTTCGTTTGTATTGCTTTTCAATTCCAGGGTCATTTAGCTCAAAAAACATTAGTAAATGCATGAAAAATACCAAATGTAGTCAGAAAGGGATGAAAATTGATGATGTGGCTTTGAATGGTGCATTTTGAACACACGAAAAGCCTAGAGTTCAAATAAGTTCAAGAAAATGAAATGCCTTTTGTAACCGATGAGTTTCCGTTCGAAACCCCGATACTTCGAAAGAGACTGTCCGCTTTGTACACGAAGTGCATCCAGCTTTTGCCGTAACCCTCACAAATTTTTAGCAATTCTATTTGGTTGAAATAATGATACCATGCCAACTTTCAACCTTTTCAGACTTCATTTGAAGTGCTTTTCAATTTCAGGGTCATTTAGCTCAAAAAAAATCAGTAAATGCATGAGATATATCAAATGAAGTCAGAAAGTTGAAAATTAATGATGTGGCTTTGAATGGTGCATTTTGAACACACGAAAAGCCTGGAGTTCAAATAAGTTCAAGAAAATGAAATGTCTTTTGTAACCGATGAGTTTCCGTCCGAAACCCCGATACTTCGAAAGCGACTGTCCATTTTGTACACGAAGTGCATCCAGCTTTTGCCGTAACCCTCTCAACTTTTTAGCACATGCTATGTGGGTGAAAAGATGATACCATGCCAACTTTCAACCTTTTTCAGAGTTCATTTGTAGTGCTTTTCAATTTCAGGGTCATTTAGCTCAAAAAATCAGTAAATGCATGAAATATATCAAATGAAGTCAGAAAGGGCTGAAAATTGATGATGTGGATTTGAATGGTGCATTTTGAACACACGAAAAGCCTGGAGTTCAAATAAGTTCAAGAAAATGAAATGCCTTTTGTAACCAATGAGTTTCCGTCCGAGACCCCGATCCTTCGAAAGAGTCTGTCCCTTTTGTACGCGAAGTGAATCCTGCTTTTGCCATAACCCTCCCAACTTTTTAGCACATGCTATGTGGGTGAAATGTTGATACCATGCCAACTTTCAACCTTTTCAGACTTCATTTGAAGTGCTTTTCAATTTCAGGGTCATTTAACTCAAAAAAAATCAGTAAATGCATGAGATATATCAAATGAAGTCAGAAAGTTGAAAATTAATGATGTGGCTTTGAATGGTGCATTTTGAACACACGAAAAGCCTAGAGTTCAAATAAGTTCAAGAAAATGAAATGTCTTTTGTAACCGATGAGTTTCCGTCCGAAACCCCGATACTTCGAAAGCGACTGTCCATTTTGTACACGAAGTGCATCCAGCTTTTGCCGTAACCCTCTCAACTTTTTAGCACATGCTATGTGGGTGAAAAGATGATACCATGCCAACTTTCAACCTTTTTCAGAGTTCATTTGTAGTGCTTTTCAATTTCAGGGTCATTTAGCTCAAAAAATCAGTAAATGCATGAAATATATCAAATGAAGTCAGAAAGGGCTGAAAATTGACGATGTGGATTTGAATGGTGCATTTTGAACACACGAAAAGCCTGGAGTTCAAATAAGTTCAAGAAAATGAAATGCCTTTTGTAACCAATGAGTTTCCGTCCGAGACCCCGATCCTTCGAAAGAGTCTGTCCCTTTTGTACGCGAAGTGAATCCTGCTTTTGCCATAACCCTCCCAACTTTTTAGCACATGCTATGTGTGTGAAATGTTGATACCATGCCAGCTTTCAACCTTTTCAGACTTCGTTTGAAGTGCTTTTCAATTTCAGGGTCATTTAGCTCAAAAAAATCAGTAAATGCATGAGATATATCAAATGAAGTCAGAAAAGTTGAAAATTGATGATGTGGCTTTGAATGGTGCATTTTGAACACACGAAAAGCCTGGAGCTCAAATAAGTTCAAGAAAATGAAATGCCTTTTGTAACCGATGAGTTTCCGTCCGAAACCCCGATACTACGAAAGAGACTGTTCGTTTTGTACACGAAGCGCATCCAGCTTTTGCCGTAACCCTCTCAAGTTTTTATCACATGCTATGTGGGTGAAATGCTGATACCATTCCAACTTTCAACCTTTTCAGAGTTCATTTGTATTGCTTTTCAATTTCAGGGTCATTTAGCTAAAAAACAGTAAATGCATGAAAAATACCAAATGTAGTCAGAAAGGGATAAAAATTGATGATGTGGCTTTCAATGGTGCATTTTGAACACACCAAAAGCCTAGAGTTCAAATAAGTTCAAGAAAATGAAATGCCTTTTGTAACCGATGAGTTTCCGTTCGAAACCCCGATACTTCGAAAGAGAGTCTCCGCTTCGTACACGAAGTGCATCCAGCTTTTGCCGTAACCCTCACAACTTTTTAGCAATGCTATTTGGGTGAAATGATGATACCATGCCAACTTTCAACCTTTTCAGAGTTCATTCGTAGTGCTTTTCAATTTCAGGGTCATTGAGCTAAAAAAAATCAGTAAATGCATGAAAAATACCAAATGAAGTCACAAAGGGATGAAAATTGATGATGGCTTTAAATGGTGCATTTTGAACAAAAGAAAAGCTTGGAGTTCAAATAAGTTCAAGAAAACGAAATACCTTTTGTAACCGATGAGTTTCCGTCCGAAACCCCGATACTTCGAAAGGACTGTCCATTTTGTACACGAAGTGCATCCAGCTTTTGTCGTAACCCTCTCAACTTTTTAGCACATGCTATGTGGGTGAAATGATGATACCATACCAACTTTCAACCTGTTCGGAATTCATTTGTAGTGCTTTTCAATTTTAGGGTCATTTAGCTCAAAGAATCAGTAAATGCATGAAAAATACCAAATGAAGTTAGAAAGGGTTGAAAATTGATGATGTGGCTTAGAATGTTACATTTTGAACACACGAAAATCCTGGAGTTCAAATAACTTCAAGAAAATGAAATGCCTTTTGTAGCCAATGAGTTTCCGTCCGAAACCCCGATACTTCCAAAGAGACTGTCCGTTTTGTACGCGAAGTGAATCCTGCTTTTGCCATAACCCTCCCAACTTTTTAGCACATGCTATGTGGGTGAAATGTTGATACCATGCCAACTTTCAACCTTTGCAGACTTCATTTGAAGTGCTTTTCATTTTCAGGGTCATTTAGCTCAAAAAAATCAGTAAATGCATGAGATATATCAAATGAAGTCAGAAAAGTTAAAAATTGATGATGTGGCTTTGAATGGTGCATTTTGAACACACGGAAAGCCTGGAGTTCAAATAAGTTCAAGAAAATGAAATGCCTTCTGTAACCGATGAGTTTCCGTTCGAAACCCCGATACTACGAAAGAGACTGTTCGTTTTGTACACGAAGCGCATCGAGCTTTTGCTGTAACCCTCTCAAATTTTTAGCACATGCTATGTCGGTGAAATGCTGATACCATTCCAACTTTCAACCTTTTCGGAGTTCATTTGTATTGCTTTTCAATTTCAGGGTCATTTAGCTAAAAAAACAGTAAATGCATGAAAAATACCAAATGTAGTCAGCAAGGGATGAAAATTGATGATGTGGCTTTCAATGGTGCATTTTGAACACACGAAAAGCCTGGAGTTCAAATAAGTTCAAGAAAATGAAATGCCTTTTGTAACCGATGAGTTTTCGTTCGACACCCCGATACTTCGAAAGAGACTGTCCGCTTTGTACACGAAGTGCATCCAGCTTTTGTCATAACCCTCTCAACTTTTTAGCACATGCTATGTGGGTGAAATGATGATACCATACCAACTTTCAACCTGTTCGGAATTCATTTGTAGTGCTTTTCAATTTTAGGGTCATTTAGCTCAAAGAATCAGTAAATGCATGAAAAATACCAAATGAAGTTAGAAAGGGTTGAAAATTGATGATGTGGCTTAGAATGTTACATTTTGAACACACGAAAATCCTGGAGTTCAAATAACTTCAAGAAAATGAAATGCCTTTTGTAGCCAACGAGTTTCCGTCCGAAACCCCGATACTTCGAAAGAGACTGTCCGTTTTGTACGCGAAGTGAATCCTGCTTTTGCCATAACCCTCCCAACTTTTTAGCACATGCTATGTGGGTGAAATGTTGATACCATGCCAACTTTCAACCTTTGCAGACTTCATTTGAAGTGCTTTTCATTTTCAGGGTCATTTAGCTCAAAAAAATCAGTAAATGCATGAGATATATCAAATGAAGTCAGAAAAGTTAAAAATTGATGATGTGGCTTTGAATGGTGCATTTTGAACACACGGAAAGCCTGGAGTTCAAATAAGTTCAAGAAAATGAAATGCCTTCTGTAACCGATGAGTTTCCGTTCGAAACCCCGATACTACGAAAGAGACTGTTCGTTTTGTACACGAAGCGCATCGAGCTTTTGCTGTAACCCTCTCAAATTTTTAGCACATGCTATGTCGGTGAAATGCTGATACCATTCCAACTTTCAACCTTTTCGGAGTTCATTTGTATTGCTTTTCAATTTCAGGGTCATTTAGCTAAAAAAACAGTAAATGCATGAAAAATACCAAATGTAGTCAGAAAGGGATGAAAATTGATGATGTGGCTTTCAATGGTGCATTTTGAACACACGAAAAGCCTGGAGTTCAAATAAGTTCAAGAAAATGAAATGCCTTTTGTAACCGATGAGTTTTCGTTCGACACCCCGATACTTCGAAAGAGACTGTCCGCTTTGTACACGAAGTGCATCCAGCTTTTGTCGTAACCCTCTCAACTTTTTAGCACATGCTATGTGGGTGAAATGATGATACCATGCCAACTTTCAACCTTTTCGGAGTTCATTTGCAGTGCTTTTCAATTTTAGGGTCATTTAGCTCAAAAAATCAGTAAATGCATGAAAAATACCAAATGAAGTTAGAAAGGGTTGAAAATTGATGATGTGGCTTAGAATGGTACATTTTGAACACACGAAAATCCTGGAGTTCTAATAACTTCAAGAAAATGAAATGCCTTTTGTAACCAATGAGTTTCCGTCCGAAACCCCGATACTTCGAAAGAGACTGTCCGTTTGTACGCGAAGTAAATCCTGCTTTTGCCATAACCCTCCCAACTTTTTAGCACATGCTATGTGGGTGAAATGTTGATACCATGCCAAATTTCAACCTTTTCAGACTTCATTTGAAGTGCTTTTCAATTTCAGGGTCATTTAGCTCAAAAAAATCAGTAAATGCATGAAAAATATCAAATAAAGTCAGAAAAGTTGAAAAAATTGATGATGTGGCTTTGTATGGTGCATTTTGAACACACGAAAAGCCTCTTCAAATAAGTTCAAGAAAATGAAATGCCTTTTCTAACCGATGAGTTTCCGTCCGAAACCCCGATACTTCAAAAGAGACTGTTCGTTTTGTACACGAAGCGCATCCAACTTTTGCCGTAACCCTCTCAACTTTTTAGCACATGCTATGTGGGTGAAATTCTGATACCATGCCAACTTTCAACCTTTTCAGAGTTCATTTGTATTGCTTTTCAATTCCAGGGTCATTTAGCTCAAAAAACATTAGTAAATGCATGAAAAATACCAAATGTAGTCAGAAAGGGATGAAAATTGATGATGTGGCTTTCAATGGTGCATTTTGAACACACGAAAAGCCTAGAGTTCAAATAAGTTCAAGAAAATGAAATGCCTTTTGTAACCGATGAGTTTCCGTTCGAAACCCCGATACTTCGAAAGAGACTGTCCGCTTTGTACACGAAGTGCATCCAGCTTTTGCCGTAACCCTCACAAATTTTTAGCAATGCTATTTGTTTGAAATGATGATACCATGCCAACTTTCAACCTTTTCAGACTTCATTTGAAGTGCTTTTCAATTTCAGGGTCATTTAGCTCAAAAAAATCAGTAAATGCATGGAAAATATCAAATGAAGTCAGAAAAGTTGAAAGTTGATGATGTGGCTTTCAATGGTGCATTTTGAACACACGAAAAGCCTGGAGTTCAAATAAGTTCAAGAAAATGAAATGCCTTTTGTAACCGACGAGTTTCCGTCCGAAACCCCGATACTTCGAAAGCGACTGTCCATTTTGTACACGAAGTGCATCCAGCTTTTGTCGTAACCCTCTCAACTTTTTAGCACATGCTATGTGGGTGAAATGATGATACCATGCCAACTTTCAACCTTTTCAGAGTTCATTTGTAGTGCTTTTCAATTTCAGGGTCATTTAGCTCAAAAAATGAGTAAATGCATGAAAAATACCAAATGAAGTCAGAAAGGGTTGAAAAATGATGATGTGGCTTAGAATGGTACATTTTGAACACACGAAAAGCCTGGAGTTCAAATAAGTTCAAGAAAATGAAATGCCTTTTGTAACCGATGAGTTTCCGTCCGAGACCCCGATCCTTCGAAAGAGACTGTCCGTTTTGTACGCGAAGTGAATCCTGCTTTTGCCATAACCCTCCCAACTTTTTAGCACATGCTATGTGGGTGAAATGTTGATACCATGCCAACTTTCAACATTTTCAGACTTCATTTGAAGTGCTTTTAAATTTCAGGGTCATTTAGTTAAAAAAATCAGTAAATGCATGAAATATATCAAATGAAGTGACAAAAGTTGAAAATTGATGATGTGGCTTCGAATGGTGCATTTTGAACACACGCAAAGCCTAGAGTTCAAATAAGTTCAAGAAAATGAAATGCCTTTTGTAACCGATGAGTTTCCGTCCGAAAGCCCGATACTTCGAAAGAGACTGTTCGTTTTGTACACGAAGCGCATCCAGCTTTTGCCGTAACCCTCTCAAATTTTTCGCACATGCTATGTGGGTGAAATGCTGATACCATGCCAACTTTCAACCTTTTCAGAGTTCATTTGTATTGCTTTTCAATTTCAGGGTCATTTAGCTGGAAAAAAATAGTAAATGCATGAAAAATACCAAATGTAGTCACAAAGGGATGAAAATTGATGATGTGGCTTTCAATGGTGCATTTTGAACACACGAAAAGCCTAGAGTTCAACTAAGTTCAAGAAAATGAAATGCCTTTTGTAACCGTTGTGTTTCCGTTCGAAACCCCGATACTTCGAAAGAGACTGTCCGCTTTGTACACGAAGTGCGTCCAGCTTTTGATGTAACCCTCTCAACTTTTTAGCACATGCTATGTGGGTGAAATGATGATACCATGCCAACTTTCAACCTTTTTTAGAGTTCATTTGTAGTGCTTTTCAAGTTGAGGGTCATTTAGCTCAAACAAATCAGTAAATGCATGAAAAATACCAAATGAAGTCAGAAAGGGATGAAAATTGATGATGTTGGTTTCAATGGTGCATTTTGAACACACGAAAAGCCTGGAGTACAAATAAGTTCAAGAAAATGAAATGTCTTTCGTAACCGATGAGTTTCCGTCCGAAACCCCGATACTTCGAAAGCGACTGTCCATTTTGTACACGAAGTGTATCCAGCTTTTGCCGTAACCCTCTCAACTTTTTAGCACATGCTATGTGGGTGAAATGATGATACCATGCCAACTTTCAACCTTTTTCAGAGTTCATTTGTAGTGCTTTTCAATTTCAGGGTCATTTAGCTCAAAAAATCAGTAAATGCATGAAATATATCAAATGAAGTCAGAAAAGTTGAAAATTGATGATGTGGCTTTGAATGGTGCATTTTGAACACACGAAAAGCCTGGAGTTCAAATAAGTTCAAGAAAATGAAATGCCTTTTGTAACCAATGAGTTTCCGTCCGAGACCCCGATCCTTCGAAAGAGACTGTCCATTTTGTACGCGAAGTGAATCCTGCTTTTGCCATAACCCTCCCAACTTTCTAGCACATGCTATGTGGGTGAAATGTTGATACCATGCCAACTTTCAACCTTCTCAAACTTCATTTGAAGTGCTTTTCAATTTCAGGGTCATTTAGCTCAAAAAAATCAGTAAATGCATGAGATATATCAAATGAAGTCAGAAAAGGTAAAAATTGATTATGTGGCTTTGAATTGTGCATTTTGAACACACGGAAAGCCTGGAGTTCAAATAAGTTCAAGAAAATGAAATGCCTTTTGTAACCGATGAGTTTCCGTCCGAAACGCCGATACTACGAAAGAGACTGTTCGTTTTGTACACGAAGCGCATCCAGCTTTTGTCGTAACCCTCTCAAATGTTTAGCACATGCTATGTGGGTGAAATGCTGATACCATGCCAACTTTCAACCTTTTCAGAGTTCATTTGTATTGCTTTTCAATTTCAGGGTCATTTAGCTAAAAAGAATAGTAAATGCATGAAAAATACCAAATGTAGTCAGAAAGGGATGAAAATTGATGATGTGGCTTTCAATGGTGCATTTTGAAAACACGAAAAGCCTAGAGTTCAAATAAGTTAAAGAAAATGAAATGCCTTTTGTAACCGATGAGTTTCCGTTCGAAACCCCGATACTTCGAAAGAGACTGTCCGCTTTGTACACGAAGTGCATCCAGCTTTTTCCGTAACCCTCGCAACTTTTTAGCAATGCTATTTGGTTGAAATGATGATACCATGCCAACTTTCAACCTTTTCAGAGTTCATTTGTTGTGCTTTTCAATTTCAGGGTCATTTAGCTAAAAAAAATCAGTAAATGCATGAAAAATACCAAATGAAGTTAGAAAGGGATGAAAATTGATGATGTGGCTTTGAATGGTGCATTTTGAACACAATAAAAGCTTGGAGTTCAAATAAGTTCAAGAAAATGAAATGCCTTTTGTAACCGATGAGTTTCCGTCCGAAACCCCGATACTTCGAAAGCGACTGTCCATTTTGTACACGAAGTGCATCCAGCTTTTGTCGTAACCCGCTCAACTTTTTAGCACATGCTATGTGGGTGAAATGATGATACCATACCAACTTTCAACCTTTTCGGAGTTCATTTGTAGTGCTTTTCAATTTTAGGGTCATTTAGCTCAAAAAATCAGTAAATGCATGAAAAATACCAAATGAAGTTAGAAAGGGTTGAAAATTGATGATGTGGCTTAGAATGGTACATTTTGAACACACGAAAATCCTGGAGTTCAAATAAGTTCAAGCAAATGAATTGCCTTTTGTAACCGATGAGTTTCCGTCCGAAACCCCGATACTTCGAAAGAGACTGTCTGTTTTGTACGCGAAGTGAATCCTACTTTTGCCATAACCCTCCCAACTTTTTAGCACATGCTATGTGGGTGAAATGTTGATACCATGCCAACTTTCAACCTTTTCAGACTGCATTTGAAGTGCTTTTCAATTTCAGGGTCATTTAGCTCAAAAAAATCAGTAAATGCATGAAAAATATCAAATAAAGTCAGAAAAGTTGAAAATTGATGATGTGGCTTTGAATGGTGCATTTTGAACACACGAAAAGCCTGGAGTTCAAATAAGTTCAAGAAAATGAAATGCCTTTTTGTAACCGATGAGTTTCCGTCCGAAACCCCGATACTTCAAAAGAGACTGTTCGTTTTGTACACGAAGCGCATCCAGCTTTTGCCGTAACCCTCTCAACTTTTTAGCACATGCTATGTGGGTGAAATGCTGATACCATGCCAACTTTCAACCTTTTGAGAGTTCATTTGTATTGCTTTTCAATTTCAGGGTCATTTAGCTCAAAAAACATTAGTAAATGCATGAAAAATACCAAATGTAGTCAGAAAGGGATGAAAATTGATGATGTGGCTTTCAATGGTGCATTTTGAACACACGAAAAGCCTAGAGTTCAAATAAGTTCAAGAAAATCAAATGCCTTTTGTAACCGATGAGTTTCCGTCCGAAACCCCGATACTTCGAAAGCGAGTGTCCATTTTGTACACGAAGTGCATCCAGGTTTTGCCATAACCCTCTCAACTTTTTAGCACATGCTATGTGGGTGAAACGATGATACCATGCCAACTTTCAACCTTTTCACAGTTCATTTGTAGTGCTTTTCAATTTCAGGGTCATTTAGCTCAAAAAATCAGTAAATGCATGAAAACTACCAAATGAAGTCAGAAAGGGTTGAAAATTGATCATGTGGCTTAGAATGGTACATTTTGAACACACGAAAAGCCTAGAGTTCAAATAAGTTCAAGAAAATGAAATGCCTTTTGTAACCGATGAGTTTCCTTTCGAAACCCCGATACTTCGAAAGAGACTGTCCGTTTTGTACGCGAAGTTAATCCTGCTTTTGCCATAACCCTCCCAACTTTTTAGCACGTGCTATGTGGGTGAAATGTTGATACCATGCCAACTTTCAACCTTTTCAGACTTCATTTGAAGTGCTTTTCAATTTCAGGGTCATTTAGCTCAAAAAAAACAGTAAATGCATGAAAAATACCAAATGTAGTCAGAAAGGGATGAAAATTGATGATGTGGCTTTGAATGGTGCATTTTGAACACACGAAAAGGCTGGAGTTCAAATAAGTTCAAGAAAATGAAATGCCTTTTGTAACCAATGAGTTTCCATCCGAAACCCCGATACTACGAAAGAGACTGTTCGTTTTGTACACGAAGCGCATCCAGCTATTGCCGTAACCCTCTCAAATTTTTAGCACATGCTATGTGGGTGAAATGTTGATACCATTCCAACTTTCAACCTTTTCAGAGTTCATTTGTATTGCTTTTCAATTTCAGGGTCATTTAGCTAAAAAACAGTAAATGCATGAAAAATACCAAATGTAGTCAGAAAGGGATGAAAATTGATGATGTGGCTTTCAATGGTGCATTTTGAACACACGAAAATCCTAGCGTTCAAATATTTTCAAGAAAATGAAATGCCTTTTGTAACCGATGAGTTTTCGTTCGAAACCCCGATACTTCGAAAGAGACTGTCCGCTTTGTACACGAAGTGCATCCAGCTTTTGCCGTAACCCTCTCAACTTTTTAGCACATGATATGTGGGTGAAATGATGATACCATGCCAACTTTCAACCTTTTTCAGAGCTCATTTGTAGTGTTTTTCAATTTGAGGGTCATTTAGCTCAAAAAAATCAGTAAATGCATGAAAAATACCAAATGAAGTCAGAAAGGGATGAAAATTGATGATGTGGGTTTCAATGGTGCATTTTGAACAAACAAAAAGCCTGGAGTTCAAATAAGTTCAAGAAAATGAAATGCCTTTTGTAACCGATGAGTTTCCGTCCAAAACCCCGATACTTCGAAAGCGACTGTCCATTTTGTACACGAAGTGTATCCAGCTTTTGCCGTAACCCTCTCAACTTTTTAGCACATGCTATGTGGGTGAAATGATGATACCATGCCAACTTTCAACCTTTTTCAGAGTTCATTTGTAGTGCTTTTCAATTTCAGGGTCATTTATCTCAAAAAATCAGTAAATGCATGACATATATCAAATGAAGTCAGAAAAGTTGAAAATTGATGATGTGGCTTTGAATGGTGCATTTTGAACACACGAAAAGCCTGGAGTTCAAATAAGTTCAAGAAAATGAAATGCCTTTTGTAACCAATGAGTTTCCGTCCGAGACCCCGATCCTTCGAAAGAGACTGTCCATTTTGTACGCGAAGTGAATCCTGCTTTTGCCATAACCCTCCCAACTTTTTATCACATGCTATGTGGGTGAAATGTTGATACCATGCCAACTTTCAACTTTTTCAGACTTCATTTGAAGTGCTTTTCAATTTCAGGGTCATTTAGCTCAAAAAAATCAGTAAATGCATGAGATATATCAAATGAAGTCAGAAAAGTTAAAAATTTATGATGTGGCTTTGAATTGTGCATTTTGAACACATGAAAAGCCTGGAGTTCAAATAAGTTCAAGAAAATGAAATGCCTTTTGTAACCGATGAGATTCCGTCCGAAACCCCGATACTACGAAAGAGACTGTTCGTTTTGTACACGAAGCGCATCCAGCTTTTGTCGTAACCCTCTCAAATTTTTAGCACATGCTATGGGGGTGAAATGCTGATACCATGCCAACTTTCAACCTTTTTCAGAGCTCATTTGTAGTGTTTTTCAATTTGAGGGTCATTTAGCTCAAAAAAATCAGTAAATGCATGAAAAATACCAAATGAAGTCAGAAAGGGATGAAAATTGATGATGTGGGTTTCAATGGTGCATTTTGAACAAACGAAAAGCCTGGAGTTCAAATAAGTTCAAGAAAATGAAATGCCTTTTGTAACCGATGAGTTTCCATCCAAAACCCCGATACTTCGAAAGCGACTGTCCATTTTGTACACGAAGTGTATCCAGCTTTTGCCGTAACCCTCTCAACTTTTTAGCACATGCTATGTGGGTGAAATGATGATACCATGCCAACTTTCAACCTTTTTCAGAGTTCATTTGTAGTGCTTTTCAATTTCAGGGTCATTTATCTCAAAAAATCAGTAAATGCATGACATATATCAAATGAAGTCAGAAAAGTTGAAAATTGATGATGTGGCTTTGAATGGTGCATTTTGAACACACGAAAAGCCTGGAGTTCAAATAAGTTCAAGAAAATGAAATGCCTTTTGTAACCAATGAGTTTCCGTCCGAGACCCCGATCCTTCGAAAGAGACTGTCCATTTTGTACGCGAAGTGAATCCTGCTTTTGCCATAACCCTCCCAACTTTTTATCACATGCTATGTGGGTGAAATGTTGATACCATGCCAACTTTCAACTTTTTCAGACTTCATTTGAAGTGCTTTTCAATTTCAGGGTCATTTAGCTCAAAAAAATCAGTAAATGCATGAGATATATCAAATGAAGTCAGAAAAGTTAAAAATTGATGATGTGGCTTTGAATTGTGCATTTTGAACACATGAAAAGCCTGGAGTTCAAATAAGTTCAAGAAAATGAAATGCCTTTTGTAACCGATGAGATTCCGTCCGAAACCCCGATACTACGAAAGAGACTGTTCGTTTTGTACACGAAGCGCATCCAGCTTTTGTCGTAACCCTCTCAAATTTTTAGCACATGCTATGGGGGTGAAATGCTGATACCATGCCAACTTTCAACATTTTCAGAGTTCATTTGTATTGCTTTTCAATTTCAGGGTCATTTAGCTAAAAAAAATAGTAAATGCATGAAAAATACCAAATGTAGTCAGAAAGGGATGAAAATTGATGATGTGGCTTTCAATGGTGCATTTTGAACACACGAAAAGCCTAGAGTTCAAATAATTTCAAGAAAATGAAATGCCTTTTGTAACCGATGAGTTTCCGTTCGAAACCCCGATACTTCGAAAGAGACTGTCCGCTTTGTACACGAAGTGCATCCAGCTTTTTCCGTAACCCTCACAACTTTTTAGCAATGCTATTTGGGTGAAATGATGATACCATGCCAACTTTCAACCTTTTCAGAGTTCATTTGTAGTGCTTTTCAATTTCAGGGTCATTTAGCTAAAAAAACACTAAATGCATGAAAAATACCAAATGAAGTTAGAAAGGGATGAAAATTGATGATGTGGCTTTAAATGGTGCATTTTGAACACAAGAAAAGCTTGGAGTTCAAATAAGTTCAAGAAAATGAAATGCCTTTCGTAACCGATGAGTTTCCGTCCGAAACCCCGATACTTCGAAAGCGACTCTCCATTTTGTACACGAAGTGCATCCAGCTTTTGTCGTAACCCGCTCAACTTTTTGGCACATGCTATGTGGGTGAAATGATGATACCATACCAACTTTCAACCTTTTCGGAGTTCATTTGTAGTGCTTTTCAATTTTAGGGTCATTTAGCTCAAAAAATCAGTAAATGCATGAAAAATACCAAATGAAGTTAGAAAGGGTTGAAAATTGATGATGTGGCTTAGAATGGTACATTTTGAACACACGAAAATCCTGGAGTTCAAATAAGTTCAAGAAAATGAAATGCCTTTTGTAACCGATGAGTTTCCGTCCGAAACCCCGATACTTCGAAAGAGACTGTCCGTTTTGTACGCGAAGTGAATCCTGCTTTTGCCATAACCCTCCCAACTTTCTAGCACATGCTATGTGGGTGAAATGTTGATACCATGCCAACTTTCAACCTTTTCAGACTTCATTTGAAGTGCTTTTCAATTTCAGGGTCATTTAGCTCAAAAAAATCAGTAAATGCATGAAAAATATCAAATGAAGTCAGAAAAGTTGAAAATTGATGATGTGGCTTTGAATGGTGCATTTTGAACACACTAAAAGCCTGGAGTTCAAATAAGTTCAAGAAAATGAAATGCCTTTTTGTAACCGATGAGTTTCCGTCCGAAACCCCGATACTTCAAAAGAGACTGTTCGTTTTGTACACGAAGCGCATCCAGCTTTTACCGTAACCCTCTCAACTTTTTAGCACATGCTACGTGGGTGAAATGCTGATACCATGCCAACTTTCAACCTTTTGAGAGTTCATTTGTATTGCTTTTCAATTTCAGGGTCATTTAGCTCAAAAACCATTAGTAAATGCATGAAAAATACCAAATGTAGTCAGAAAGGGATGAAAATTGATGATGTGGCTTTCAATGGTGCATTTTGAACACACGAAAAGCCTAGAGTTCAAATAAGTTCAAGAAAATCAACTGCCTTTTGTAACCGATGAGTTTCCGTTCGAAACCCCGATACTTCGAAAGAGACTGTCCGCTTTGTACACGAAGTGCATCCAGCTTTTGCCGTAACCCTCACAACTTTTTAGCAATGCTATTTGGTTGAAATGATGATACCATGCCAACTTTCAACCTTTTCAGACTTCATTTGAAGTGCTTTTCAATTTCAGGGTCATTTAGCTCAAAAAAAACAGTAAATGCATGAAAAATATCAAATGAAGTCAGAGAAGTTGAAAATTGATGATGTGGCTTTCAATGGTGCATTTTGAACACACGAAAAGCCTGGAGTTCAAAGAAGTTCAAGAAAATGAAATGCCTTTTGTAACCGATGAGTTTCCGTCCGAAACCCCGATACTTCGAAAGCGACTGTCCATTTTGTACACGAAGTGCATCCAGATTCTGCCGTAACCCTCTCAACTTTTTAGCACATGCTATGTGGGTGAAATGATGATACCATGCCAACTTTCAACCTTTTCAGAGTTCATTTGTAGTGCTTTTCAATTTCAGGTTCATTTAGCTCAAAAACTCAGTAAATGCATGAAAAATATCAAATGAAGTCAGAAAGGGTTGAAAATTGATCATGTGGCTTAGAATGGTACATTTTGAACACACGAAAAGCCTAGAGTTCAAATAAGTTCATGAAAATGAAATGCCTTTTGTAACCGATGAGTTTCCTTTCGAAACCCCGATACTTCGAAAGAGACTGTCCGTTTTGTACGCGAAGTTAATCCTTCTTTTGCCATAACCCTCCCAACTTTTTAGCACATGCTATGTGGGTGAAATGTTGATACCATGCCAACTTTCAACCTTTTCAGACTTCATTTGAAGTTCTTTTCAATTTCAGGGTCATTTAGCTCAAAAAAATCAATAAATGCATGAAAAATATCAAATGAAGTCAGAAAAGTTGAAAATTGATGATGTGGCTTTGAATGGTGCATTTTGAACACACGAAAATCCTGGATTTCAAATAAGTTCAAGAAAATGAAATGCCTTTTTCTAACCGACGAGTTTCCGTCCGAAACCCCGATACTTCGAAAGAGTCTTTCCGTCTTGTACGTAAAGTGCATCCTGCTTTTGTTGTAACCCTCTCAACTTTTTAGCACATGCTATGTGGGTGAAATTATGATACCATGCCTACTTTCAATCTTTTCAGAGTTCATTTCAAGTGCTTTTCAATTTCCGGGTCATTTAGCTAAAAAAAATAGTAAATGCATGAAAAATATCAAATGAAGTCAGAAAGGGTTGAAAAAATTGATGATGTGGCTTTCAATGGTGCATTTTGAACACACGAAAAGCCTAGAGTTCAAATAAGTTCAAGAAAATGAAATGCCTTTTGTAACCGATGAGTTTCCGTCCGAAACCCCGATACTTCAAAAGAGACTGTCCGTTTTGTACACGATACTTCGAAAGAAACTTGATATTATATACAATTCATGCAACTAAAATTATCAAAGTTATTTTTGTTAAAAAATTTAACTGCAAAAGAAAAATCATAAAGTATTTTTTGTTAACAACTTTTAATATGCAAAGAAATAACATAAAAAATAGCAAAAGTGAAAATAGATGCGCTTACACTGAAATTCAACCTAAATTTAAAGTGCTAGTTAGGCATCTAACTACCATTTTGAATTTAGGCCGAATTTCAGTATAAACGTATCTATTATCACTATCAGAGGAGCTCAACGTGACAACCGCGGCGGGGCTTATAAGCAGGTTCGGGCAACCTTCGCTTGGCGAGGTGGGACTAAACTTCCACCACACCGCTGTGTAAGGCCATTGGTCCCGGTTGGTGGCACCAACCGGGACCAATGCCCCCCTTTCGTCCCGGTTGGTGCTACCAACCGGGACCAAAGGGCCTATTTCCCGCCCTTTGGGCTTCTGAAAATAGGGCTTTGGTCCCGGTTGGTGGCACTAACCGGGACCAAAGATCCCTGTTTCCCGCCCTTTGGGCGGCAGAAAATAGGGCGTTGGTCCCGGTTGGTGCGACAAACCGGGACTAAAGGCCACCAACCGGGACAATGTCCTTCTATATGACAAGCACTTAGCAAAATTCGCAGTTTTCATTCCACTTCGCCCTCGTCGCCGCCCCGAGCCTACCGTCGCCGTTCCCGTCCCCGTCGCCGCCCCTTCGCCTCCCCTGCCGCCCCTGTCCCTGCCCCGTCGCCTCCCCCGCCGCCCCATAGCCTCCCCCGCCGCCCCCATCGCCTCCCCCGCCGTCCCCGTCACCGCCCCCATCACCTCTCCCGCAGCTCCCGTCGCCTCCCCCGTCGCCGCCCAGCTCCCGTTGCCGCCCCTCCTTCATTGCCTCCCCCGCCGCCCCCGTCGCCGCCCCGCCCCATCGCCGCCCCATCGCCGTCGCCGCCCCGCGCCCGTCATTGCCCCGCCACCGCCCCCGCTGTGAGCCGCCGCCGCCGCGGCTCGTTGCAATTTTTTTAAATATATGTTGATTTTTATGCTTTTTTAGTATGTGTATGCATGTTAGATTAGTATGTTTATGTTAGCTAGATTAGTATGTGTATGTTAGATTAGTATGTTATGCTTTTTTTAGTATGTGTATGTTAGCTAGATTAGTATGTGTATGTTAGATTAGTATGTTTATGCTTTTTTTGAAAGTAGATTAGTATGTTTCTGTTAGATTAGTATGTGTATGTTGATTTTGGGTTTTATGAAAATTTAGTCGACGATGCCCGGCCCACATCCTCGTCGTCGAGTATTCTGCGAGAGCCTGCTTGATAGGCGCCATGTCCGGGACTAGGCTCCACCGGGCTGGCACTGGGAGGTGCTACCTTCCTGGACTCTCTCACAGTAATAGTTCGAACGTTCCGAGATAATATGAGAGAGTGCGCACCAAGACACCATGAGATATGAGAGTTATTTAAGGAAAGCCTCGACGGTCCGAAAGTCACACACGCATTAATTAAGATCCAAAGCGTGTCATAATTCTTGAACTGGATTATTCGGGATGATGTATTAGTGTATTATATTCAAGTTCATTATAAATGTATTTGTGATTTGCAAGTCATTTCAGTATTTTTTCTATGTCATTGCCCGATATATGAAACGAGTTGATTTTAGGTTTGTTTCGGCTCATTGTGTGTCTTTCAGTGAGGGAGAGTGTCCACCATATATATATATATATGAGAGAGGGAGAATCCCGACTGTTGTCGTGGGGGTCGCTTCTCCTTCGTTCACGTGTGCTAGACATTTTGGTGTAATACACTCGGGGACGAATGGAGGAGCCACCATCACCGACGGTCGCAATATCAGAGGGAGTGCCCACCATATACGTGAGATGAGAGTTTAGGAAGGAAAGACTTGACAGACCTAAAGTCAACCCGTTGCATATTGAGTAATAGTGATCTGTGTGCTGATCAGTTTTCTCGTAGTTTCCTTTGATTGATTTTAAATGTTTCAACTATGAGCCCGTGCCGTAATTCTTGAATCATGAACACACGAAATGTCGTCATCATCAAACGACGATGGGATCCAAGCGTGTGAATTTCGTGGTGAAGATAAAGGTCTTTGTGACAAGCCTGGGTTGCGAGACGGCCGGTTCTTCACCAAGAAGCTTTATGAGGACTTTGATATTTCTACGATACGCAACGATGATAACTGTTTTTTCGTAATTAAGCATGACTTCTGTTTGTTTCCTTCAACACGTAATTTATGTTTTATACAATTTGACTATTTCGTCCCCTGTCATGCAAGACGGTATTTCTTGGAGAGGCTCGGTTTCGAAGAGCACGAGAGTTTTGAGACGAGGATAGCCAACCTAAGGACTAAACATGGTCACACATTTCTTGTGGAAGTAATGAATGCACCTAATAACATAGAAATAGGGTGCTCAAATTGGGAAGCTCTTTGCAAGGCATATGGATTTCAGAAAGATATGGAATAACCTTCGATCTTCGCCCCAAAGATCATATTGAAGGAAACATCGACATTTGGGTGGATGTCGATATGTTTCCTGTTTTACCTACATGTGAGTTTGTCAACCATGCATATTTGTCAAGTAATTTGCATTATATATATATAAATATTAGGTGTTCATGCGTACTAAATTTGTTAATTTTTAATTTATAGCTTATTTCGTTTCTTCGAGTGAAATACAGAACATAATCGACACGACACACTACACTTATGGATCACATCTAATTTGGGAGGAGAAGGATGATCTTATCTACTTTGTTATTGGTGTCATAGCTGGTAGAGATATCTTCCCGTATAATTTGGGAACTGGCCCAAATTATACATTGTACAGGACACTAGTGCATAGGTTGAGGGCGGATGACATTCGCCGAAATATCTTGGTAAGAGTTGCTAATTAAGTACACTAGTACTGTTGCGTAAATGGTATTGATTACATTGCTAACTAGGCTACTATTATGTTCTTCAACAGAAATTGCCAAATGAAGTTGTGCCACCATTGATGCAACCCGAAGGTAATATGACAATAAAAAGCCCCTTCCATCCCGAGTTATCTTTTGCATACTCGACTGAGCGCAAACCACCAAGAAGGCTCCAAATTGAAGCATGGGAACAAATAAAGAAGGATCGCAAGCCACAAGTTGGAGACCGTTGGATCTCTTTGCTTCACCATGGAGACATTGGTGTGATTCTTTTTTATGCCATTTTACCAAAGAGGGAGGAGTAGGTCCTATGAGGGAGGACTATGTCATTTTATCTTTTTTGTTTTGTTTTAGGAGACTTTAACTTTGTATGCTTAAGATGATGATGAGTTGTTAGATCTTGTGTAATTAATGGTTTTCCGTCATTTGCTTACTAGCTAGCGTCGAGTTTCTATATGTATAGTAGCTAGCGTCGACCAAGCACAGAAAAAGAGAGATCACTTCTCTCTATTAGCTAGCTAACACAATATGAAACCCCTAAATTAACCCTTCAAAACCCCTTAAACCCCCCTTTCAAAAAACAAGCTCCTGTCAGATGCTGACGCGTGGATGCCTTTTGGTCCCGGTTGGTGTTACAAACCGGGACTAAAGGTCCTCCTGCCTGGGCTTTCGTAGCGGCCATATGAAGCCCTTTTGGTCCCGGTTCGTAAGCGAACCGAGACTAAAGGTTTAGGGCTTTAGTCCCGACCCTTTAGTCCCGGTTCCAGAACCGGGACAAATGGGCCTCTGGAACCGGAACAAATGGGTTGTTTTCTACTAGTGTGGGCCCGGCCCTTGATCCGAAGTGTATCTATGGGCTGGCCTATCACAGCCAGGTGAAAGTGTCCATCGGTCATACCTCGTTTGGTGAAAGTCAAATGGGTAGACCCGTTCGGTCAATAATGCTAGGGTTAGATGGGACGGTGTAATTGGGGGGGGGGGGTAGCTATGCGCCAGCTCTTGCGCTGGGCCCTCCTACACGTCTGGAAAGTGTGGTGGTAGGTGCTAGCTCCCGGCACGCGGCTCCGGGGTGTGACCCCCCTAATGTACGTCGCTGTAGCCGCCGCACAGAGGGTGGAAACGGTCACGTCAGGTCGACGCGGAGGGAATCTTGCGGTGGATTAGGCCCGGACCTTGATCCGAAGGGAATCTTGTGGTGGGTTGGGCCCGAACCTTGATCTGAAGTGTACCTAGGGGCTGGGCTATCACACCCACGTGAAAATGTCCATTGGTGAAACCTCGTCCGGTGAAAGTCAAAGGCGTACACCGCCCGGTGAACTCTCGCAGGGTTAGACAGGATGGGTGTACTTTGGGGGGTAGCTATGCCGCTAGGTCTTTAGCTGGGCCCTCCTACATGTTTGGAAGTGTGGTGGCGGGTGTAAGCACCTGACACGGGGCTCCGTGGTGTCACCCCCTCACCGACATCGCCGCCGGCATCACACGGAGGGTGGAACGGCCACGTCGGGCAGTAACGGAGGGAATCTTGCGGTGGGTTGGGCCCGGACCTTGATCCGAAGTGTATCGATGGGCTGGCCTATCACAACCAGGTGAAAATGTCCATCGGTCATACCTCGTCCAGTGAAAGTCAAAAGGGTAGACCCGTCCGGTCAACAATGCTAGGGTTAGATGGGACGGTGTAATTGGGGGGGAGCTATGCCGCCAGGTCTTGCGTTGGGCCCTCTTACACGTATGGAAGTGTGGTGGCAGGTGCAAGCTCCCGGCACGCGGCTTCGGGGTGTAACCCCCCCCTCACAGACGTCGCTGTCGCCGCCACACAGAGGGTGGAAACGGTCACGTCAGGTCAACGTGGAGGGAATCTTGCGATGGGTTAGGCCCGCACCTTGATCCGAAGGGAATCTTGTGGTGCGTTGGGCCCGAACTATGATCTGAAGTGTACCTAGGGGCTGGGCTATCACACCCAGGTGAAAATGTCCATCGATCAAACCCCGTCCGGCGAAATTCAAAGGCGTAGACCTCCCGGTCAACTCTCGCAGGGTTAGACGGGACGGGTGTACTTTGGGGGGTAGCTATGCCGCCAGGTCTTTTGTTGGGCCCTCCTACACGTCCGGAAGTGCGGTGGCAGGTGCAAGCACCCGGCATGGGGCTCCGTGGTGTCACCCCCCTCACCGACATCGCCGCTGGCGTTGCACGGATGGGGGAACAGGCACATCGGGCAGTAACAGAGGAAATCTTGCGGTGGGTTGGGCCCGGAGCTTGATCCGAAGTGTATCTATGGGCTGGCCTATCACAGCCAGGTGAAAGTGTCCATCGGTCATACGTCGTTTGGTGAAAGTCAAAGGGGTAGACCCGTTCGGTCAATAATGCTAGGGTTAGATGGGACGGTGTAATTGGGGGGGGGGGGGTAGCTATGCCGCCAGCTCTTGCGCTGGGCCCTCCTACACGTTTGGAAAGTGTGGTGGTAGGTGCTAGCTCCCGGCACGCGGCTCCGGGGTGTGACTCCCCTAATGGACGTCGCTGTTGCCGCCGCACGGAGGGTGGAAACGGTCACGTCAGGTCGACTTGGAGGGAATCTTGCGGTGGATTAGGCCCGGACCTTGATGCGAAGGGAATCTTGTGGTGGGTTGGGCCCGAACCTTGATCCAAAGTGTACCTAGGGGCTGGGCTATCACACCCAGGTGAAAATGTCCATTGGTGAAACCCCGTCCGGCGAAAGTCAAAGGCGTACACCGCCCGGTGAACTCTCATAGGGTTAGACGGGATGGGTGTACTTTGGGGGGTAGCTATGCCGCTAGGTCTTTAGCTGGGCCCTCCTACACGTCTAGAAGTGTGGTGGCGGGTGTAAGCACCCGACACGGGGCTCCGTGGTGTCACCCCTCACCGACATCGCCGCCGGCATCGCACGGAGGGGGGAACGGCCACGTCGGGCAGTAACGGAGGGAATCTTGCGGTGGGTTGGGCCCGGACCTTGATCCAAAGTGTATCAATGGGCTGGCCTATCACAACCAGGTGAAAATGTCCATCGAACATACCTCGTCCAGTGAAAGTCAAAGGGGTAGACCCGTCCGGTCAACAATGCTAGGGTTAGATGGGACGGTGTAATTGGGGGGGGGGTAGCTATGCCGCCAGGTCTTGCGTTGGGCCCTCCTACACATCTAGAAGTGTGGTGGTAGGTACAAGCTCCCGACACGCGGATCCAGGGTGTGACCCCCTCACGGACGTCGCTGCCGCCGCCGCATGAAGGGTGGAAACGGTCACGAATGGTCGACACGGAGGGAATCTTGCGGTGGGTTAGGCCTAGACCTTGATCCGAAGGGAATCTTGTGGTGGGTTTGGCCCGAACCTTGATTCGAAGTGTACCTAGGGGCTTGGCTATCACACCCAGGTGAAAATGTCCATCGGTGAAACCCCGTCCGGCAAAAGTCAAAGGCGTAGACCGCCCGGTAAACTCTCACTGGGTTAGACTGGACAGGTGTACTTTGGGGGGTAGCTATGCCGCCAGGTCTTTTGCTGGGCCCTCCTACATGTCCGGAAGTGCGGTGGCGGGTGCAAGCACCCGAAACGGGGCTCCGTGGTGTCACCCCCCTCACCGACATCACCGTCGGTGTCGCACGGAGGGGTGAACAACCACGTCGGGTAGTAACGGAGGGAATCTTGCGGTGGTTTGGGCCCGGCCCTCGATCCGAATTTTATCTATGGGCTGGCTTATCACAACCAGGTAAAAATGTCCATCGGTCATACCGCGTCCGGTGAAAGTCAAAGGGGTAGACCCGTATGGTCAACAATGCTAGGGTTAGACGGGACGGTGTAATTGGGGGGTAGCTATGTCTCCAGGTCTTGCGCTGGGCCCTCATACACGTCTGGAATTGTGGTGGCAGGTGCAAGATCCCAGCACACGTCTCCCTGGTGTGACCCCGCTCAAGGACGTCACTGCTGCCGCCGCACGGAGGGTGGAAACGGTCACGTCAGGTCGACGCGGAGGGAATCTTGCGGTGGGTTAGGCCCGGACCTTGATCCGAAAGGAATCTTGTGGTGGGTTGGGCCCGAACCTTGATCCGAAGTGTACCTAGGGGCTGGGCTATCGCACCCAGGTGAAAATGTCCATCAGTCAAACCCCGTCCGGTGAAAGTCAAAGGCGTAGACCGCCCGGCTAACTCTCGCAGGGTTAGACGGGATGGGTGTACTTTGGGGGGTAGCTATGCCGCCAGGTCTTTCACTGGGCCCTCCTACATGTCCGGAAGTGCGGTGGCGGGTGCAAGCACCCGACACGGGGCTCCGTGGTGTCACCCCCTCACCGACATCGCCGGCGGTGTAGCACGGAGGGGGGAACGACCACGTCGGGAAGTAACGGAGGGAATCTTGCAGTGGTTTGGGCCCGGCCCTTGATCCAAAGTGTATCTATGGGCTGGCCTATCACAGCCAGGTAAAAATGTCCATCGGTCATACCGCGTCCGGTGAAAGTCAAAGGGGTAGACCCTTCCGGTCAACAATGCTAGGGTTAGACAGGACGGTCTAATTGGGGGGTAGCTATGTCGCCAGGTGTTGCACTGGGCCCTCCTACACGTCTGGAAGTGGGGTGGCAGGTGCAAGCTCCCGGCACGCGTCTCCAGGGTGTGACCCCGCTCACGAACGTCGCTGCCGCCGCCACACGGAGGGTGGAAACGGTCACGTCAGGTCAACACAGAGGGAATCTTGCGGTGGGTTAGGCCCGGACCTTGATCCGAAGGGAATCTTGTGGTGGGTTGGGCCTGAACCTTTATCCGAAGTGTACCTAGGGACTGGGCTATCACACCCACGTGAAAATGTCCATCAGTCAAACCCTGTCCGGTGAAAGTCAAAGGTGTAGACTGCCCGGTCAACTCTCGCAGGGTTAGACGGGACGGGTGTACTTTGGGGGGTAGCTATGCCACCAGGTCTTTCGCTCGGCCCTCCTACACATCCGAAAGTGTGGTGGCAGGTGTAAGCACCCGACACGGGGCTCTGTGGTGTCACCCCCCTCACCGACATCACCGCTGGTGTCGCACGGAAGGGGAACGACCACGTCGGGAAGTAACGGAGGGAATCTTGCGGTGGGTTGGGACCGGACCTTGATCCGAAGTGTATCTATGGGCTGGCCTATCACAGCCAGGTGAAAATGTCCATTGGTCATACCTCATCCGGTGAAAGTCAAAGGGGTAGACCCGTCCGGTCAACAATGCTAGGGTTAGACGGGACGGTGTAATTGTCGGGTAGCTATGCCGCCAGGTATTGCGTTGGGATCTCCTACACGTCTGGAAGTGTGATGGCAGGTGCAAGCTCCTGGCACGCGGCTCTGGGGTGTGACCCCCCTCATGGACGTTGCTGTCGCCACCGGACGGAGGGTGGAAACGGTCGCGTCACGTCGACGCGGAGGGAATCTTGCGGTGGGTTAGGCCTGGACCTTGATCCGAAGGGAATCTTTTGGTGGATTGGGCCCGAACCTTGATCCGAAGTGTACCTAGGGCCTGGGCTATCACACCCAGGTGAAAATGTCCATCGGTCAAACCCCGTCGGGCAAAAGTCAAAGGCGTAGACTAGCCGGTCAACTCTCGCAAGGTTATACGGGATGGGTGTACTTTGGGGGGTAGCTATGCCGCCACGTCTTTCGTTGGGCCCACCTACACGTCCGGAAGTATATAGCTTGACGGAGGGGGAGAACGGCAAACTCAGCCCAAGAGACACGCGTGGTGTCTCTGTGTGTGTTTATGTTTAGATAAGGCACAATTTAATTAATTTAATTTTTATTTTTTAATTATGTTGTTTAAAAAATGAATAAAAAATCAAAAATCAAAAAAATCAAAATAGCTATGCCGACGGCTAAGCCGTCGGCATAGACCTGCCCACGCCATGTCACCGATTCGCAGCAGGTGGGCTTAGCCGTCGGCATAGGCCGCTCCCTTATCCGCTCGGCACCCTCCCTCCTCCAGTCGTTCTCTCCCTTGGTCCCACACCCTCCTCCCTCGATCCCGTGCCGCCGCCACCAGCCGTCGCCGCCGTTGCCCCCCGTCCCTCCATCGCCACCGCCCGGGCCCTAGCCCTCCTCGCCCCGCCTTTCGTGCAACGCCTCCTTGCCCTTGTCCGCATCGCCGCCACCGGCCGCACCGCCGCCTAGCCCCGTCCTCTCCCGTCCACCGTCGTCCACGGGCTCCTCCCCGCCCCGTCCTCCCTCGGCTAGTCCCCGGCCTCCCTCGGCCCCGCCCTGGCCCCTTGACCCCGCCCATGACCGTGGCTCCGGCGGCCCCGGCCTCCCTCTGCCCCAACGGCCGCCCCCTCGCCGGCCTTCCTCTGCCCCGCAGCCGGCCCTACTCGGCTGCTGCTCCTGCTCCACTACCCCGGCCCCTTGACCCCGGCTGTGACCGCGGCTCCGGTTGCCCAAAGGTAATTTTTTAGTTAGTTTTACAAATTTTTGCATGTAATATTTTGTACAAATATATAAATTGGTAGCTGAATAGACTAATGGATGTTTGCTAGATGAATAGATAGATGGATGAAAAGGAAGTGAGTAAAAATGTGAAAAAATATAAGGTGGACAAATTTTTGTATGTTTCGTGTAATTTTATTAGGTTTTAGATACATACTCACGTGATAGATATATGTTTTGTGGAGTACATTGATAGATAGATAGATGAAATGGCAGAGAACATTTTTTTGGATTTTTTGATAGATAGATGAATGTTAAAATTTGGATATGATGAGGGGTTATTTGATCATGATGATCTTGCTAAAAAATTGAAGTGTCAATGTTGTGTGTGATGTGATGACCTAAGTTTTTTTCACTCAGCGGAATTTACAGAATTTGTGGTGTTGCATCTTTGCGGAGTGATCGTCAATGTCGGAGCTGTTGGTCCCTGATCGTCCCTCCGCTGTTTGACTACTTCCTCTATAGCCGAGGGTGAATTACAATTCCACCACCTCCTCATCTGCTCTTTTTTATGTCGCTAGATTTAATTATCACATCAAGTCGTGTAACCTAGGCGTCTCCCGTTCGAAAGGGTTGCATCGATAAAGATGCATTCAATTGCATATTTATCATAGTAACTCTTTCAGATTGTCCAACGTTTTCCACGGACAGCCCGAGGGTCTGTAGATTGGGTACGATCTCCATGCCCTACCCCGTTCCGAGACAGGATTTCGGTGGTGCCTCCCTGTTGTTCTCCGGAGCACATTCTGTTGGATTTTTGCCGAGACGTGTATCTGGAGAACACTGGGGAGGTGCTGTCAAAATTTTGTCTTGGAACGGGGTAGAGCATGGAGAACGTACTCAGTCTACACATCCTCGGGTGGGATTAAGACCTATCTTTACCTATTAGAGATGTAGGTGGATTCAGTGCCGTTTCTTGTCAACCCGGTAGAAAATAAAAATTGTATGTGATTAATTTTAATGAATCCATAATTTTGTTGTGTGGCTCCTAATAAAGAAGAGGATGGCAGACTCTTAGTGGTGTACAATGTTTTTATCGGTCGAAATCAAGTGACAACAGAGTGGGTCGAGAAAACCGATGTGTTCTTAAAGGAGATATTCCGTCCTCCAATGATAATTAACCCAGAATGCCCCTGTGCAAAATGTGATAGACGTCACCGTAGAGCTTAGGGAGAAATGACTTTGCACCTTCGCATGTTTGGATATATGCAAGACTTTAACATGCCCATAAACTTTGCCGAGCGGGCCCGTGGTAGAGAGGAGGTGATGCGACAACGCATTGGTGGTTATGAGGACGATGGGGTTAGAAACATGCTAGATGATGTCTTTGCTGCCGAGACGACACATACAACACCTTCAGAGAATGAACCGGAGGAGCCAGAGGCAATTGCAAAGGCCTTCTTGGAGGTCTTAGCCTCATCAAAGAAACCTCTTTATGCGGGTGCAAAAGTTTCTCAGTTGGATGCCATCTCGCAACTAATGGTAGTCAAGGCTGAGTACGGTTGCACCCAAGCTTGCTTCGAACCATTTCTGGGAGTATGGGCTAACAGCCTTGCTCAGGGTCATGAACTGCCAAAAAGCATGTAGCTACGAAGAAAATCATGAAGGCACTATCTATGAAAAATGAGAAAATAGATGTTTGCCCGAAGAATTGCCTTTTGTTTAGGCACGAGTATGCTGGTGACAAGTACTATAGGGAGTGTGGTTCCTCTCGGTACCTTGAGGTGGTCGATGAGCATGGTGAGAAGAAGCAACTAGACATCCCCGTAAAGATTCTTCGGTATCTCCATTTCATAGAAAGACTGTAGCGCCTTTTCATCACGGAGGAGTCTGCCAAAATGATGAAATGGCACAAGGAAGGAAAATTATACGATAAAAAAATCTTACATCCATTGCAAGCTGAAGCATGGAAGTCATTCGATATAGAGTACCTCGAGGAAGCAACCGAGGCAGGGAATGTCAGGATCGCGATAACAGGTGACGGGTCGAATCCATATGGTATGTCGTCCAATCCATACAGCTGCTGGCCCGTGTTTGTTATTCCGCTCAACCTCCCTCCCGGTGTCGTAATGCAACGCAAGACCATGTTCTTGTCGCTGATCATTCCGGGGCCTGATTAGCTGGGAAAGAATTTGGGAGTGTTTATGCAGCCGCTGGTGGATGATTTGCTCCATTGTTGGTACTTTTCGAGGTTGACATATGAACGACATCTGCAAAAAAAATTCTTGATGAAAGTTTGGTTGATGTATTGCATGCATGACTTTCCCGGCTATTCCCTATTTTGCGGATGGTGTACAAGTGGGAAGATGCCATGCCCAGTGTGCATGTAGGCTCTATGTTTTATTTGGCTGTAGAAGGGTGGCAAGTATGTAGCCTTTGACATGCATCGACAGTTCCTCCCCGCAGACCATCCAGATAGGGAAGACAAGAAGAACTTCACGAAAGGTCGGGTTGTCCATGAAGTAAACGAGATTCCAACATTTTCTGGGGCAGATGTTCTTGATCAGCTAAAAGCTCTCAAGCCTAAAGGCGAAGGCAAAGGCAAAGGCAAAGGGAAAGGCAAAGGCAAAGGCAAAGGGGAAAGTGAAGGCGAAGGCCCATGCAAATGCAAAGGCAAAGGAAAGCGAAACGGCTTGAGGGATATGGTGAGACGCCCAACTGGACTCACATTACCCTGTTCATGAAGCTTCCCTATTTCAAGGACCTCAAACTTCCTTATAACATAGATGTGATGCACACCAAAAAGAATGTGCCAGAGTCCCTTTTTTCCATGATCCTCAACATTCCTGACAAGGCAAAGGATAACGTTAAAGCTAGAGCCGATCAACAAAAAATTTGTGATAGACCACGGCTAAATATGCGGCCTCCAATAGACGGTCGAAGAAACTGGTTCAAACCAGATGCTGACTTCGTCCTCAAACCGCCAAAAAAAGGAAGCACTTATGTGGCTCAAACACATTGTGAAGTTCACTGATGGTTATGCGTCAAATATAAGGGGTCAATCTTTCAACGGGCAAAGTGACCGGGCTCAAGAGTCATGACTATCATGTATGGATTGAGCGGATAATGCCGGTGATGGTTCGAGGCTATGTCCCCGAGGGTGTCTAGCGAGTGCTTGCGGAGCTAAGCCATTTCTTTCGCACGATATGTGCTAAAGAAGTATGTCCTGAGGTGATTGAACAATTGCATAAGAAGTCACCGGACTTGATATGCAAGCTAGAGAAGACCTTCCCACCAGGCTTCTTTACTCCGATGACACATCTCATTTTGCACCTCGCGAAGGAGGTATTGTTGGGGGTCCCTATGCAGAATCGTTGGCAGTACGGCCCTGAGAGACAGAACAAGCATCTCAGAAAGAAATGTAGAAACAAAGCTAAGATTGAAGCTTCCATAGCTGAGGCAGTTATCCTAGAGGAGATGTCAGACCTCAGGACATCATACTATCCAGACCACGTTCCCAGTCTGCATAATAAGGTGTCTCGATACAATACAGAAGAGCCCAAGTATAAACCCAAGCTCGATCTATTCAAAGGGCAATGTGGCTGGGCTGGGAGTTTGAAACCTTATAACATGCCAGAACAAGAGTGGGAGGACATCATGTTCTATGTCTTGCACAACATCAAGGAAGTCGAGGAAGAGTGGATGAGGTAATATCGCTACACCATTCCTTTCTTTACTTCATTGAGGATGAGTCTCGTTCTAACACCGATTTTCTTCTTTTAGTCAATTCCTACATGAGGAGTGGACGGGGATGATTCCTCCTACTAAAGCGGAGGCACTTACTCTTTTCGGAACGGTGCCTCTGGCAGGAAAAAATTTGTTGCTTGGTTCATGGATAAAGTAATTGTTCACATTCCCCTAGTTCAACTTCCTAGTTCAACATTTATTAGTTGACGGAACTAATGAATCCATCAATTTCAATTAAACTTGTAGGGCAAAGATCCGAACACCTCTATGGATGATGAATTGAGATGGGTTTCCATGGGTTTTAACGCTCGGATCATGAAATGTGAAAAGTATGATGTGAATGGGTATCGCTTCCATACACAGGATCATCAGAATAGTCAGCCTGATCCCAAAACTATAAACACAAGAGTGTACACCCGAGGAGAAAATGAAGTTGAGTACTATGGAAGGGTAGGAAAAATATACGAGCTGTCATTCGATCTTGGGGGTGAGGACCTAAATCTAGTTGTGTTTAAATGCCACTCTTCGATTGGCATATTTGTAGGCCTACATGGACTTCCAACGTCATCAACTCTTCAACTGGTACGAGGGAGTTACAGCAGTCACTGAGTACAACAGTCGCATGACGCAGCTTCTGGTTGCGTCTATGGCAACCGGGCAGATTCCTACACTGCCACCACCACCACCACCTCCTGGACCACAACCAGTGCCACCTACGTTTGAACAATTCCTGGCAGAACACTATGGCACTCCGGTTAGTACATCACCAAACTATTCAACCACAACTTACTGTTTATTCAATACAATCATATTTTGCCTTGCGATCTCTTTTCAAACATGCAGGGAACCCGTGGATCATCAGTCGATGGTGGTGCTACTTATGGTTCCACTCCCGAGTCACAAAGCCCAGTCACTCTGGTCTGGCCAGGCGGTGGCGATGGCGGTGGCGGTAGTGCTAGCGCTAGCGGTGGCGGTGGTGGTAGCACTAGCGGTGACGACCTCGGCTTTGGCTACCTCGGCTTTGGCGGCGGAAGTGATGGCGCTTAAGCCTTTGGCGGTGGAAGTGATGGCGCTTAAGCCTTTGGCGGTGATGATGTTGTTGGCTTTGTCGAAGTTATCATTATGTTGAACTTATCATTATGTTGAACTATGCCTATGTTGAACTATGTTGCCTAGCTTGAACTATGTTGAACTATGCCTATGCTGTGTATGATGTGCATTTTGTGTATATGCTGTGTATATTCTATGTATTTCAAACAAATAAAAAGGGAAAAAATTATGGTAGCTATCCCGACGACATAGATGGCACAAGGCACCAGGTTTCGCCACGTGGCAGCCCCTGACAAGCTCCTGGTGACCCTCTATGCCAACGGTTATGCCGTTGGGATAGATTTACCACCTACGCCGATGGCCTAGCCGTCGGCATAGTGTCCGCTCTGCGCATCTCCTGGTGGTCCTCTACACCGACGGCTAGGCCGTCGGCATAGGTGGTAAATCTATCCCGATGGCATAACCGTCGACATAGAGGGTCACCTGGAGATGCGAGGGGTTGCCATGTGGTGATGCATGATTGGTCGGCTTTGCCGTCAATGGCCGTCAGTCCCAATATGTTGCCGAGGGGGTCTTTATGCCGACGGCTGTACAGAAGCCGTCGACGTATATGCGGTTGCCGATGGTTTTTGTATGCCGACGGCCTCCCGTGGGTACGCCGACATCCGAGTTGCCGACGGAGTTACGCCGACGGCTACCGTCGGGGTAGCCGTATGCTGACATCCCTTGGGGACTATGCCGACGGCCTAGGACGTCGGCGTAGGTGGTTATTCTAGTAGTGTACAGTGAGCCCCAGCCATTCGATTATTATGCGTTGATTTCCACCATCTTATTTTTCTTTTTTATGCGCTACGCGCATTGCCCCCTGACGCCTGGATGTCCTCCCGGTCGTCGGCCATCACCCCCTCACCTGGACCTCCTCCCTTCATCACCTCAGCGCTGCTGGATGTTCTTGACGTTGTCAGTCACGGTCCTCGTCATCATCGATCTTGTAGGAAGCCCGTCACCCCTCATAGCAAAAACGACGTCTTCTTGAAGAACGTCGACGTCCTCTATTGTTGCAGCACCTAACAGCCGTCGTCGTAGCACATCTGCCGCTGCACTGTCGTGCCACTCGCAGCTCCTTGCATCGCCGCTCAAACCATTGGCGCGTTGGTGGTTCTGGTGGGGAGGTGGAGATAGAGGAGGGGAAGGGATCAAGCTCGAGGGTGTTGCATCCATGGTCGTGAGGCTCTCCAGCAACGCCATAGACGCGAGTGCCGAACGGGTCGTGGAAATGCGCTAGTGGATGATGCAAAGAAGAATGGACGAATTGAGGAGGAAGACAACTAGGAAAGGATAAGGTGGGCCTACACCAGAAGCGAGTGCGCTGGCCGCAAGATCGCTTCTCATCGAACGTGTCGCGCATGTGTGGCGCAATGGTTCGACCGGCACGCCGTGTACAAGCGTTTCCATTCCTATTACTATGTTATATCCTTCCTTTAATCGACAAGCTCCTTCCGTGCATGGCGTCTAGTGTGGTAGGCTACAAACGTGTCGAGCAAGTTTGACTAGGCTTAGCCAGGGGCGATTTTCCCGTACGGGCACCCTGGGCACGTGCCTGGGCTCGCCGTCATCGCTTATTTTAACTCTAGCAAGGTGCTGAAGCTTTTAGTATCGAAAAACTTGTTGAAATACGCTGTAAAATCACGGAAATATGCTGAATATCAACGAACAACTCTAACTGGGCCTTTTCTGAGCAGTTCCTTGCCATTTGGGCCTTGCTCGCTGCAACCAGGAGCCATAGCCCATTATCTTGCTTCCTATAATGGGCCACATACCCTACTGCCCAGCTCGTGAGGTACCAACGAATGGATTGATTTGCTCCTTTGCTCGTGAGGTACGGGAGGCACATGACAGCTAGCTGAATTATTCTCTATAATTTACTAATAGGATATTTAATACACGACTGATCGCGTACCATAATGAGGTTAAATTTTCTCCGTGCTTAATTAGGCTTCTATGTTTGCTACTAGGTAAAATTGAGAAAAATCATACACAACATATATAACAATAAATCGTCCTATTTTATTTTAATATATATGAAGATTTTTTTAATTTAATTATATGACATCGAGCTATCAAACTAAAATCGAGCTAACCAGTATAGGTTCAGTATTAGCTTGTTTCTCTATCGAGTGACATAAACTGTTCATCTTAGGATTGGCTTCTGTAAACTCCTCGTTGAGCCAGGAGCCTTCCAAGTGGGTTCCTCGAGCCTTCCAAGTGAAACTTATAGACCACGATGAAAACTAAGAATAATCGTTGGTTTTGGGGGAGGACCTATGTAAGGCCACCTTCTTCCCGAAGGTGACAACTCCACTCTTTCTCCTCTATTTTTCTAGATCAAATTTCTTGGAGTTCTCCTTTTCCTTCTACTCAAACTAATTGATATTTTGGGGAGTGAAATAGAAGTATCATGTCTATGTTCCCACCAAAGAAAAATTTGAATCCCCCTTATTTCATTCGTAGATCCTGTTACTCTTGGAGGTTTGAGACCCTAGGTGGTAGGTCACGCTCCTAGTGGGATCGTCTGCAGGTTGCCCACTTATGCCCACTGCACCCACTTAACTTATATGGAATTTGGTGGTTGTCCCACAAACATGTGTGAAGACTAAGTAGCTAAGCCCACATAATCCCACATGACGCCATGACTGCTTATCTCACATAGTTTAGAAGGGCCACACGTACACCATGAAGACCATCGGTATTCGAGTGTGCACAATTCTTTCAAGTAGCTAGGGGCATGAATGGTGGGGAAGGTTGTGAGCGAGAAGACAAACATTGGGTTGGAGGATGGTGGTTGGGAGGAGATTGGGGGCTGAAAGTGTAGCTAGTGCCAGCGCTCCACTTGGCAGAATTACCCTAATCTTTTTTTTTGAAAATGTCCAGATCTAGTCTGGTTTTCATTGATCTTAAGATGGGAGCAAATGGAAAAGTGACAAGGGCGATGATCCTAGGATCAAGGAAATAAGAAAAAGAGGAGAAAAGAAAAGGTACATGCCATGTGGACAAATGCTAAGTTGATATTCTCACGTATGATCCCCGAAGGGGCTCTCTATGCACTTGAATTCAGCCTGCTTCCACAAGGCGAAACCACCTCATGCACACTAGCAAATTTGCCTCTGAAGGTGGAATTATTTCTTTCCTGCCATAGGTGCCATAGGGCGAGCATAATCAAGGCTTTGATTCCCTTGGCGTGAGTAGGCCTGGATCGTCCCAACATGCAGTTCATCACCTCTTGGAGGTTGGTGCCATGATCCCATGTCTCATGTGCCAAAGCTCCACAGCCATGCCATGTAGCCAGCCGGCCCCAAACAATCCGTGAGAAGTTGCAGCAGAAGAAGAGCTGACAGAAGTAGTTGTTGGGCCAGCCACAGCGCTGCAAGCGATCATTGCACCATAGATGGTTGGTGTAGAAGCCATGCAAATATCTTGAGCTTTGTAGGAGCCCAAGTGTCCTAGATCAGCCGCTTGAATTCTTCTACTTGCGATCCCAGGAACTGCAGATTATAAGCTGATTTGGCACTGTACTTGTCGGTACTGCCGAATACACAGCTGATTTGATCACTTGTGTCTTCCTACAGATTTATCTACAAGCTGCACATCAATCTGTGTAGCTCGATCACCTCGCGCATCCTACTTGTTGTATCACCATGAGCGAGGTCCGAGACCCATGCATCATTGTTGAGTGCCTGAGGCAATACCCTAATCACCAAGGCGGTTGCGGCGCCCCGCTCCCACTGCTGTACTGCCTCATTAATTACCTCAATGGACAAGTATGTTGACGTGCACATATGTGGGTTCGATGTGGCTTTCGTGGGATTGCCCACAAAATCCACATAAGTTTGACACAACACCATGGGTGTCTACGAATGAGTTTTATGTGGGCTTAGACCACTAGTAGTTTGAATTATTTGACAATTTAATTTCTCTAATCACCCCTCCTCACTGCTCTGGTGTGGAGCACTCATTCCAAATCGTCTAACTTCCCGGCCAGTCACCCATCCTCTCACTGCTCCAACCCCAGCATGATTAACTTTTGAGTTTTGTCTCCCCTAGTTTCCAAGTCTGCACTTGTTGTTTTCTTCACAATAGTAAGGTATCAATCCTATTAACTCTTAGGTCTTGATGTCACATAACTTAATTTTTTAAATTCCAAAAAATTAATAAACTAAACAACAATGATTAATTTAAGAACTCCAAAAAAGGAAAAATAGTCAAAAAAAGTCAAAAATTCTCGAAAACCAAAATAATAAAAAGTTGAACATGCATCATTCAAAGTACCACCATCAATTTTCAACCATTTCCCACTTCATTCGCTATTTTTCATGTATTTATTAATTTTTTGAGCTAAATGACCCAAAAATTGAAAAGCACTACAAATGAACTCTGAAAAGGTTGAAACTTGGCATGCTATCATAATTTCACCCACATAGCATGCGCTAAAAAATTGACAGGGTTACGACAAAATCTAGATGCACTTCATGTACAAACTGGACAATCCTTTTCGAAGTATCTGGGTTTCGGAAGAAAACTCATCTGTTACAAAGGCATTTCATTTTTCAAACTTATTTGAACTTCAGACTTTTTTGCATTCAACATGCACTATTCAAATCCACGTCATCAATTTTCAACTCATTCCCACTTCATTCGTTATTTTTCATGCATTTATTGATTTTTTTTTACCTAAATGACCCTGAAATTGAAAATCACTACAAGTGAACTCTGAAAAGGTTGAATCTTGGCATGGTATCATCATTTCACCCACATAGCATGTGCTAAAAAGTTGAGATGGTTACGGCAAAAACTAGATGCACTTTGTGTATAAACTGGACAATCTCTTTCGAAGTATCTGGGTTTCGGACAAAAACTCATCTATTACAAAGACATTTCATTTTTTTAAAACTTATTGCAACTCCAGACTTCTTGTGCGTTCAACATGCACCATTAAAAGTCACATCATCAGTTTTCAACCATTTCCCGCTTCATTAGCTATTTTTCAGGCATTTATTGATTTTTTTGAGCTATAAAACTAAAAGAGCTAAACAGAATATGTTTTTGATTAAAACACGTATTTAAAATAACCTAAAAATTATCAAATTGAATATAATGATAAAACACACTAATATTAAATAGCAGGAAAAAGAATAACTCAAAAATCTATTTTCAAAGTAAAGTTATTCACAAAGTAGTGATTCACACAAATTTCGCTCAAAAACTATAAATATTTCGCTGTAAGTACAAACAAAAGAAAATAAATAAAGAAAAAGAAACAAAACAAAACTGGAAAAAGACCTATAGTAATTAAACCAGTTTCTCGTGCTGAACATTTTGATATATTAAAGTTTTTTTTGACATCGTATGCAAAGATAGCCGTTTTACTTTTTCATAACACTTTAGTCCCGGTTGGAGGCACCAACCGAGACTAAAGGGGTGCCAGGACTAAAGGTGTTGGAAATATTCCCTAGAGGCAATAAATAAGGTGTTTATTATTATATTTTCTTGTTCATGATAATTGTCGATCATCCATGATATAATTGTATTGATTGAAAACACATTGCATGTGTGGATGAATAGATAACACTTTGTCCCTAATATGCCTCTAGTGAACTAGCTCGTTGACCAATGATGGTCAAGATTTCCTAGCCATTAACATGTGATGTCATTTGATAACGGGATCACATCATTAGGAGAATGATGGGATGGACGAGACCCAAACTATAAATGTAGCATATGATCGTGTCAGTTTATTGCTACAGTTTTCTGCATGTCAAGTCTATGTTCCTATGACCATGAGATCATGCAACTCACAGACACCGGTGGAATGCCTTTTGTGTATCAAACGTCACAACATAACTGGGTGACTATAAAGGTACTCTACAGGTATCTCCGAGGGTGTCTGTTGAATTGGCATGGATCAACACCGGGATTTGTTATTCCATATGATGGAGAGGTATCTCAGGGCCCACACTACAAGAAATATGCTAACTTGCGACCATCAATATTGGTCACCGAATGGTTATTGTTTTTCATTTACGACCTTTTTATGACCAAAAACAGTTGGTCAAAAGCTAACCGTCGTTAACGGAAATTAACAACCTTTCTTCTGGATTGGTTATAGAGGTTTATGACCAAAAAAAAGACTGTAGGTTCTACGACCAATCATTTTTGTTGTTATAAGTCTGCCCAAACCACATCGGATCCAATGTGGCAAGCTGACCTGACAAAATTATGACCAATTGGATTGGTCGTTTATAAGAATCGGCCTGGTCCAATTCGGTGTTCTACATGGGCCTAGCCCAACAATTCAGCCCATTTATTATATATTTTTCCTTGTTAATTTTGGCCAGCTTCATGGGCCAAGCCCAACATTGTAGCCTTTTTATTTTTGGGCCGTTGCCTTTTTGTCTCAACAATTTCTGTTTTCTTTTTTTATAAATGGGTTGACTAGTCAGGTGGGTCCCCATTGTCAGACTCTGGTGCTGGGTCCTAGCTGTGAGGGCCGTATTCTTCATTTTCTAATTTGACGTAAATAAATACCTAGTATTTAAATTGGCACACAGAAAACACAAGAAATACTTCAAATATTATCAACCAAATTTAGTACACACCTCCTGTTGTACAAATAACACGTAATAAGCTCTAACATACAAGCTCCACAAGTTCAATAACTAGATACAGTACTTTACAAGCCCTACAAGTGTTATGTTCTTCAGCATGGAGGGTTGGAAATATGCCCTAGAGGCAATAATAAATTGGTTATTATCATATTTCCTTGCTCATGATAATCGTTTATTATCGATGCTATAATTGTATTGATCGGAAACTTACATACATGTGTGGATTCATAGACAACACCGTGTCCCTAGTATGCCTCTAATAGACTAGCTCGTTGATCAAAGATGGTCAAGGTTTCCTAGCCATGGACATGATATGTCATTTGATAATGGGATCACATCATTAGGAGAATCATGTGATGGACAAGACCCAAACTACAAACATAGCATATGATCATGTTAGTTTATTGCTACTGTTTTCTGCATGTCAAGTATATGTTCCTATGACCATGAGATCATGCAACTCACTGACACCAGAGGAGTGCCTTGTGTGTATCAAACGTCGCAACGTAACTGGGTGACTATAAAGGTACTCTACAGGTATCTCCGAGGGTGTCTGTTGTGTTGGCATGGATCAAGACTGGGATTTGTTACTCCGTGTGACGGAGAGGTATCTCAGGGCCCACTCCGTAATACAATATCACAATAAGCCTTCCAAGAGAAGTGACTAAGTGTTAGCCAAGGGATCATGTATTATGGGACGAGTAAAGAGACTTGCCGGTAACGAGGTTCAACTAGGTATGGAGATACCGATGATCGAATCTCGGGCAAGTAACATACCGAAGAACAAAGGGAACATCATGTGGGATTAACTGAATCCTTGACATAGAAGTCCTGTTTTGGTCGCCAGAAAAGTTTAGGGCTCATCGGTAGTGTACCGGGAGTGCCGGTAGTGTACCGGGGGACCATCGGGAGGGGTATTTCGACCCAAGAGGCTACATGGGCTGTGAGAGGATGAATACCAGCCCTTAGTGGGCTGGTGGAAGTCCCATAAAGGGCCCATGCATCTGGGAAGAAAATCCCAAGGAGAAAAAGGTGGAAAAAGGCAAAAAGGCTAAATAAGGAAGGAGTCCTAATCCAACTGTGAGTGGAGGAGAAGGACTCCTCTCCTCCTTGTGCCAAGATTAAAGGGCTGGCCCTTTGTGCGCCAGCATCCTCCTCCTCCTCTCCTCCTATATACACTAGAGGTTTTGAGGGCAGCCCTAACCGTAATTGCCACGTGTTGCCCTCTTCTTCCTCTAGATCGTTTTCTCCTCTAGAGTTGGGTTTCGGCGGTGCTTAGGTGAAGCCCTACTGGAATGCCTCCACCACCATCGCCGCAACGCTATCGCACTTCTGGAGAACTTGCCTACCTCTCCGCTTCCTCTTGCTGGATCAAGAAGGCGGAGATCGTCATCGAGCTGTACGTGTGCTGAACGCTGAGGTGCCGCCCGTTCGGCGCTAGATCGGAAGGACCGTGATCAAGATCACGAGACGATTCGTAATTGGATCACGGGACGGATTGTGATGGGATCGTGAGACGGATCATGATAAGATCACAGGATGGATCGTGATGGGATCGCGGGATGCTCGGCGATTTGGATCGCGAAGACGTTCGACTACACCAACCGCGTTTCTTAACGCTTCCCGCTTAGCGATCTACAAGGGTATGTAGATTCACTCTCCCTCTCGTAGATGCTCATCACCATGGATTGATCTTGCGTGTGTGTAGGAAATTTTTTGTTTCCCATGCAACGTTCCCCAATAGTGGCATCATGAGCTAGGTCTATGTATAGATGAGATCATGAGTCAAACACAAAGAGTTTGTGGGCGTTGATGCTTAGATTGTTTCCTCCATTGGTCGTGTTTTGGTTCAGCGGTATTATGGGATGAAGCGGCTCGGACCAACCTTACTCATACGCTTACGAGAGACTGGTTCCGTCGACTGACGTGTAACCTCGTTGCACAAAGATGGTTGGCGGGTGTCTATTTCTCCTACTTTAGTTGGATCAAATTCGACAAAGGCGGTCCTTGCGAAGTTTGAACAGCAATTTGTGTATCACCGTTGTGGTTTTTTCATAGGTGAGATTTGTTCTTGCTACAAACCCGTAGCAGCCACGTAAAACATGCAACAAAAATTAAAGGACATCTAACTTGTTTTTGCAGGGTATGTTGTGATGTGATATGGCCAATTACATGATGAGATATATGTGATGTATGGTATGATCATGTTTTGTATAGAATATCACGACTTTCATGGCGATGAGTACGGCAACCGGCAGGAGCCATAGGGTTGTCTTTAATTATAGTATGACCTACATGTCAATCAGTATGTAATGTTTAACATTATCGCTAAATGATAGCAATAGTAGTAGAAGCATGGTGGGCGTGACAACCCCGATGGCGACTCGTTGATGGAGATCATGGTGTCATGCCAGTGACGATGGAGGTCATGCCGGTGCTTTCAAGATGGAGATCAAAAGCACAAGTTCATGGCCATATCATGTCACTTATGATTTGCATGTGATGTTAATCCTTTTATGCACCTTGTTTTGCTTAGGACGACGGTAGCTTTATAAGGTGATCCCTCACTTAATTTCACGATAAATTGTGTTCTCCCCGAGTGTGCACCGTTGCGAAAGTTCGTCGTGTCGAGACACCACGTGATGATCGTGTGTGATAGACTCTAGGTTCACATACAATGGGTGCAAGCCAGTGTTGCACATGCAGAACACTCGGGTTAAACTTGACGAGCCTAACATGTACAGACATGGCCACGGAACACAAGAGACTGAAAGGTCGAACATGAGTCATTTAGTAGATATGATCAACATGATGATGTTCACCATTGAAACCACCTCAACTCACATGATGATCGGACTTGAGTTGGTGAATTTGGATCATGTATCACTCGAATGATCGGAGGGATGTCAATTTGAGTGGGAGTTCTTAAGTAATATGATTAATTGAATTCATTCTCATGAACTTAGTCAGTAGTGTCTTTGCAAATTATGTTGTAGATTACTAGCTCACGCTGTAGCTCCATAGAATTTTTATATGTTCCTAGAGAAATAGAGTTGAAAGATGATGGTAGCAATATTGCGGACTGGGTCCGTGATCTGAGGATTATCCTCATTGTTGCATAGAAGGCTTATGTCCTTAATGCACCGCTCGGTGCGCCAACCCCTCTAGCGTCGCCTGAAGATGTTGTGAACATCTGATAGGCACGTTCTCATGACTACTTGATAGTTTAGTGCGTCATGCATTACGTCTTAGAATTGAGGCTCCAAAACATTTTGAACGTCACGGAACATATGATATGTTCTAAGAGCTGAAATTGGGAACTCAGGCTCGTGCCCATGTTGTGAGATATGAGATCTCCAACAAGATTCTTTGTCTGCAAGATAAAGGAGAATAGCTCAATCGTTGAGCATGTGCTCAGATTGTCTGGGTTCTACAATCGCTTGAATCGAGTGGGAGTTGATCTTCCAGATGAGATAGTGATTGATATAGTTTTGTAAGTCATTGTCACTAAGCTACTAGAACTTGGTGATTAACTATAAATTGCCAGGGATGGAAATAATGATCCTTGAGCTGTTCGTGATGTTTGACACCGCGAAGGTAGAAATCAAGAAAGAGCATCAAGTGTTCGTGGTTAGTAAAACCACTAGTTTCGAGAAGGAAAAGGGCAAGGTGGGAAACTTCATGGATGGCAAGTTAGTTGATGTCAACAAACCTAGATACTTGGTAGATAAGAAGGCTGGCAACATCGACAGAAGTATATTTGATATACGTGTTATTGATGTTTACCTTGCTAGTACTCCTAGTAGCACGTAGGTATTAGATACCGGTTCGGTTACTAAATGTTAGTCACTCAAAATAAAAGCTATGGAATAAACGGAGAACTAGCTAAGGGTGAGGTGATGATGTGTGTTGGAAATGTTTCTGTCGTCGTTTTCTCACGACAGATGCCATGGGGTGGCTTATCGTAGGTGGTTGGGGCCGAAGGACGCCGATGGGCTTCGGGTGCGAGATTGGGCACAAGTGGTGATGACACATGATGTACCCAGGTTCAGGGCCCTCCGGAGGAGGTAATACCCCTAGTCCTGCTTGGTTAAGTTGGGTGGATGGGTATAAATACAATGGTGCTCCTGGAGCTATGTCTAGAGGAGGAAGAAGGGGCAGCCAGCTCCTCTTCCTTTATTGCTAAAAGGGGTTGTATGTGTGTGAGAAGGTGATCATTCGTCCCCGTTGCATGGGGGGCTCGAGGGTTTTTATAGGCCAACCCCCGGCTCTTATAATATGCTATAAGTACAAAGGCGGGGGGACCCGGCTGGCGTGAGGGTCCTGCCATTTGTGCCGTCTTGTAGTTGGTAGGGTCCGCCAGCCGAGTGGTCCCATCTCCCGTTGGGGCCTGCCAGCCGGCTCTGCGATTGGCCCTCGCCCACCTGCTGCGGCACGGGCCGCCTGGGGGCGTCGTCTAGCGCAAGCCAGCCATAGTCTCTAGTACGGCCGGCCGTGTTATAGCCACGCCAAGGTAAGTAATCGAGTGGCAAGGGCGTGCCAGCACTGTTCCCATGCCCGGTCGCGCTTGCCGAGGTCAGCGGCCAGGACAGTTGGACTGTAGCCACGCGCTATAGTGCGTCAGCGGCCACTGTAGCCACAGGGCCACCCGTCATGCTGGTTGCATCATGTTGTCGTACCCGCGCGCAGAGGGACGGGACGTCGCATGTCCGCCCCAAGGTCAACAGAAGAGCCGGCCCAAAGGCAGCCGACCACGCCCAGCCAGCCGAGGGTCCAGCTGGCTCCTCGACCACCCGTCCGGGGTGCCAGCCAGCACCGGCTTGTGCCAGACGTCCTCCAGCCAGCCGCGTTGTTATTCTTCAAAGCGAACGGGGCAAGACTCTGTTGCTTTGGCCTACCTAGGGGTAATAACCCCATCCGTAGTCCCCGAAGCCGGCGGGGGCCCACGTCTGGCATACGGTGGGGAGCCGGCGGCTTCCCCTCAGTGATACCGCCTCCGTCTCGAAGGCGAAAGGGCAGTCGGGTCGGTCATCGGACCCGACGCCTCGGGTACCGGTGCGCCGCCCCGGTAACTGCACTGGCACGCGGCACGCCACGCGGCGAGTGATGATGTCGCGGGTCCCATGCACGTGGGGAGACGGGACGTCGCCTGGACCTAATCTACTAGGACCCCATGCGATGCCCAATAGGCCTCGGGACGCAGGCCGGGATCCTTTGCGCCCAAAGAGGCCGTTATGACCCAGGGCCACCCACGCGCACGCGGAGTTTCCGAGGGAGTGGGCGCAGTTAATCCCACGTCCCCCTGTCGTGGCCTCCCTTATAAAAGGAGAGGAAGGGCAGGGGTCGGAGATACCCGCATCTCACTCGCCCCCTCGCTGCTTGTCCTCGTTGCTTCCTTGCCTTCCCCACGTGACACCGCGCCCGAACGCGCAACCGATCTCACATGTCGAACCGCCACCGCGATGGCCGATGGACGCGGCGGGAGCTGGGCTGGCTCCATCGTGGTCGAGGCAGACATCGCCGAGCTCCTCCACGCGCGCATGCTGCCGCTGGAGGAGCGGGTGGTCGCACGCGTGCCGGGCGACGAGACAGCGCTGGCGCCACAACCAGGGGAACATGTTGTGTTCCTCCGACACTTCTCTCAGGGCTTCGGGCTCCCGGTTAGTCTCTTCTTCGGCTTTCTCCTTGATACTTTCGACCTCCAGCTGGATAACCTCGGCCCGAACTCGATTATGTATCTCTCCGCCTTCGTGACGTTGTGCGAGGGGTACCTCGGCATCCTTCCCTTCATTGAACTCTTCAATGCTCTTTTCTACCTCAAACCTTTGAAAAGTGACGCCTGCAGGGGCACGGTGGTGTGCTGCCGCGGCGTCGCTCGTTTTCCCCCCTCTCTCTCTCATTGACTCCATCAAGGGGTGGCACCGAACGTTCTTCTACATGAAGAATGCCGACCCAAGGACGGACTACATCCGGCTGCCGCCATTTGACGACTGGCAGTCCACCCAGTTGAACTGGCTCGGAGCTGCCCCGCGCGGCATGGCCCCTGGAGGAGCTTGGACAGCTCACGCAACTGAAGAGCTCCGACATGTCTGGCCGGCTTGACCCCTGCCGGCTGTCCACCATCGAGCTGACACCAGCTCAAGTGGCAAAGCGGGTGAACACCCTTATGACGTTCAAACTAAAGCCCGCCTCGTGGTCTTTCGGCATGGAGCTGTACGACTGCATCAACCGACCTCCCCTGATAAGTTTTTCGTCGAGACGGTTTCTTCTTTGTTTGATATTTCCCAGCCGGCAGCCGGCTAGAGTGTTTACTTCAATGTGCTAACTGCAGCTACTGGTACGACAGAATACGCCGGATGGCCCGCATCCTCAAGTCTCCGAGGCGGAGCTTGAAAACTCCGACTCCGAAGACTATGAGATGGGAGGCCCCCGGAGGAGGGGTGGACTCCTCAGGAGGAGTCGACGAACCGGAAGACCCGTGAACCGGCGCTCCTAGCGGAGCCGGAGGGTCTAGCACGACTGGGGAGCCCAGCGGAGCGGGTGAGTTCCCTCTTGCCCCCACGATCAGGGACTGGATGGACGACGGCGATGATGATGAATTAATGATTCTGAACGAGTCTCCTCCCTCAGCGCGCCAGGGTCAGAGGAGCGAGGAGCGGCCAGCTCAAGCCCCGGCGGCCGGAGCGGCCGACCAGGGGAAGAGGCCGGCTCAGGGGGGGCGGTGGCCCCACCGCCCGGCCCGAAGCGGGTGAAGGTGGTCGCGCGGAAACCGCCACCACGTGCCAAACGGGCTATGCCCCTTGTTATCGGGTAAGGTTTTTTCTTTAGGTGAGTTTTCTTCCGGGTCGCCAACCAGTGAATAACCAATCCTTCGGTGCTGCAGAGACCCCATCGAGCTCCACGAGGAGGAGCCGGAGGGGGAGCCGACGGATGCCGCCAGCCGCCTGGCCCGTGAGCATGCGGCCACCTAGCGGGAGGAGAAGAGGAGGCTTGCGGAGCTGCGAGCCTCCAAGTCTGGGACGCGAGGAGGAGCCTCACACTCCGGGACCTCGAGCAGCCGGAGGCGGAGGAGGTCGATGGATCCCCCGCGAGCGTCGGACTCGGCGGTGGAGTCGACCCGTATGTCGAGGCCTTCGTCGAGCGAGCCGCGAGGAACGTCCATGGATCCGCCCGTGCCCCCGTCCATGCAGGAGGCGGCCTAAGTGGTGGGACGATGGTGGAGCCGGCTCCGGAGGCAGCCCGGCCCGAGGTGCCGGAGGTGACTCCGCCTGCGGCCAAGACAGCCCGGGTCGAGGTGCTGGAGGCCCCGATGGCCCTAGAGGCGACGCGAGAGGTGGCGTCCATGGAGGTGGAGGTGCCCTCCGTCGCGACCGACGCGCTGGAGAGGCACGAAGAGGAGGCGGCGAAGGCGCTGGGTGGGGGGGCAGGAGGCGACTCCCAACCCCTTGCAATCATCAACCCGCCCCCGGTGGCTGGAGCCGTGGTGAGCCCGGGTGGCAGCGGCGGCCGGGCCCGGAGGACCCCGCGGTCGATGCAGGAGGTGCTGCAAGACTGGGAGGCGTTGGCACATGCGCCAGCCCTACCGGCTCCTCAGGCGGGCGACCGGGTCCCCTCCTTCGGGAACTTGGGGAGCGTCTTGGACCGGTGCCAGCAGGAGCTAGCCCGGTTCGCGAAGGCGGCAGACGCCGCGCTACAAATGCGGAGGTAAGCCCGATAGCTTTGTCTTAGAGTTTTCAGTGGGGGCGCGCGAGCGCACCCACTGGGTGTAGCCCCTGAGAAAGCGGGCCGGCTGGCCGGCTGGCGTACAGCTGGGCCGGATCTCTTTTGAGCGCGTCTTGATCTTTTGCCTCCTTGCGCCAGGAGGGAACCTCCCTGTGGTAGAAGCTATTCACGGAGGCGGTCACCATCCACGACCACGGCAAATACGGCTTCTACCGCCTAGAGAAGGAGATACCGCGCGTGCAAGGTCGGTTGCACTTCGCAGGAGGGGCACATAGCCCTCGAGAGCTAGCTGACGCCTGTTGTGTCTTGCAGGTGAGCTGGCCACCCTTCGAGAGGAGAGAACCAGGCTTGTGTCCGAGCGGGACCTGCTGGCGCAAGGCATCCAGGAGGCCTCTCAAGAGAAGGACCAGGTGGCCGCGCTGCTGGCCGATGGGGAGGCGGTCCGGGACCGGCTCAAGTCCAAGGCAGTGAAGGAGGTGGCAGCCTAGGATACGGCCGTCAAGGAGGTGGCTTATGCCGCTTGAGGACTGCCTCCCTCCAAGCCGAGGTGACCCAGCTCGAGAGGACGCTCGAGGAGGTCAGGGGTTCCCTCGCCGCATCGGAGGCGGCTCGAGAGTCGGAGCACAAGGCGGCGCTCAACTTCGCCCTTGGAGTGGACGACACGATTGAAGGTAGGCGCTGGTTTTTCCCTTCCCCAGACGGTTGCTTTTCCCTTTGTCGTTTCTTGTATTTCAACTTGCCTTTCTTTCCTTGTCTTCTTCTTTCTTCCAGGGCGCTTCCCAGAAACTCAGCGTCGTGTTGCGCGCGCCGTTGAGGAGCACCGGGAGTACCTTCGGGAGTGCGGTCGCTCCATCGAGGAGGATGCCGCGTGGGACGTGGACGAGATCGGACTTGCCATCGAGATGCGGATGAGCCATCTCGAGTGGAGCATGGAGCGTCTGAAGACAGTCGGCAAAGAGGTCAACGCCACGCTGTGGCCGGGCCACGGGGGAGCTCCGATGAACCGCGTGGCCTAGTGGCTAGAGCACATCGTCCCCTACCTCGAGGCCTGGAAGGCGTACGCCACCTGGGCCGGGGCACAGATGGCGCTCCGGTTTGTCACATCATGGTATCGCGGCGTGGACCTGGGCCGGCTGGCGACCATGCGGGACTTGCCGGCTGCGGAATGGGAGGCTTGCGAGCCGACCCTTGTCCTCTGGGACAACGAGCTCGTGTCGTACGTCGATGCGGACGAGTTCTTGCCGGCCCTTGCTGAGGACGGCGAGCCGTTGCCCGAGGACACCTTCGACATCCCCCAAGGCCCGGCGAACAATGAAGTTGCCGATGAGAGCACCGATTCGAGCGGCGAGGCAGCCGAGACTGAGCAGCCCGTCTCGAAGGCCAAGAAGGCTGACCCAAAAGCCGCGACCACCTCCGAGGTGGGGACCAAGCCGCCCAGTGGCGCGCCGGCTGGAGGCACTCCAGTTGGCGACGCGCTGGTGGCCTGAGCCCCCGGGCGTTTTTATCTTTCACTTTTCTTTTCTTCTTCCTGCAAAGTTAGGGTTGAACTAATGCTGGCCGTGGACCGCTTTTGCCTTAACATTTATGCCATGAATAGTTTGCCTTGTTACTCATGCTGCCTCATCCTTATCCTTTTTTGCCCGCTCGACTCTTTTCGGTTCTTCTCCTTTTCCCCTATGGTTTTGACCCCGCGAGCCCGACAGCCAGGAACCGGTCTATAGCTGGGTCTGGCTGTCCGCCTCAAGGGAGCCGGTTCAAAACTTAGGAATCGCAAGGGCTTTTCGGGGTAAGTGGAGTGGTAGAGATGCGGCAATGGTCCGACTGGGCCTATCCGTGGTCTCCCTTTGTTTTGACCTTTCGTGTGAGCCGAACTTTGCCGCCCCGACGCCCCATCAGCCGGACAGCCGGGAGCCGGTTCTGTAGCTGGTAGGGGTGGGGAGGCTTGGCTGGCTCACATTACTTAACCAACTTCTGGGAGAAGCGCTCTAGGTCCAGCTGGCTAGCCCCCGGGTCGAGGAGCCAGTTAGTGAGGAATACTTTTGAGGGAAATGAAACGGGGCATGCCCCAAGAGCTGGCTTGGGGCGCCCATTGCATTCATAAGCCCAAAAGGGTGGGGGTACATACGTACACTGGTTTCTTTAGCAGTAAAACGGGCACAGGAGGGCCGCGTTCCATGGGCTCTCCGTCTCCTCTCAAGAGGCATCTCTTTTGCGCTTCTGTGGCTTCTGGGCATCTATTAGATAGTATGTGTTGTTGTGCAGTGCCTTGCTGATGATGAATGGGCCTTCCCATGGGGAGGACAACTTGTGTTGTCCGGCTGTTCACTGGATCCGCCTAAGGACCAGGTCCCCATCGCGGAACGAGAGTGGCCGGATTCGCTTGCTGTGGTAGTGCCGGAGCTTCTGCTGGTAGATTGTCGTCCGGCTTAAGGCCAGTTCGCGAGCTTCCTCGAGTAGGTCAACGCCGTCTTCTCTTGCCTCCTTTGCGTCCTTCTCTGTGTATAGGGCGACCTGAGGCGAATCGAACTTGATGTTGGTGGGGATGATCGCCTCGGACCTGTACACAAGAAAGAAGGGAGTGTAGCCGGTTGAACGGTTTGGGGTGGTCCTAAGACTCCAAAGGACGACCGGCAGCTCGTTGATCCGGCAGCTATCCAACCTCACCAGCGGTGTCACGAGCCGGGGCTTGATGCCGGACAGGATAAGGCCATTTGCCCTTTCGACCTGGTCGCTTGATTGCGGATGAGCAACGGAGGCCAGATCAAGCCGGATTCCTTGCTTGGAGCAAAATCACGCGAGTGCACCCTTGGCGAAGTTCGTGCCGTCATCGATGATGATGCTATGGGGAACGCCATAGCGGACTGTGATGTCGTCGATGAATGGGACGGCCATAGGGCCGTCCAGCTTCTTGATTGGTCGCGCCTCGATCCACTTGGTGAATTTGTCAACAGCCACCAGTAAGTGCGTCAAACCACCTCGATTGGTTTTGAAGGGGCCCACCATGTCCAGCCCCTAGACAGTGAATGACCACGAGAGGGAGATGGTCTGGAGGGTCGACGCGGGCAGGTGGCTCTGCGTGCTGAAACGTTGGCAGCCCTCGCACCCGTCGACCAATTTATTGGCCGCCTCAAGGGTCGTGGGCCAGAAAAAACCATGCCGGAAGGCCTTGGCCACCAGGGTCCTGGAGGCGGCATGATGCCCGCACTCGCCCCGGTGGATGTCGAGAAGGATTTACAGGCCCTTTTCTGGCTCGACGCATCGCTGAAAGACCCCGGTAGTGCTGCAACGAACGAGCTCGTTGTTAATGATGTTGTATGCTGAGGCCTGACATTGGACTTGCCTAGCGAAGGCCTCGTCCAGAGGGAGCTCGCCTTGTAGGAGGAACTCCAGGATAGGTAGGGCCCACGAGGGGCCGAGACGGGTGCGGGCCCATGAGCCCCCGGAAGTGGCTAATCAGCCCCCGGGACCGGCTCGGGAGCCCCTGGGACTAGTTGATCAGCCCCTGGGCCCGGCTCGCCCGCCCCCAGGGCCGGCTGGTCGATGATCATCATGGTGGCCACGCCGCCGGGGCGGGCCACCTCGGATGCCGCGGACTCGATCGGAGTCGGCTGGGCGGCCGACGGTTCAGGAGCCGGTGGTGAACGTGTCAGAGAGGCGGCCGGGGCCATCGATTGTTCGGCGACGCCCGCCGGCACGAAGATTGACTCTGATTCTGTGGAGGGCTTGATCGATGGCTTGATCAGCCGCTCGAGGGAGATGCTGGCTAGGATGGTCTGCCGGGTGGAGCTGATCTTTGCCAGCGCATCGGCCGCCTCGTTGTCCGCTCGTGCGATGTGATGAAACTCACAACCCTCAAAGGAGCCGGTGAGATATTGTATGAGGAAGCAGTAGCTGGCCATGTTGGCGTCCCTAGCGTCCCATTCACCATAGACTTGCTGCACCATGAGGTTGGAGTCCCCAAAGCAAAGAATGCTCCTGATGCCGATTTCCTTAGCGAGCCAGAGGCCATGGACAATGGCCTTGTACTTGACCACATTGTTGGAGGCGGCGAAGTGGATTTGGAGGGCGTATTTGAGCTGGTCACCCTTCGGGGAGGAGAGGAATATGCCGGCACCCAGGCTGGTCCTCATCTTCGAGTCATGGAAGTGCATGCGCCAATGCGTGGAGTCTGGGGGAGGTGGGATGAACTCCGTCTCCGCCCAGTCGACAAGGAAGTCAGCCAACACCTGTGACTTTATCTCGGTTCTTGGCTCGTACCGGATCTCATGATAGGCGAGGGCGATGACCCATTTGCGATCCGGCCGGTGGAGTCCCGGCCGCTCATGATCTCACCGAGCGGGGCCGTGCTCACCATGGTAATGGTATGCTCCTGGAAGTACTGCTTGACCTTCTTGGCGGCGAAGTATATGCCATAACACATCTTTTGGTAGTGGGGGTAGTTTTTCTTGGGCGCGGAGAGGACATCGCTGAGGTAGTAGACGGCCCGTTGGACCGACAGGAACTTGCCCTCCTCCGGCCGCTTGACCACCAGGACGACGCTGATGACGCGGGTGGTCCCCGTGATGTAGGCGAGCAGTGGTTCCTTCTCAGCCGGCACGCCAAGATGGGCGCACGGGTGAGCGCCTTCTTTAGGCCGCGGAAGGCCTCGTCCACCTCATCAGGCCAGTCGAACACGCCCGGTTTCTTGGTGTGGACCGGCTCGATCAGAGTTGTCTTGAGGAGGAGCCCGTAGAGGGGCAGGGCCTTCTCCCCCAGTCGGCTGATGAACCGGCTGAGGGAGGCGAGGCAGCCTGTGAACTTCTGGACGTCGCGGAGCTGGGTCGACTTCGGCATGCGCTCGATCGCGCTGATCTTCTTGGGGTTGGCTTCGATGCCGCGAGCGGACACGAAGAAACCCAAGAGTTGGTCGGCGGGGATGCCGAAGACACATTTCTCCGGGATGAGCTTGATCTTGTACTCGCGCAAGTTCACGAAGGTCTCCCAGAGGTCGTCGAGGAGGCTGAAATGCTTCTTGGTTTTGACGATGATGTCGTCGACATAGACATGGACATTCCTGCCTATCTAAGGCAGGAGGCATTTCTGCATGCACCATTGGAAGGTGGCGCCTGCGTTCTTCAGGCCGAAGGACATGGTGATGTAACAGTAGGACCCAAAGGGCGTAATGAAGGAGGTCTTGAGCTGGTCTTCCGGGTCCAGCTTGATCTGGTGGTAGCCGGAGTAGGCGTCCAGGAAGGACAACAAGTCGTAGCCGGCCGTGGAGTCGATGACCTGATCGATCCGCGGCGGGGCGAAGGGGTCCTTGGGACATGCCTTGTTCAGGCTTGTGTAGTCGATGCACATGCGCCAGGTCGTGTTTTTCTTCAACACCAGGACTGGGTTGGCCAGCCAGTCCGGGTGGAACACTTCCATGATGAACCCAGCTGCGAGCAGCAGGGCGATCTCTTCGCCTATAGTATGCCACTTCTCCTTGGAGAAGCGGCATAGGGGTTGCTTGACTGGCTTGACGTCGGGCGGGACGTGTAGTTTGTGCTCGGCGAACTTCGTCGGAACACCCGGCATGTCCTTTGCCGACCACGCGAAGATGTCCCGACTCTCACGGAGGAAGTCGACGAGCTCGCCTTACTATTTGCTGTTGAGGCGGGAGCCGATGGTGATGCATTGAGCCGGTTTGGCTGGGTCGAGCAGAATTTTCTTACTGTCATTGGACGGCTGGAAGGAGGCCTCGCCGACGGATTGCGAGGGAGGAGCCGGCACGGCCGGCTGGCTGGTAGCAAGGTCCACGAGCCGGTCAAGCTGCCATTTCTCCTCGGCGATTTCCAGGGCCTCAGCCAGCCGGCTGCCGTCTCGAGCGCACTCGAGCGACATTTTGTAGTCACCCGTGATGGTGATGATTCCCTTGTGGCCCGACATCTTGAGCTTGAGGTAGGCGTAATGAGGGATCGCCATGAAGCTGACGAGGGCCAGCCGGCCTAATTGTGCGTGATAGGGGCTCGCAACGACCTCAAATAGCACTGGCTCGCGGCGGAAGTGGCCAGGTCCACCGAAGAGGACGTCGAGCGTGATTTTGCCGACAGGGGAGCAGGACTTCCCAGACACGATGTCGTGGAAGATCGTCCGGCTCGCATGCATCTCTTCTATATTCAGCCCCAGCTTGTGCATCGTGTCGAGGTAGAGAATGTTGATGCTGCTGTCACCATCTATCAACACCCGAGAGAAGCGACAAGTTCGCTTCCTGGTGGCGATGGTAGGATCGAGGACCAAAGCATAGCTGTCGGGATTCGACATCACGGCAGGGTGATCAGCCTAGCTCCAAGTGACCGGCTTCTTCGACCAGTGCATGAACTGGGGAGTTGCCGGCATGGTGGCGTTCACCTCACGGTGGAGCTGGCGCTGAGCGTGTTTGCCCGTTGCTTCACTGGTGAAGACGACATAGCAATCATCTTGGTTGGGAAACTGGTCAGTCAAACGATCGTCGTTCTGGCCCGGAGCCAGTGCTGGCGCCGGGACGACAGCTTGGGCCAGGGCCGACGCATGGGCTGGCGGTGCGGGAGGAGCCAGAAGGCCGTCCCCCCGGGTCAATCGCTGTGAGAAGATGCACTGCCGAAGCGTGTGCGTAGAGGGATTCGCCCCTGAGTGGTTCTTGCAAGGGAGATCGAGCATTTGCTCGAAGGTGAGCTTCGGCTGCCAGGCAACCTTGCCAGTGTACTCGCGCTGGCCGAAAGGCTGGGCAGCCGGCTCCTGATCCTCGACGGTATTGACCTGCCAGCTCCCGTAGCGGGCATCCAGCTGGTCGTTCTTGCGTTTGTTGTTCTGCGGCTGCCGGTTGTCGGCAGCTGCCCGGGTCGTGGCTGGTGTCGTCGTCGCCTTGGCAGGCGGGGTCGTCTGGACCCGGATGGCCGAATCGGTCGTGGCGTACTTGTTCGCCTTGGTCATGAGCTTGGCAAGCATGGCCGGCTCGGAGCACAGAAGCTTATGTTTTAGAGGGGTGCCATCCCGGCAGCCCTCAATGAAGTACTACACGGCTTGCACCTCGTGCACCCCCTCGCAGGAATTGCGGAGCTCGGTCCATCAAGTGAGGTAGTCATGGAGGGATTCGTCCGGGCCCTGAACGCACATGGCGAGTTCATGAGGACGGCCAGACCACTTGTAGGTGCCGGTGAAGTTGCGGACGAGGGCCTCCTCGAAGTCCGTCCAGGTGTTGACGCTGCCGGCCGCAAGGATGTTGAGCCAGGTCCAGGCCAAGCCGATCAACATGAGGGGGTGTAGCAAACAGCTACGTGCTTATTCCCCCTGGCAATGCCATCGGTGGTGGTGTAGTCGATCAGCCAATCTTCGGGCTTGGCAGCCCTGTTGTATTTCGGGGTGTCCCTAGGGAGCATGAAGCCAGTTGGGAACGGCTCAGTGCGGATCCGGGGGCCGAAGCAAGCCGGACCAATCGAGCCCTCCTCCTCGAGGAGGGCGGACTGCGTGAGTCTGTCGAAGCGGTTGCGGGCGTCGTTCCCTCTATGGGGGGCGCGTGGTCCGAGCCGAGCCGAGAGCTCGGGACAACAGTGGGTGGCACCGACTGCCCTGAGTCGCACCGCGGGGGCGGCGTGTGACTGTGGCTGCACTGGCTGCCGGATGCTGGCGCTTCATGGTGGCAGCCGCTTCGAGGCGGATCGTTGGTGCGCCGGCTATCGACAGTCGGCTGCTCGCTCCCCGGTGTCTGAGAGGGCCGAGGGTTGTTTGCTCTGGTTCGGCGGTCGGAGACGCGAGGGGAGCAGGTTTACTGGGCCGCCTGGCGGTCGACAGTTCCCATGCCCTCGCGCTCAGGCCGGCTGCCTTCAGTGGCAGCGCCTCCCGTTGCGAGAAGATGCTGCTACGCATCACCAGCATCGATGAGCTCCTTGATGTGGCGCTCGTGGGCGGCACGCTCTTTGCCCTCCAAGGTGGCCAATTCCTCGTAGTCCACCTTGAGAGCATGCAGGTTGTATTTCGGGGTGTCCCTAGGGAGCATGAAGCCAGTTGGGAACGGCTCGGTGCGGATCCGGGGGCCGAAGCAAGCCGGACCAATCGAGCCCTCCTCCTCGAGGAGGGCGGATTGCGCGAGTCTGTCGAGGCGGTTGCGGGAGTCGTTCTCGCTGCGGGGGACGTGTGGTCCGAGCCGAGCCAAGAGCTCGGGACGACGGTGGGTGGCACCGACTTCCCCGAGTCGCACCGCGGGGGCGGCGTGTGACTGTGGCTGCGCTGGCTGCCAGATGTCGGCGCTTCATGGTGGCAGCCGCTTCGAGGCAGATCGTTGGTGCGCCGGCTGACGACAACCGGCTGCTGTCTCCCTGGTGTCTAAGAGGGCCGAGGGTTGTTTGCTCCGGTTCGGCGGCCGGAGAAACGAGGGGAGCAGGAGTATTGGGCCGCCTGGCGGCCGACAGTTCCCATGCCCTCGCACTCAGGCCGGGGGCCTTCAGTGGCAGCGCCTCCCGTCGCGAGGAGATGCTGCTACGCATCACCAGCATCGATGAGCTCCTTGATGTGGCGCTCGTGGGTGGCATGCTCTTCGCCCTCCAAGGTGGCCAATTCCTCGTAGTCCACCTTGAGAGCGAGTAGGTTGTATTTCGGGGTGTCCCTAGGGAGCATGAAGCCATTTGGGAACGGCTCGGTGCGAATCCGGGGGCCGAAGCAAGCCGGATCAATCGAGCCCTCCTCCTCGAGGAGGGCGGATTGCGCGAGTCTGTCGAGGCGGTTGCGGGCGTCGTTCTCGCTGCGGGGGACGTGTGGTCCGAGCCGAGCCGAGAGCTCGGGATGACGGTGGGTGGCACCGACTTCCCCTAGTTGCACCGCGGGGGCAACGTGTGACCGTGGCTGCGCTGGCTGCCGGATGCCGGCGCTTCATGGTGGCAGCCGCTTCGAGGAGGATCGTTGGTGCGCCGGCTGTCGACAGCCGGCTACTTGCTCCCCGGTGTCTAAGAGGGCCGAGGGTTGTTTGCTCCGGTTCGGCGGCCAGAGACGCGAGGGGAGCACGAGTACTGGGCCACCTGGCGGCCGACAATTCCCATGCCCTCGCGCTCAGGCCGGGGGCCTTCAGTGGCAGCGCCTCCCGTCGCGAGGAGATACTGCTACGCATCACCAGCATCGATGAGCTCCTTGATGTGGCGCTCGTGGGCGGCATGCTCTTCGCCCTCCAAGGTGGCCAATTCCTCGTAGTCCACCTTGAGAGCGAGTAGGTTGTATTTCGGGGTGTCCCTAGGGAGCATGAAGCCAGTTGGGAACGGCTCGGTGCGAATCCGGGGGCCGAAGCAAGCCGGACCAATCGAGCCCTCCTCCTCGAGGAGGGCGGATTGCGCGAGTCTGTCGAGGCGGTTGCGGGCGTCGTTCTCGCTACGGGGGACGTGTGGTCCGAGCCGAGCCAAGAGCTCGGGATGACGGTGGGTGGCACTGACTTCCCCGAGTCACACCGCGGGGGCGGCATGTGACCGTAGCTGCGCTGGCTGCCGGATGCCGGCGCTTCATGGTGGCAGCCGCTTCGAGGCGGATCGTTGGTGCGCCGGCTACTTGCTCCCTGGTGTCTGAGAGGGCCGAGGGTTATTTGCTCCGATTTGGCGGCCGGAGACGCGAGGGGAGCGGGAGTACTGGGCCGCCTAGCGGCCAACAGTTCCCCTGCCCTCGCGCTCAGGTCGGGGCCTTCAGTGGCAGCGCCTCCCATCGCGAGCAGATGCTGCTACGCATGACCAGCATCGATAAGCTCCTTGATGTGGGGCTCTTGGGCGGCATGCTCTTTGCCCTCCAAGGTGGCCAATTCCTCGTAGTCCACCTTGAGAGCCCGTAGGTTGGCTCCGAGGGTGTCGTAGATGGGCATATTGCCATCGAGGATTTTGGCGACCACGCGACCGCAGTCGCGTACAGCCCCACGTCGGCTGGGCTCGGTGCCAGCCAGGGTGAGTCCGTAGGCGGTAGCGTACTCCCGTTGTGCCACCTCCATGCGGCGCCGCGTGGCCGCTAGGGCGGTGGCGTCCTCGAATAGGACGCGACGAGTCACCTTGAGATCAGCCACGGCGGTGTCGGGGTTTGTCGTCGGGGTGATCGGAGTACTCAAGCCCCGGAGGGCCGTGCCGAGCGGGTCGGATGTGCCGACGTGGTAGCAGCAGCGCTATCCGTGACCCGCGCCCGTCCGGAAGCGGTGGAGGAAGTGATGGCCATTACTCCCACATGACTGTGAGAGCCGCTGGACTGAGTCATAGCGAGTGCGCCCACGGTCGTGGGCGGACCGGCACAGACGAGCACTGATGCGGCGTACTCGTCAGCTACCGGAGTCTCGGGGAGTCTTAGCCTGCCGAAGCACTCGGTGAGCGCGTCGATCTCGGCCGTGAGGATGACGGAGTCACTCACAGGGCGTGCCGGAGCAAGCCCCATGAGCCCCCCACGATTTCGCCTGGACGAGCGGTGACGGCGGGGAATGGCGAGCGGTCCCTCCCAGAGCATGAATCCGACCGGCGCCGCGTACGGCCCCACGATGGGCACCAACTATCGTCGTTTTCTCATGACAGATGCCATGGGGTGGCTTACCATACGGATTTGGACCGAAGGACGCCGATAGGCTCCGAGTGCGAGATTGGGCACAAGCGGTGATGACACACGATGTACCCAGGTTCAGGTCCCTCCGGAGGAGGTAATACCCCTAGTCCTGCTTGATTTAGTTGGGTGGATGGGTATAGATACAATGGTGATCCTAGAGCCGTGTCTAGAGGAGGAAGAAGGGGCAGCCGGTTCCTCTTCCTCTATTGCTAAAAGGTTTTGTATGTGTGTGATAAGGTGATCGTCCGTCCCCGTTGCATGGGGGGCCCGGGGGTTTTATAGGCCATGCCGAGGTAAGTAATCGAGTGGCAAGGGCGTGTCGGCACTATGTGCACACCCGGTCGCGCTCGCCAAGGTCAGCGGTCGGGACGGTTGGACTGTAGCCACGTGCTGCAGTGCGTCAGCGGCCACTGTAGCCACGGGGCCTCCCGTCGTGCCAATCGCGTCATGTCATCGTACCCGTGCGCAGAGGGACGGGACATCGCATGTCCGCCCCAAGGTCAACGGAAGAGCCGGCCCGGAGGCAGCCAACCATGCCCAGTCGGCTCCTCGACCACCCGTGTGGGGCGCTAGCCGGCACCGGCTTGTGCCGGACGTCCTCCAGCCGGCCACGGCCAGCTGGCCGCGTAGTTATTCTTCGAACCGAAAGGGGGAAGACCTCGTTGCTTTGGCCTACCTAGGGGTAATAACCTAATAACCTAATGAGTTATTTCTTAATGTTTGGGGCTGGGATGCTTGTGTGAAAAATTGTTTTCAGCTAACGAGCTCGAACCCAAAGCAGACAAATGCATCTTCATAGAATACCCTAACAACATTTGGGTAAACCTTCTATCTCAGATCCAAGCATAATGTATTTGTTGCTAAAACTGGGTCCTTTCTCGAGAAAAAGTTTCTCTCGAAAGAATTGAGTGGGAGGAAGATGGAACTTGATGAGGTTGTTGAACCTTTGTTTCAACCAGAGAGTAGCGCAGTAAATGATGATGATCATGAAGCTTCGGATCAAGTTACTATCAAACCTCGTAGGTTGACAAGGATACGTACTGCTCTTGAGTGGTACGACAACCCTATCTTGGAGGTCATGTTGTTGGTTAATGATGAACCTATGAGATATGGAGAAGCGACGATGGGCTCGGATTCTGACAAATGGTTAGAGGCCATGAAATCTGAGAAATGATCCATGTATGAAAACCAAGTATAGACTTTGGTAGACTTGCTCGTTGGACGCCAGGTCGTCCAGTACAAATGGACCCTTAAGATGAAGACAGCCGCTGATGGTAAATGTCACCCTTTATGAAGCTCGACTTGTTGCAAAGTAGTTTACGACAAGTTCACGGAGGTTACTGCGATGAGACTTTCTCACTCGTAGCGATGCTAAAGTCTTTTGGAATTATGTTAGCAGTAGCTGCATTTTTCAATTATGAAATCTGGCAGATGGCTGTCAAAACATCGTTTCCTTAACAATTTGCTTGAGGACAGGTTGTATGTGATACAACCAGAAGGTTTTGTCAGTCCTAAGGATGCTAAAAGGTGAGCAAGCTTCAGTGATCCTTCTATGGACTGAAGCAAGCACCTCGGAGTTGGAATATAAACTTTGATGAGGTTATCAAAGTTTTTGAGTCTATACAAAGTTTATGAGAAACTTGTATTTACAATAAAGTGAGTGGGAGCACTATACAGTTTCTGATAAGCATATGTGGTGGACATATTGTTGATCGGAAATGATGTAGAATTTCTGGAAAGCATAAAGGGTTGTTTGAAAGGAGTTTTTCAAAGGAAGACCTGGATAAAGCAATATGCCCTAGAGGCAATAATAAATTGGTTATTATCATATTTCCTTGCTCATGATAACCGTTTATTATCCATTCTATAATTGTATTGATCGGAAACTTACATACATGTGTGGATACATAGACAACACCATGTCCCTAGTATGCCTCTAATAGACTAGCTTGTTAATCAAAGATGGTTAAGGTTTCCTAGCCGTGGACATGAGATGTCATTTGATAACGGGATCACATCATTAGGAGAATGGTGTGATGGACAAGACCCAAACTACAAACGTAGCATATGATCATGTCAATTTAATGCTACCGTTTTCTGCATGTCAAGTATCTGTTCCTATGACCATGAGATCATGCAACTCACTAACACCGGAGGAGTGCCTTGTGTGTATCAACGTCGCAACGTAACTGGGTGACTATAAAGGTACTCTACAGATATCTCCTAGGGTTTCTATTGGGTTGGCATGGATCAAGACTAGGATTTGTTACTCCGTGTGATGGAGAGGTATCTCAGGGCCCACTCGGTAATACAACATCACAATAAGCCTTGCAAGAAATGTGACTAAGTGTTAGCCATGGGATCTTGTATTACAAAAACGAGTAAAGAGACTTGCCGATAACAAGGTTGAACTAGGTATGGAGATACCGACGATCGAATCTCGAGCAAGTAACATACTGAAGAACAAAGGGAACATCATACGAGATTAACTGAATCCTTGACATAGAGGTTCGACCGATAAAGATCTTCGTAGAATATGTAGGAACCAATATAGGCATCCAGGTCCCGTTATTGGTTATTGACCGTAGAGGTGTCTCGGTCATGTCTACATAGTTCTCGAACCCGCAGGGTCTGCACACTTAAGGTTCGGTGATGTTTCGGTAGTATAGAGTTATGCATGGTGGTGACCGAATATTGTTTAGAGTCCCGGATGAGATCCCGAACGTTAGGAGGAGCTCCGGAATGGTCCGGAGGTAAAGATTGATATATAGTAAGTCTTGTTTTGGTCGTCGGAAAAGTTTTGGGCTCATCAGTAGTGTACCGGGAGTGTACCGGGGGCCATCGGGAGGGGTATTTCGACCCAAGAGGCTACATGGGCAGTGGGAGGATGAATAGTAACCCTTAGTAGGCTGGTGGAAGTCCCACAAAGGGCCCATGCGGCTGGGAAGAAAATCCCAAGGAGAAGAAGGTGGAAAAAGGCAAAAAGGCTAAATAAGGAAGGACTCCTAATCCAACTAGGAGTGGAGGAGAAGGACGCCTCTCCTCCTAGCGCCAAGATCAAAGGGATGGCCCTTTGTGCGCTAGCCTCCTCCTCCTCCTCTCCACCTATATATACTAGAGGTTTTGAGGGCAACCCTAACCCTAATTGTCACGTGCTGCCCTCTTCTTCCTCTAGATCGTTTGCTCCTCTAGATCGGTTTTCAGCGGTGCTTAGGCGAAGTCCTGCTGGAATTCTTCCACCACCATCGCCGCAACGCCGTCACGCTGCCGAAGAACTCATCAAGAAGGCGGAGATCATCATCGAGTTGTAAGTGTGCTGAACGCGGAGGTGTCGTCCGTTCGGCGCTAGATCGGAAGAACCATGATCAAGATCGCGAGACGATTCATGATTGAATCGCGGGACAGATCGCGATGAGACCGTGAGACGGATCGTGATGATATCGTGGGACGGATCGTGATGGTATCACGGGACGCTCGGCGATTTGGATCGTGAAGACGTTTGACTACACCAACCGCGTTTCTTAACACTTCCCGCTTAGCGATCTACAAGGCTATGTAGATTCACTCTCCCTCTCGTAGATGCTCATCACCATGGATAGATCTTGCATGTGCGTTGGAAATTTTTTGTTTCCCATGCAACGTTCCCCAGCATGGAGCTCTTCTTGCCACTCTGAGGAGGTGGATGATGTCCATGGTGTGCTTTAGATGCACACATCCTTGAGCTTCTTGCCACTGTTGCATCCGTTCGCTCGATGATGGGGGTACCAATGCATCCAAGTAGAACTAAATCACCATCATTAACCCATAGCTTCATGTACAAGCTAAGTATGTATCAAGTGACAGTGAAAACTAGTTGAGAAAAACACTATAAATATCAATTTCATGCCATGCAGAGTTCAAACCAAATAAACCTATGCATACGAAGGTGAAATATTACAAAGAAAGCACTCATCAGGTAACAATGCATACAAAATCTCTGTGTTGGCAGTAGTAAATACTCTCGGTGTTAGTAGTAGTAAAACTCATGCAGTACCAAGTTAACAACTTTGAGTCGGAAAAGCTAGAAGTGTCTCTTAAGAGAGTCCAAAACTTAGAATTAAGGCACATATCATATTCTTAGTAGCATCAACACCATGGTAGTAACAATTAACAGTAGTAGGACATCAATGGGCCATAACTTAGTTAACTGCAGACGGACGGACGGACAGACAGACAATTACCTTCTTGAGGCAAGGGTGGGCGTCCTTGAAGTCGAGGTATATGAGCGTGAGGGCGGCAGTAATGGTGCTCCATGACATGTTGAGGCTGAGCAGCAGCGCCACGAGCATGCCCAAGGTGATGGCGTAGAAATCAAACAACACAGATGATGCACTAATAGACAATGTGCATAAATGAACATGCCAGTAGAGTTCAAATTATTATATTGAGTGAGATCGCAAATGTGAAGCACGGATAGACATGCAAGGGGGAATAGCTAAACACTTTGTCGTGCTCACATCAGTAGTTCTAATCCAGCTGACAATTCATAGACCAACAACATATGTTTCGTCCCATGATACTACAGTTGTGGTGTCATTACAAGAAGTGGCGGAGCTACAAGGAAAAAATTGGGCGGTCCAAGCTACTAAAGAGCACACAAAAGTTTAAAATTGGAATCATATACTATTTCAGTAGGCATAGTCAGTACATAGCTACACTTGTTCTCATTGATTACAATATGCACACACATATTTATGTACATATATACTAGTGAATGGTTAACTGAAGCATTCAACAGCATCACCCAACCAGATTTATCTCTTATGAATCAATGGTTAACTCTACAAATCAATGGTGATGCTAGTAATCCCAATTCCATGCATGCGCAAAGCCATATGGAAAACTTTATTAGAAATCCTAGTTTCATGCTTAACAAGCCATCATTCAATGACCGGGATGCTAGCAAGAACAAGTGACCTACTGAAGAAAGAGAAAAATCTTGTAAGCATGATAGAAGGCTGGGATAGCAGGAAGTGAAAATCATGTAGCAAGAACAAGTGACCTACCGAAGAAAGAGAAAAATCTTGTAAGCATGATAGAAGGCTGGGATAGCAGGAAGTGAAAATCCTGTCTTACAACATGAGCAGAGTGCTAGTTCCACAAGTTGCTCGATTTTATTGGTTAGAACATTAAAACGATATCATGATGCAGCATATATAGATAGATAGCACATTAATAATAGGGACCAAATGCTCAAAGTGTCATCATGTAAATACTACTTATTTGGCAAGAGGTCCACCAAGCAAATAAAGGTACACTGAGTGTTATTTAACACATTAAGTTACCAATGAGAGGTTGATAGCAAACAATTTCTATGAAGATAAAAAAAGGCCAGGTGGGTGAAGAATATAGGAAACTGAACCAATCAATTCAATTCAAAGGGTGTATCTTGTGTAAATGATGCTAGCAATCTCAGTTTCATGCATATATAGCAGAAATTTTATTAGATAATCCTAACTGCATACTTAACTGATATTAATTCCTCAAATACACAACAGAGAGTATTCCCTGCCACGAGCAGCAAGATGAGCGGGGTTTGGGCGAGATCCAGCGGGTGCAGGGCTGCTCGTTGGGTAACTAGTACCTGGATGTATGGGCTGAGGGGTGAGAGCTGCAGCACCCAGTCGAGCTGCACTCCGGCGGCTACCATGCAGACCAGCACCACCCGGTACTTGGGCACGCCCTTCCTGTCGCTGCCTTGCTCCTCCTTGGGCCTGTCAGCGTTGCCGCCGCTGCTGGTGCTGTTGAGGCGGACGAGCTCTGTCTCGGCATCCCAGATGTGGCTGTAAGGCACGTGGATTGCCATGGCTCCAAGACGGCCGCTAGCGAGGGCCAGCACATGCTCCTGCCCCTCACTATAGCCGGAGACTAGTAACATGGTGAACGCGGATCTACAAAAAAGGAACACAAGACGAGGTGAGTTGAGGAGATGGTGCATGAAGAAGGAGGGGAGGCGCTTACCGGTGCCAGATCCGGCCACCTCTGGCCTCGCCGTCGGCGGATGTGGCAGACTCCCAACAAAGTTAAAGTCATGGCCGAAACGCTAGCCACGAGTGAGGGTTGCGGTCTTACACTAGAGGGTGCGAGAGACGGATCTGACGGGAGGGGAGGAAAGAGCTGTATGAGGGGAGCCCAGGGGTGTGCTACGTGCTGGCGAGAACCGCCTCAACTCACCGGAATCGGGTGGAGCAGTGGAGTAGTGAGAGGGAGAGAGAGAGGGCTCGCAGGGAAGAAGGTCTTGCGTTGAGGGAAGGGGATGGGAGAGAGGAGGAGGGTGTGGGGAAGGCCATGGACGGCGGGGAGCTCCGCCGGAGGGAGGTGGCGGCGGCGATCTGGAAGGGAGGAGGAGTGGTGTGTAGGGGAGAGAGGGGCTAGGGTTCGCTGTGCGGTAGAGAGAGAGGAGCTCGCGGTGGTTTTTTAGGGTAGCTCGCGGTAGGTGGGTGAGAGGGTGAGGGGGTGTGGGCCGTTGGATCTGGCAGTATCGAACAGCCTCTGATGCTTGATCCGCGTGACATGCTCATAGACCAATCAGAATGAAGTACACGCTTTGATGACGTTATGACCATCTAAATTGGTCATAATCGATTAACAATAGGCGGCTGCTACGAGCAGGTCAGGTGCTTTTGTCTAGAAATCATCCGCCTAGCTAACCGCCCGATCTACGCATTGGTGGTCGTTCGATCACATCAGCATGTCACGACAGCACCGAGCGTGAGCAGCACCGATGACATCCCCACGAAGCTTCATTGCAGCTCTCAACGGCACGCCAAGAGCTCTAACGCAGCACCACGGTACCTGGCAAAGCTCCATTGCAGCATTGGGGAGCTCCAACGCAGCACCACGACGCCCGGCAATAAATTCCCTTCTCTTTTTATGACAATGTTTAAGTATTGTTCCCTCGAATAACTAGAGGTAGTTTCATACTAGGTGGCATTTTCAAGCCCAATGATCAATCTTATGGCCACATTCATGGCATAGTTTGTTCAAATGATCTCATATTGTGCACAAGGGTGCATGTTGAAATGGCAATCAATGTTGCTGAAGGGAGTTTTCATTTTCTTTGCACAAAAAATTTATTTTCCTTTTTTTGGGTGCCCAAAATGAGTTTTTTTGTGAAGGACCTACCAAATATTCGTTGCAAATTTGGACAAAATAATTTTTATAAAATATTAGTCCTTTAATGTGCAATTGGCAAATGGTTTGGTGTTAAAAGCTTTTGATCCACCTCTAGTGAAAAAGACAAAACTCTACCGATTTAGTTGGAAGCGGGTTAAATCTGAATTAGAGGTGCCTCATAGTTTGCTCTTTATTTTTTCCAAAAATCATTTATAGGTAAATAAGTATCTATTTAATTAGAGATCCAACAAAATTATGGCAAGATTCAACCCCTAGCTATGAACGGTCATGCTCGCCGTTTCAATCGCATTTTGAAATGGGTATAAATAATTCAAAAAATCAAAAAAATTCAAAACCTCCGCGTTGTGTCATCATATGTGCCAGGTTACCGGGAAAAATAATAAACTTGTAATACGGTAATTATTTTAAAAAAGTGTTCTCAGAAATGAGCTACCATGTGTGAAGATTCACGACTTTCAAGCCAAATGATCAATCTTATGGCCACATTCATGGCATAGTTTGTTCAAATGATCTCATATTGTGCACAAGGGTGCTTGTTGAAATGGCAATCAATGTTGCCGATTCAGCTAGAAGCGGGTTAAATCTGAACTAGAGGTGCCTCATAGTTTGCTCTTTATTTTTTCCCAAAATCATTTCTAGGTAAATAAGTATCTCTTTAATTAGAGATCCAACAAAATTATGGCAATATTCAACCCCTAGCTATGAATGGTCATGCCCACCGTTTCGATCGCATTTTGAAATGGGCATAAATAATTCAAAAAATCAAAAAAATGCAAAACCTTCAGGTTGTGTTGTCATATGTGACCAAGTTACCATTAAAAATAATAAGCTTGTAATACGATAATTATTTAAAAAAAGTTTTCTCAGAAATGAGCTATCATGTGTGAAGATTCATGGCTTTCAAGCCAAATCATCAATATTGTGGCCACATTCATGGCATGGTTTGTTCAAATGATCTCATATTGTGCACAAGGGTGCATGTTGAAATGGCAATCAATGTTGCCGAAGGGATTTTTCATTTTCTTTGCACAAAAAATTCATTTTCCTTTTTTCGAGTGCCCAAAATGAGTTTTTTTGTGAAGGACCTACCAAATATTCGTTGTAGAATTGGACAAAATCATTTTTATAAAATATTAGGCCATATTTAATGCGCAAATCGCAAAATATTTGGGTTCTAAAAGCTTTCGATCCACCTCTAGTGAAAAAGACAAAACTCTGTCGATTTAGTTGGAAGCGGGTCAAATTTGAACTCCAGTTGTCTTATAGTTTGCTCTTTATTTTTTCCAAAAATTAGTTCTAGTTACATAAGTATCTATTTAATCAGAAATACATGGTTTGGTGGTGATACGTTGAGGTTTGGATAGTGGCCGAGTGCCCCAACTCCAGAGCACGTAAACTCGCATGCCCATCGCATGGTCACCGTGTGACCGTGGCATTGCCAAGCATTCTGGGCGGCCTAGGCATGTATAGTGGGTTGGGCACTCCCCATCTAGGTTCTAGGAAGAAAATAAAAACAGAAGATTCTCATGAGGAGACCGAACTATGCTCAAACATGAATTAGCAAGCAAGTGTTTGATAAGCTGTATAGGAAATGCACATGGACAATGGGCATGAGTTTTTCCTGAGGATGATCATCTACTAAGAATACTATCTTCACAAATTTTCAGCTCAAATGGAGGATCCTAGGTGGTACTTGCTTTGCAAAGTACCACACTAGAAATAAATATGATGTTGAAGCTGGGCTCAAAATAATGAATGGACTGAGCTGAAATTTGGTGGAGGATGGTTATTTGTGCACAGGAAAGCGCTATAGAAAAATGATATCATTTGGACATGCGAGAGTGGTACTTCCTTCACAATGTTCTTCTCAGGACAGAAACTTGGGAAAATAAGTGAGAGAAACTGGATAAATGAAATGATCTCAAATTTGGTGTAGGTAAGTTACATAGGTATGGTCCTGCCCTGGTAAATTTTTAGAAATAATTAAGCAATATATAATATAGTTGCTTCACAAAGCATCTCTTTGGATCAAAACTTTGGAATTTTTTTGAGGAACATTTATTACGAAAATTGAGCTGAATATTATCATGTGGGAATTATTTGGGTATGGAAGAGTGCCCAAAATTTTTAAGGGTAATAGGAGGGGTCTACATAGCACTTGCTTTGCAATGTGCCAATCTTGCCATAAAATAGAAATTGAACCTGGGCTCACATAGTTGATTTTATTTAGCTGCAATTTGGAGGAGGGTGATAATGTGGGCATATGAAGTCACTTTATAAATTTCATGCCATTTGGATGTATAAAAATGGTACTTGCTTCACATTGTTCTCTAGTGAACAAAAAATGGGAAAAATATTGAGGGAAAGTGGTTAAATTAACTGAGCAGCTAAAATTTGGTGGAGGGAGGTTATATGGGCAGGATCATGTCCTAGTAAATTTGCAGCAATTATAAAGCAATATAAAATATAGTTGCTTCCCAAACTGAAAATATTACCAGAAACAAAGATTGGATGGTGAGCTCTCATGGATTGATAGATGGGGCTAATGTTTTTTGGAGAGCTATGATATGGGCACATAGAAGATGTGGAAAAAATTCAACTCATTAGGATTTGCATAGCTAGTACTTCCTTCGTAAAGCTTCTAGCTGAACAAAAACTTTGGAAATTTGCCAAGGAAATTTTACTAGGCAAATGGAGCTAAATTTTGTCATGAGGCAATGATTTGGATAGGAAAGAGTGCCCAAAATTTTTGAGTGCAATCAAGAATATATAAATATCACTTCCTTCCCAAAGTGCTATTCTAAAAAGAATAGGAAAATGAATATTGTTGAATTATTTTTGAACTAGGCAAGGAAGGTTTTTGACATATTTGACGAATATATAATCCAAAGAATTTATGAGAATTTTTTGGGAATTTTGGGAAGAACAGAAATATAGTTTGCTTTACAACCTAGGGCTAAAATTCACACATGGACATGACACATAGGCAAAACTCACGAGGTGGCGCCTAGTCATCGCAACCCACCACAATTTACAAGGTTATGACCATCTGTATTGGTCGTGATCAGCTAGAAATAAGGCAGCAGACCAGTGTTGTGTGCTTTACGACCATTTCGTGTAAGGAAATTACGACCTTTCTGACCAAAATGGTCGTTATAGTTGAGGGTTTGGAGACCTCCGAACAGCTTACGACCAATTGGTCTCAAATGGTCATAGATTTACGACCATTCCTTCCAGGGGCACTGACAGAAGGTCACAAGTTGACATATTTCTTGTAGTGCCACTCGGTAATACAACATCAAAATAAGCCTTGCAAGCGATGTGATTAAGTGTTAGTCACGGGATCGTGTATTACGGAACGAGTAAAGAGACTTGCTGGTAATGAGGTTGAACTAGATATGGAGATACCGACGATTGAATCTTGGGCAAGTAACATACCGAAGAACAAAGGGAACATCGTACAGGATTAACTGAATTCTTGACATAAAGGTTCGACCGATAAAGATCTTCGTAGAATATGTAGGAACCAATATGGGCATCTAGGTCCCGCTATTGGTTATTGACCGAAGAGGTGTCTCGGTCATGTCTACATAGTTCTCAAACCCGCAGGGTCTGCACACTTAAGGTTCGGTGATGTTTCGGTAGTATATAGTTATATATGGTGGTGACCAAAGCTTTTTCGGAGTCCCGGATGAGATCCCAGACATCAGGAGGAGCTCCGGAATGGTCAGAGGTAAATATTGATATATAGGAAGTCTTGTTTTGGTCACCAGAAAAGTTCTGGGCTCATCGATAATGTACTGGGAGTGCCGGGAGGGTACCGGGTGACCATCGGGAGGTGTATTTCGACCCAAGAGGCTACATGAGCTGTGGGAGGATAAATACCAGCCCTTAGTGGGCTGGACAAAGTCCCACACAAGGCCCATGCGACTGGAAAGAAATTCCAAAATGGAAAAGGTGGAAAAAAAGGCAAAAGGTGGAAATAAGGAAGGAGTCCAAATCCTACTAGGAGTGGAGGAGGAGGACTCCTCCTCTCCACTTTGGCTGAACCAAAGAGGGGCTGGCCCTTGCGCCAAGCCTCCTCCTCCTCTCCTCCTATATATACTAGGTTTTAGGGTTTTTGCAATAGATTTTCAGCCACATGCAACCCTATCATCTAGTCCGTAGTTTCTCCTCTAGATCGGTTTCAGCAGTGCTTAGGCGAAGCCCTATAGGAATTACTCCACCACCATTGCCGCAACGCTGTCGCGCTACCGGAGAACTAGTCTACCTCTCCGCTCCCTCTTGCTGGATCAAGAAGGCTAAGATCGTCATCGAGCTGTACGTGTACTGAATGCGGAGGTGTCGTTCGTTCGGCGCTAGATCAGAAGGATCGTGATCAAGATCGTGAGACAATTCATGATTGGATCGCGGGATGACTCATGATGAGATCGCGGGATGGATCATGATTGGATCGTGGGACAGATCATGATGAAATCGTGGGATGCTCGACGATTTGGATCGCGAAGACGTTCGACTACACCAACTGCGTTTCTTAAAGCTTCCCGGTTAGCAATGTACAAGGGTATGTAGATCCACTCTCCCTCTCGTAGATGCTCATCACCATGGATAGATCTTGCGTGTGCGTAGGAATTTTTTTGTTTCCCATGCAACGTTCCCAACAGTGGCATCATGAGCTAGGTCTATGTGTAGATGAGATCTCAAGGAAAACACAAAGAGTTTGTGGGCGTTGATGCTTAGATTGCTTCCTCCCTTGGTAGTGTTTCGGTTCAGCGGTATTGTGGGATGAAGCGGCCCGGACCAACCTTACTCGTACGCTTACGACAGACCGGTTCCATCGATTGACGTGTAACTTCACTGCACAAAGATGGCTGGCGGGTGTCTGTTTCTCCTACTTTAGTTGGATCGGATTCGACTAAGGCGGTCCTTGAGAAGGTTGAAAAGCAACTTATGTATCACCGTTGTGGTTTATGTGTAGGTGAGAATTGTTCTTGCTATGTACCCATAGCAGCCACGTAAAACATGCAACAACAATTAGAGGACGTCTAACTTGTTTTTGCAGGGTATGTTGTCATGTCATATGACCAATTACATGATGAGATATATGTGATGTATGAGATGATCATGTGTTGTATAGAATATCACGACTTGCATGTCGATGAGTACGACAACCGGTAGGAGCCATAGGGGTGTCTTTAATTATTGTATGACCTGCGTGTCAATCATTAAGTGCTATGTAGTGCTTTACTTTATTGCTAAACAGTAGCAATAGTAGTAGAAGCATGGTGGGCGCGACAACCCCGATAGAGACACGTTGATGGAGATCAAGATGATGGAGATCATGGTGTTGTGCCAGTGACGATGGAGATCTTGTCGGTTCTTTCAAGATGGAGATCAAAAGCACAAGTACATGGCAATATCATGTCACTTATGATTTGCATGTGCTGTTAATCCTTTTATGTACTCTGTTTTGCTTAGGACGACGGTAGCATTATAAGGTGATCCCTCACTTAAATTTCAAGATGAATTGTGTTTTCCCCGAGTGTGCACCGTTGCGAAAGTTCGTCGTGTCGAGACACCACGTGATGATCAGGTGTGATAGACTCTACGTTCACATGCGACGGGTTCAAGCTAGTGTTGCACATGCAGAACACTCGGGTTAAATTTAACGAGCCTAGCATGTACAGACATGGTCTCGGAACACAAGAGACCGAAAGGTCGAACATGATTCATATAGCAGATATGATCAACATGATGATGTTCACCATTGAAACCACCTCAACTCACGTGATGATCGGACTTGAGTTGGTGAATTTGGATCATGTATCACTCGAATGACCGGATGGATGTCAATTTGAGTGGGAGTTCTTAAGTAATATGATTAATTGAACTCATTATCATGAACATAGTTAGTAGTGTCTTTGCAAATTATGTTGTAGATTACAAGCTCACGCAATAGCTCCCTTTAATTTTTTATATGTTCCTAGAGAAATAGAGTTGAAATATGATGGTAGCAATATTGCGTACTGGGTCCGTCTTCTGAGGATTGTCCTCATTGCTGCATAGAAGGCTTATGTCCTTAATGCACCGCTCGGTGCTCCACTCCCTCTAGCATCGTCTGTAGATGTTGTGAACATCTGACAGGCACGTTCCGATGGCTACTTGATAGTTCAATGTGTCATGCATTACTGCTTAGAATTGAGGCTCCAAAACATTTTGAACATCACGGAACATATGAAATGTTCTAAGAGCTGAAATTGGGATCTCAGGCTCGTGCCCGTGTTGTGAGATATGAGATCTCCAACAAGATTCTTTGCCTGCAAGATGAAGGAGAATAGCTCAATCGTTGAGCATGTGCTCAGATTGTCTGGGTACTGCAATCGCTTGAATCGAGTGGGAGTTGATCTTCCAGATAAGATAGTGATTGATATAGTTCTCCAAGTCACTGTCACTAAGCTACTAGAACTTGGTGATGAACTATAAAATGCCAGGGATGGAAATAATGATCCTTGAGCTGTTTGCGATGTTTGACACCGCGAAGGTAGAAATCAAGAAGGAGCATCAAGTGTTGATGGTTAGTAAAATCACTAGTTTCGAGAAGGGCAAGGGCAAGGAAGGAAACTTCATAGATGGCAAGTCAGTTGCTGCTCCAGTGAAGCAACCCAAAGTTGAACCCAAACCCGAGACTAAGTGCTTCTATTATGAGGAGAGCGGTCGCTGAAGCGGAACGACCCTAGATACTTGGTAGATAAGAAGGCTGGCAACATCGACATAAGTATATTTTGATATACTTGTTATTGATGTGTACCTTGCTATTACTCCTAGTAGCACCTCGGTATAGGATACCGGCTCGGTTGCTAAATGTTAGTAAATCAAAATAATAGCTACAGAATAAACGGAGACTAGCTAAGTGTGAGGTGACGATGTGTGTTGGAGATGTTTCCAAGGTTGATGTGATCAACACCGCATGCTCTCTCTACCTTTGGGATTAGTGACAAACCTAAATAAATGTTATTTGGTGTTTGCGTTCAGCATGAATATGATTAGATCGTGTTTATTGCAACAAGGTTATTCATTTAAGTTAGAGAATAATGGTTATTCTGTTTACATGAATAGTACCTTCAATGGTCATGCACCCAATGAGAATGGTTTGTTGAATCTTCATCATAGTAATACACATGTTCATAACATTGATGCCAAAACATACAAAGTTAATAATGATAGTACCACATACTTGTGGCACTGCCGCTAAATGTCATATTGGTATAAATCGCATGAAGAAACTCCATGTTGATGGATCTTTGGACTCATTCGGTTTCGAATCGGTTGAGACATGTAGACCATGCCTCTTGGGCAAGATGGCTACAGACCCCATTTTCAGTATGATGGAGCAGGCTAGTAACTTATTGGAAATAATACATCTTGATGTATGCGATCCAATGAGTGTTGTAGCATGAAGTGGATATCATTATTTTCTTGCCTTCACTGATGATTTGAGTATATATGAGTATATTTACTTAATGAAACACAAGTCTAAAATGTTTGAAAAGTTCAAACAAATTCAGAGTGAAGTTTAAGATCATCGTGACAAGAATATAAAAATGTGTGCGATATGATCGTGGAGGTGAATATATGAGTTACGAGTTTGGCATACAACTTTAGACAATGTGAAAGTTGTTTCACAACTCATGCCACCTAGAAGACCATAGTGTGATGGTGTATTCGAACATCATAGTCGTGCTCTATTGGATATGGTGCATGCTATGATGTCTTTTATCATTTTGCTACTATAGTTTTGGGGTTATGCATTAGAGACAACAACATTCACATTAAATAGGGCACCATCTAAATCCATTGAGATGACACCGAGTGAATTATGGTTTGATACAAACCTAAGCTCTCATTTCTTAATGTTTGGGGCTGTGACGCTTGTGTGAATAAATGTTTTCACCTAATAAGCTCGAACCCAAAGCGGACAAATGCATCTTCATAGAATACCCTAAGAATAGTTGGGTGAACTTTCTATCTTAGATCCAGGCATCAAGTGTTTGCCTCTAAAACTGGGTCCTTTCTCGAGAAAAAGTTTCTCTCGAAAGAATTGAGCGGGAGGAAGATAGAACTTGATGAGGTTGTTGAATCTTTGTTTCAACTAGTGATTAGCGTAGCACAGAAAGATGTTTATGTGGAGCCTATGTCAGTTGAAGAGGAAGTTAATGATGATGATCATGAAACTTCACATCAAGTTACTATCGAACCTCGTAGGTCGACAAGGACGCTTATTGCTCCTGAATGATACGACAAGCCTGTCTTGGAGGTCATGTTGTTGGACAACGATGAACCTACGAGCTATGGAGAAGTGATGATGGGCCCGGATTCCGACAAATGGTTAGAGGCCATGAAATCTGAGAAAGGATCCATGTATGAAAACCAAGTGTAGCCTTTGGTAGACTTTCTCATTGGACGGCAGGTCGTCAAGTACAAATGGACCATTGAGATGAAGACAGACGCTGATGGTAAATGTCACCATTTATAAAGCTCAACTTGTCGCAAACAAGTTTCCGACAAGTTCAAGGAGTTGACTATGATGAGACTTTCTCACTCATAGCGATGCTGAAGTCTGTTGGAATTGTGTTAGCAGTTGCTGCATTTTTCAATTACGAAATCTGGCAGATGGATGATAAAACATCGTTTCCTTCCTTAAGGAAAGGTTGTATGAGATACAACCAGAAGGTTTTGTTAGTTCCAAGGATGCTAAAAGGTGTGCAAGCTTCAATGATCCTTCTATGGACTAAAGCAAGCATCTCGGAGTTGGAATATACATTTTGATGAGGTGATCAAAGTTTTTGAGTCTATAAATTTTTTATGAGAAACTTGTATTTACAATAAAGTGAGTGGTAGCACTATAGAGTTTCTGATAAGCATATGTGGTTGACATATTGTTGATCGGAAATGATGTAGAATTTCTGGAAAGCATAAAGGGTTGTTTGAAAAGAGTTTTTCAAAGGAAGACCTGGATAAAGCTACCTAATTGTTGAGCATCAAGATCTATAGAGATGGATCAAGATGCTTGATGAGACCTTCAATGAGTACATACCTTGACAAGATTTTGAAAGAGTTCAAAATGGATCAGTCAGAGAAAGAGTTCTTGCCTGATTTGTAAGATGTGAAGTTGAGTAAGACTCAAGGCTCGACCACGGCAGAAGAAAGAGAAAGGAAGAAGGTCGTACCCTATGCTTTAGCCAGAGGCTCTATATAGTATGCCATGCTGTGTATCACACCTGTGTGTGCCTTGCCATGAGTCCATCAAGGGGTACAAGAGTGATCCAGGAGTGGATCACTCGACAACGATGGTCAAGATTATCCTTAGTAACTAAAAGACTAAGGAAATGTTTCTCGATTATGGAGGTGATAAAGAGTTTGTCGTAAAGAGTTACATCGATATGAGCTTTAACACCAATCCGGATGACTCTTAGTAGCAATCCGGATACGTATAGTCGAGCAGCCATTTGGAATAGCTCCAAGTGGAGTGTGGTAGTAGTGTCTACAGTAAGACATAGAGATTTGCAAAGTACACACGGATCTGAATATCGCGGACCCGTTGACTAAAAGACCTCTCTCACATGCAAAGCATGATCGATCCACATAACTCATTAGGTGTTAGATTCATAACAATGCGAATCACATAGTGATGTGAACTAGATTATTGACTCTAGTGCAAGTGGGAGACTATTTGAAATATGCCCCAGAGGCAATAAATAAATTGTTTATTATTATATTTCCTTGTTCATGATAATTGTTTATCATCCATGCTATAATTGTATTGATTGGAAACACATTGCATGTGTGGATGAATAGACAACACTTTGTCCCTAGTTTGCCTCTAGTGAACTAGCTCGTTGATCAATGATGGTCAAGGTTTACTAGCCATTGACATGTGATGTCATTTGATAATGGGATCACATCATTAGGAGAATGATGGGATGGACAAGACCCAAACTATAAATGTAGCATATGATCGTGTCAGTTTATTGCTACAGTTTTCTGCATGTCAAGTATATGTTCCTATGACCATGAGATCATGCAACTCACGGACACCGGAGTAATACCTTGTGTGTATCAAACGTTGCAACGTAAATGGGTGACTATAAAGGTACTCTACAGGTATCTCCGAGGGTGTCTGTTGAGTTGGCATGGATCAACACTGGGATTTGTTACTCCATGTGACGGAGAGGTATCTCAAGGCTCACTCGGTAATACAACATCACAATAAGCCTTCCAAGCAATGTGAATAAGTGTTAGTCACGGGATCTTGTATTACGGAACGAGTAAAGAGACTTTCCGGTAACGAGGTTGAAATAGGTATGGAGATACCGACGATCGAATCTCGGGCAAGTAACATATCGAAGAACAAAGGGAACATCGTACGGGATTAACTGAATCCTTAACATAAAGGTTCGACCGATAAAGACCTTTGTAGAATATGTAGGAACCAATATGGTCATCTAGGTCCCACTATTGGTTATTGGCCGTAGAGGTGTCTCGGTCATGTCTACATAGTTCTCGAACCCGCAGGGTCTGCACACTTAAGGTTCGGTGACGTTTCGATAGTATAGAGTTATATATGGTGGTGACTGAAGTTTGTTCGGATTCCCGGATGAGATCCCGGACATCACGAGGAGCTCCGGAATGGTCTAGAGGTAAAGATTGATATATATAAAGTCCTGTTTTGGTCACCGGGAAAGATCCAGGATCATCGGTAGTGTACGAGGAGCGCCGGGAGGGTACCGGGTGACCATCGGGAGGTGTATTTCGACCCAAGAGGCTACATGGGATGTGGTATGATAAATACCAGCCCTTAGTGGGCTTGCCAAAGTCCCACACAAGGCCCATGCGGCTGGGAAGCAATTCCAAAGTGGAAAAGGTGGAAAAAAGGCAAAAAGGTGGAAATAAGGAAGGAGTCCTAATCCTACTAGGTGTGTGTTGGAAATATGCCCTACAGGCAATAATAAAAGGGTTATTATTATATTTCCTTATTCATGATAATTGTCTATTGTTCATGCTATAATTGTATTAACCGGAAACCGTAATACATGTGTGAATACATAGACCACAACAAGTCCCTAGTGAGCCTCTAGTTGGCTAGCTCGTTGATCAATAGATGGTCACGGTTTCATGACCATGGACATTGGATGTCATCGATAACAGGATCACATCATTAGGAGAATGATGTGATTGAGAAGACCCAATCGTAAGCATAGCACAAGATCGTGTAGTTCGTCTGCTAAAGCTTTTCTAATGTCAAGTATCGTTTCCTTAGACCATGAGATTGTGCAACTCTCGGATACCGTATGAATACTTTGGGTGTGCTAAACATCACAATGTAACTGGGTGGCTATAAAGGTACACTACAGGTATCCCCGAAAGTATTTCTTGGGTTGGCACGAATCGAGACTGGGATTTGTCACTCCGTGTGACGGAGAGGTATCTTTGGCCCACTCGGTAAGACATCATCATAATGAGCTCAATGTGACTAAGGAGTTAGCCATGGGATGATATGTTACGAAATGAGTAAAGAGACTTGCCGGTAACGAGATTGAACAAGGTATAGGGATACTGATGATCGAATCTCGGGAAAGTATCATACCAGTAGACAAAGGGAATTGTATACGGGATTGATTGAATCCCCGACATCGTGGTTCATCCGATGAGATCATCATGGAGAATGTGGGAGCCAACAAGAGTATCCAGATCCCACTGTTGGTTATTGACCACAGAGGTATCTCGGTCATGTCTACATGCCTCCCGAACCCATAGGGTCTACACACTTAAGGTTCGATGACGCTAGGGTTATAGGGAAACTATGTGCATAGTTACCGAAGGTTGTTCGGAGTCCCGGATGAGATCCCGGACATCACGAGGAGTTCCGGAGGTCAAGATTCATATATAGGAAGTGAGGTTTTGGTCACCGGAAGTGTTCCGGGCATCATCGGTAACGTACCGGGACCACCGGAATGGTTTCAGGGGTCCATCATGTGGGGCCACCGGCACCAGAGGGCTGCGTGGGCTGAAGGTTAGAGGGAACCAGCCCCTAGGTGGGCTGGTACGCCTCCCACAAGGGCCCAAGGCGCAGCAAAGGTGGGAGGGGGCAAACCCTAGTCGCAGATGGGCCCTAGGCCCACCTAGGGCGCCGCCCCTCCTCTCCTCTCTCTTGGCCGCTGCCCTAGAACCATCTAGGATTGGCCGCCGGCCCTAGGGTGGGAACCCTAGGGGCCGCGCACCCCTCCTCCTCTTCCTATATATAGTGGATCCCTTGGGGCTGCCGAGAACACGCATCTCTCTCTGATCCACTGCCGCCTTGGTCATAATGGTGTCAAACGCATGAAGAAACTCCATGCTGATGGACTTTTGGAGTCTCTTGATTTTGAATCATTTGACACATGCGAACCATGCCTCATGGGCAAGATGACCAAGACTCCGTTCTCTGGAACAATGGAGCGAGCAACTGACTTGTTGGAGATAATACATATCGATGTATGCGGTCCAATGAGCGTTGAGGCTCGCGGTGGCTACCGTTATGTTCTCACCCTCACCGATGACTTAAGTAGATATGGGTATGTCTACTTAATGAAACACAAGTCTGAAACCTTTGAAAAGTTCAAGGAATTTCAGAGTGAGGTAGAGAATCAACGTGACAGGAAAATAAAGTGCCCACGATCTGATCGTGGCATAGAATATTTGAGTCACGAGTTTGGCAAGCAACTAAGGAAATGTGGAATTGTTTCACAACTCACGCTGCCTGGCACACCTCAACGAAATGGTGTGTCTGAATGTCGTAATCGCACTCTATTGATGTCTCTTACTGACTTACCGTTATCATTTTGGGGATATGCATTAGAGACTGCCGCATTCACTTTAAATAGGGCACCGTCTAAGTCCGTTGAGATGACACCATATGAATTATGGTTTGGAAAGAAACCTAAGCTGTCGTTTCTGAAAGTTTGGGGATGCGATGCTTATGTGAACAAACTTCAACCTAAGAAGCTCGAACCCAAAGCGGAAAAGTGCGTCTTCATAGGATACCCCAAAGAAACTATTGGGTATACCTTCTACCTCAGATCCGAAGGCAAAGTCTTTGTTGCCAAGAATGGATCCTTTCTAGAGAAAGAGTTTCTCTCGAAAGAAGTAAGTGGGAGGAAAATAGAACTTGATGAGGTAATTGTACCTCCACTCGAACTGAAGAGTAGCGTAGCATGACAACTTGTTTCTATGGAGCCTGCACCGGCTGGAGAGCAAGTTAATGATGATGATCATGAAACTTCACATCAAGTTGCTATTGAATCTCGAAGGTCCACAAGGACACGTTTCGCACCACAGTGGTACGGCAACCCTGTCCTGGAGATCATGTTGTTGGACAACGGTGAACCTTCGAACTATGAAGAAGCAATGACGGGCCCGAATTCCAACAAATGGCTCGAAGCCATGAAATCCGAGATAGGATCCATGTATGAGAACAAAGTATGGACTTTGGTGGACTTGCCTGATGATCGGCAAGCCATAGAAAATAAATGGATCTTTAAGAAGAAGACTGACGCGGATGGTAATGTGACCATCTATAAGGCTTGGCTTGTCGCTAAGGGTTATCGACAAGTTCAAGGAGTTGACTACGATGAGACTTTCTCACCCATAGCGATGTTGAAGTCCGTCCGAATCATGTTAGCAATTGCCGCATTTTATGGTTATGAGATCTGGCAAATGGACGTCAAAACGGCATTCCTTAATGGTTTCCTTAAGGAAGAACTGTATATGATACAGCCAGAAGGTTTTTTTGATCCTAAAGATGCTAACAAAGTATGCAAGCTTCAGTGCTCCATCTATGGGCTGGTGCAGGCATCTCAGAGTTGGAACATTCGCTTTAATGAGGTGATTAAAGCATTTGGATTTATACAGGTTTATGGAGAACCCTGTATTTACAAGAAAGTGAGTGGGAGCTCTGTAGCATTTCTAATATTATATGTGGATGATATATTGTTGATGGGAAATGATATAGAACTTTTGGAAAGCATAAAGGCCTACTTGAATAAGTGTTTTTCAATGAAGGACCTTGGAGAAGCGGCTTACATATTAGGCATCAAGATCTATAGAGATAGATCAAAATGCCTCATAGGTCTTTCACAAAGCACATACCTTGACAAGATATTGAAGAAGTTCAATATGGATCAGCCCAAGAAGGGGTTCTTGCCTGTGTTACAGGGTGTGAGATTGAGTACGACTCAACGCCCGACCACGGCAGAGGATAGAGAAAAGATGAGTGTCATCCCCTATGCTTCAGCCATAGGCTCTATTATGTATGCCATGCTATGTACCAGACCTGATGTGAACCTTGCCATAAGTTTGGTAGGGAGGTACCAAAGTGATCCCGTAGTGGAACACTGTACATCGGTCAAGAATATCCTGAAATACCTGAAAAGGACCAAGGACATGTTTCTCATATATGGAGGTGCCGAAGAGCTCGTCGTAAAGGGTTACGTCGATGCTAGCTTCGACACAGATCCGGATGACTCCAAGTCACAAACCGGATACATGTATATTTTGAACAGAGGGGCAATCAGCTGGTGTATCAGCAAGCAAAGCGTCGTGGCAGCATCTACATGTGAAGCGGAGTACATAGCTTCTTCGGAAGCAGCAAAGGAAGGAGTCTAGATGAAGGAGTTCATCACCGACCTAGGAGTGATTCCCAGCGCGTCGGGACCGATGACTCTATTTTGTTACAACACTAGAGCTATTGCCCTTGCCAAGGAGCCCAGGTTTCACAAGAAGGCAAGACACATCAAGCGCCGCTTCAACTCCGTTTGTGATTACATTCAGGAAGGAGATATAGATATTTGTAAAGTACATATGGATCTGAATGTTGCAGATCCGTTGACTAAACCTCTCTCATGAGCAAAACATGATCAACACCACAACTCTATGGGTGTTCGATACATCACAATGTAACTAGATTACTGACTCTAGTGCAAGTGGGAGACTGTTGGCAATATGCCCTAGAGGTAATAATAAAAGGGTTATTATTATATTTCCTTGTTCATGATAATTGTATATTGTTCATGCTATAATTGTATTAACCGGAAACCGTAATACATGTGTGAATACATAGACCACAACAAGTCCCGAGCCTCTAGTCGGCTAGCTTGTTGATCAATAGATGGTCACGATTTCATGAACATGGACACTGGATGTCGTTGATAACGGGATCACATCATTAGGAGAATGATGTGATGGACAAGACCCAATCCTAAGCATAGCACAAGATCGTGTAGTTCGTCCGCTAAAGCTTTTCTAATGTCAAGTATCATTTCCTTAGACCATGAGATTGTGCAACTCTCGGATACCGTAGGAATACTTTGGGTGTGCCAAATGTCACAACGTAACTGGGTGGCTATAAAGGTACACTACGGGTATCCCCGAAAGTATCTGTTGGGTTGGCACGAATCGAGACTGGGATTTGTCACTCCGTGTGACGGAGAGGTATCTTTGGGCCCACTCGGTAAGACATCATCATAATGAGCTCAATGTTACTAAGGATTTAGCCATGGGATGATGTGTTAAAGAACGAGTAAAGAGACTTGTCGATAACAAGATTGAACAAGGTATAGAGATACAGACGATCGAATCTCAGGAAAGTATCATACGAGTAGACAAAGGGAATTGTGTACGGGATTGATTGAATCCCGGACATTGTGGTTCATCCGATGAGATCATCGTGGAGCATGTGGGAGACAACATGGGTATCCAGATCTTGTTGTTGGTTATTGACCAGAGAGGTGTCTCGGTCATGTCTACATGCCTCCCGAACCCGTAGGGTCTACACACTTAAGGTTCGATGACGCTAGGGTTATAGGGAAATTGTGTACATGGTTACCGAAGGTTTTTCGGAGTCCCGGATGAGATCCCGAACATCACGAGGAGTTCCAGAATGGTCCGGAGGTAAAGATTCATATATAGGAAGTGAGGTTTTGGTAACCGGAAGTGCTTCCGACATCACCGGTAACGTACCGGGACCACCGGAAGGGTTCCGAGGGTCCATCGTGTGGGGCCACCGGCACCAGAGGGCTGCGTGGGCCGAAGGTGGGAGGGAACCAGCCCCTAGGTGCGCTGGTGCGCCTCCCACAAGGGCCCAAGGTGCAACAAAGGTGGGAGGGGGCAAACCCTAGGCGCAGATGGGCCTTAGGCCCACCTAGGGCGCCGCCCCTCCTCTCCCCTCTCTTGGCCGCCACCCTAGACCCATCTAGGGTTGGCCGCTGGCCCTAGGGTGGGAACCCTAGGGGCTGTGCACCTCTCCTCCTTCTCCTCCTATATATAGTGGAGCCCTTGGGGCTGCCGAGAATACGCATCTCTCTGTCGGCGCATCCCTACCTCTCCACCTCCTCGTCCTCCGTAGTGCTTGGCGAAGCCCTGCCGGAATACCACACAGCTCCACCGTCACCACGCCGTCGTGCTGCCGGAGCTCTCCCTCAACCTCTTCTTCCTCCTTGCTGGATCAAGGCATAGGAGACGTCACCGGGCTGCACGTGTGTTGAACGCGGAGGCGCCGTTGTTCGGCGCTTAGATCAGAATCCACCGCGATCTGAATCGCTGCGAGTACGACTCCACCAACCGCGTTCTAGTAATGCTTCCGCTTAGCGATCTTTAAAGGTATGGAGATGCTCTACCTCTTTGCTCGTTGTTGGTTTCTCCATAGATTGATCTTGGTGGCGTAGGAATTTTTTTGATTTACTACTACGTTCCCCAACAGGGTGGAGGAGGAGGACTCCTCCTCTCCACTTCGGACAAACCAAAGAGGGGCTGGCCCTTGCGCAAAGCCTCCTCCTCCTCTCCTCCTATATATACTACATGTTTTAGGGTTTTTGCAATAGATTTTCAGCCACGTGCAAGCCTATCCTCTAGTCTGTAGTTTCTCCTCTAGATCGGTTTCAGCAGTGCTTAGGCAAAGCCCTGCAAGAATTACTCCACCACCATCGCCGCAACGCCGTCGCGCTGCCAGAGAACTCGTCTACCTCTCCGCTCCCTCTTGCTAGATCAAGAAGGCGGAGATCGTCATCAAGCCGTACGTGTGCTGAACGCGAAGGTGCCGTCCGTTCAACACTAGATCGGAAGGACCATGATCAAGATCGCGAGACGATTCGTGATTGGATAGCGGGACGAATCATGATGAGATCGCGTGACGGATCGTGGTTGGATCGCAGGACGGATCGTGATGAGATCACGGGACGCTCGGCGATTTGGATCGCGAAGACGTTCGACTACACCAACCACATTTCTTAACGCTTCCCGCTTAGCGATCTACAAGGGTATGTAGATCCACTCTCCCTCTCGTAGATGCTCATCACCATGGATAGATCTTGCGTGTGCGTAGGAATTTTTTTGTTTCTCATGCAAAGTTCCCCAACAAAAGGTCCCATTCGAACTGGGACTGATGCATGCCGAGCCCCGTCCGGCGTCCTAGCCGCTCGAACCGGGACTAATGCTCTGATCCGGCTAGGACGAAAGCCCTGTTTTCTACTAGTGGACGTGGGCGCCATGGAGTGGCCATGTCCACCTATAGTATGAGTGGTACGAGTCCCCCGTGAGAAATCAATTTTGTGACTTTTTTTCCTGGCATGTCTGAAGGTTTGGAGGCCGGCTTAGGGTCTACTACCTGTAGTCGAGAATCGTCTTTGTTTTGATATCTCAAGAAGAACGGTGAGACTTCGTGGTGTTCATGTGCCTTTATGGTAACCCTCATCCCTCTAATAATGACAAGATTCCTCCAAGTAGGTGAACATCGGGATACATCTTTGTCCCTAGAGTTTTCGGTTATCTTAACCATATCTCTTTACTTGTGATTTACTTTGATCATTTGACCTTGCATTCATTGTTTATTTCACCGTAGCAATTGTTTAGACACACGTTTATACTTTGCATAGTCTAAACTTCGTAATAATCAACAATAAAATTATAGTTCTCGCTGTTTACCCTCTTCTCCGTGATATTCCTCCTCCACTCGCCCCTCCAACCTTGTTTCACTTTGCCAAACACCGGCATGTTCACCACACATGAAGGCCGCACACATCAGTTTGATCCAAAATCAAAGGCTACGGGACCAAGGTTGCTGGAGACGATGCTGACAGGGTGCCATGAGATGGATTCCAGGCCGACAATCTCCCAAAATGGAAGATGGTGATTCTACATATTTCGATGATGCACACATGTTTGGGCACTTGGCAAGCTTAAATGTGATTTGCTGCAAACACACTAAAAGATTATTGCATGACACTCCCTTGTATCAATAAATTTTGATACAAGGGAGTATCGTTCAGCAATTTTTTTAGTGTGTTAAAACAAATATAAGAGGCCTTTTGACCCTATAATAGTGTCAAAAAACGTGTTATATTTTGGTACAGAGAGAGCATGTATATGTTATACATGTTGAGACATTTTTCTGTTTTGCACGACACGTGATTTATTTATTTTTTGCAAACGTATACAAAAATTGTTACCCATAGGTGGCTTTTGCTACAATGATTGGGCGGCCCTTGCTTGAGTTTTCTTGGCCAGGGCGACTCTGCCCCGCCCCCCCCCCCCCCCCCCCCCCCCTTCCCCATTTCTCTCCGCTCCAAATCAAAAAGGGTGACTCACAGCAGTTATTGATGCCGCCGTTGCCCAAAACATTGACATTTGCCAAACCCCCGAGCAACCACTGCTATGAGTCGCCGCCACTTCCATTGGCCCATTCCCGAAGAGCACGTCTACCCCTTCTCCGTGGCGGCTCCGGGGAGGGACGACTCCAGGAGGCTCACTTCCCAGGGTTCAGGCATGTGCTATCGCCGGCTCATTTAGAGAAATCAGGTGATCAAAACCTACCTAGTAGTTCTGTTTTTTCACACTCGACCAACTGATCCTTCCCAGAAAAAAACACGAAATGCACGGCCAGGAGCACCAAGGCAGCAAAGCATAACATCCAAGCAAAACAAGCCCTCGCCATACGCTGGTTTTACAGTTATGGTACTGAACAAGTTTCTCCAATGCAGCAGCAGCAGCTCACCTCTTGCCACAGCCTTTGGGTTTCTTGGGTTTCCTCTTCTTGCGAGCCCCCTTTCGTGTGGCGGCTTCTTCCTTGGCCGATTCCGCCTCGTCGTCTGAACATCCAGTTCGCTCGTCTGCCCCGTCAGTCTGCGGCTGGACGACGGCTGCAGCTTCACTCCTTCTGTCATCTTTTGTGGACACAGTCGTGGAACGCAGGAAGCTGATGAACGTCTGCAGTTTGTTCTCACCATCTTGCCACGCTGAGTATAGATCCTCCACAGTCAGACAAGCCGTCTTCTCCGTCCTGCGCAAATGGCAATTTTTTCACAATAATTCGGGATCACTTGGTTATGTTTTACAACATGTCACTCATACCTGTCTATCAATTGCAATACGACATGTGTATTACCACTAAGAAATTTAGAGTAGGGCCTCATTTAACATTTGCCTACCTGGCAGAACGTTCGTCGAATTCCCTGCAGATATGCCTGACCTCTTCCAACAATTGTGCCTCAATCTTTTCTTCAAAGCCTGTTTGCTCCAGCCATCGAACGGTGCTGCTAAGGAGCTGAATAATGAACCTTGCATCTTTCTGCAGAAAATTAGCTTTTAGAATTACCAACACTGGGACGAACCGGAAGATAACAAAACAAGCATCACAACATATTAACGTCACCTGGCCTCGTTTATTGGCTTGAAACATCTCAAATTTATCACAGAAAGGAGTATTCTCATCACTTAAATCTATTGCACTTGTACTCTCCACCTTATTAGCTGGTACAGACTTGGGAATGTTTCCAGAAATAACATTGTGGAACTTGCTACCATCAGACTTTCCTCGCAATCGAGTCTCTTGCTTTACAGAACTTGGTTCCTCAGGACGAAGGAGATCCATTATCTTCGGAACATCATACAAATCCTCCTTGCTAATCATATATGCATTTATGTTTCGACAGACTGCTGAGAATTCGTGGGAGCCCGCCATAACTACCATACGATCTCCGACTGTATCCAGCAAGCACTCTTGTGAAGTTGCTAGGCGTGCGATCCCTTATTTGCAAAACACGGACCATCTTCTCAGAGAACTCCGAAGGTAAATCCTCAAAGACTCCGCACCGCTGAAGAATATTTGTGAGTTCATAGCAATTCTGCAGATCATTAGTTATTCTTCTGAACTCAAGACCATGAGTTAGGATCAGTGGATAAAGTGTGACCACTAATCTCAGGAGGACTGCAGAATATGAACTAGGAGTTGGCATCTTCTGCACCCACTCCCAAAGAATATCCTTGTCTGTCAACATAAACATAATTGTCTCAAATATGAAACGCCCTGATGAGACTGCCAAACGATCAAGATCGTAATCCAGGCTCGAATTAGATGCCAGGCAGGTGTCAAGGTAAACCTTGCTGGTAGGGCACTCTAGCATATTGACCAACAGAGACTTTGTGCAGTATGTACAACCTTTCTGTAGAAGGTATGATGAAGCCATGAAACCAAGGCACTCCATCAGACCCACATAGCATATGGGGATATATAGTCCAGTTCATCCATCCTGAACACATAACTGAAGGTAAAATCAAGAGCACGCTTAAAGTTCAAGATCAAGGTGTGTCTATCGACACCAGTATCAAGAAATCTCTTCAAACATCGATAAAAATCAGCCCACTTGGAATTGTTGTCCAGGTAATGTAGTAGTCTTGAAAGTAGCGCATCATCCAGTCGTGCTGTATGAAGCAGAAGCATGGTTGTTCTCCCAAGATGCCCATGAGTCAAATTTTTATCTGTTCGCCGAAGATGTGAACTAAGAGAATCAGCAACCAATCTATATGCAGCTGGTGAGTCAAGTATACGCAAGAGGCTCCTCGCTGTCCCATCTCTCCATGCAAGAAAAAAATAACTCAAAGAAGCGACGCTCGCAGAGAACAAAGAAGCCTCTTAACTTCATTTTTGGCATACCGGACTGTGGTTCTTCCAAAAACTTTTCTATCTCATTCATAATAACGTTAGTTTTCACCAGGGTATACAAAGATTCTGGCTTTGGAGAAATTTGAACAAATGACTCCAACTTCTTAAGTACACTGAAACCAACAGAACACAGCTCATTCATCCAGAAATACTGAGCACACGAATGACACTGAGGGCATCCAGTAACCTTCTTGCTGCAAAGAACTCCTGCCAGCATTAGAAAGCCAACTTGCATTCATGTTAAGCACCACATATCTGTCACCTTCTTCATCTTTTCTCAATCCAAAGTACTTGGCGAAAAGATCTTCATACATAACTGTGTAATCATTTAATTCTGGACCATCAGCATGGCGAAAATGAGACAGTACTTTGAGTATGATCGACTTCCAGTGCTTCCAGACATAAAACAGAGTCTAGGGTGACATCTGGTTAGAAGCCAGCAGATCATTACAACCATTTTCGTCTTCAGGTCCTGGTCCTATCTCTAAATTGTATCCAGAGGTTCGAGACTGAAGATGAACATCAATGATCGAACGGGAAGCAATATATTCAACAAACAAATTTCCACATTTTCTGCCCTCAAGCAAAGTGCAAGTTAAATCGGGAAGAGACTTAACCACATCTGACAGTGCATCAGCTTCCAGGCATAGAAAGGAGTAGAAGCAATCAGAGACCTTCTTCGCCATCTGTTTGGCTTCTGCAAGCAACTGTTCCTTCTCTGGATTTCTTTTGGGAGGCCACCCTTTATTACTTAAACACCAGATGGAATTTACAATGATGTGGAGGAGGAGAAGCCGCGTTGCATCCTCAAATAAATCTACCTTCTCAAGCATTTTCACCTCCAGCAAGGCATCTCCTTTATGCCTTGCTATTCCTGCAGCTTCAACAAAATTACCCTTTTCCATCACCAAACTAAACAGTTCGTCAAGAAGATTCCTAGTCTTCAAGAATGCATGTACATTATCCATAGAACTGAAAGCCTTAACAAAAGGCATCATACGCTTCATGTCACCACACTCAAAATAATGTTGAGCACAATTATCCAGATACTGTGATCTAATTGCAGCAACCTCCAAGGATTTTGAATTCTCAAGCAAATGTTCCTCCTCCAACTGTTGCAGAAACTGCAAACCCCTATTGAAGAATTGTTTTCTTTTTGAGCACATGGTGAAACACTTGGTGTAACATTTAGCTTTGAAGAACACTTCAGCTGCCTCCAACCAGCATTCAGCTCTAGCAAAACAGTCACCAGCATCCTCAAGTCTAGAAGTACCACAATTTTTCATGTAGACCATACCTATGGCAATGCAAGGAACACAATATTCAGTCGTACCGAGCAATCTGGAGTGTGAGGTAACACTCCATATGAAAGGTAAGAATTAGCATATATGCAATTTAAGTAGGGATGTCATTTCGAAATAATATTTTGAGATTTGATGGCATTTATTTATATGAATTTTTTTAAGAATAGCTTGTCATTCATAGACCGTTATACGATGAAATCTCAAATGGATACAGCTTGGAAATTATGGAGAGTGGCAGACCTGCTCTTTTGTAGTCTCCTAATTTGATATAGCACGTAGCAGCTTTCTCATGCATTCCTATGGCCTCGTAAATTTCTGATGCTGTTTGCAATGAAGCCTTGCCTAACTCCAAATTTGTGGAGATGGCATGGTCAGCAGTTGCTACAAGTCCAGCAGCTCTTGCCCACTTCTCTCTGTGTGCATCGCCAGCCTTTTCGAAACACATAGTAGCCATCTCGAATTGCCCCTCACTGAATAACTACAAAAAAAATTGCGACATGGAATAACAATGGTAAAAGACAATTATAGAAAAACTGTAAGGTGCGCCGCACGACCCGCCTGACAAAAATTATCTGTGCATAAAACAATTGTGACAAACAAAAACCCCATGGATTTAACAATATTAAGAACGTTCACTAGGCAATATAATGCATAGCATGATCAATTAAAATTGGCTTTCCAGACCAAACAAGTAAAGATCGCTAACCTTGGTTCCCCGTAGCCTCCAACCATCATTGCTGCTCCCTGTCTTCATGGCCTGGATGACACAACTTCTTCCAGTAGTCAAACATTGGTCGACAGTAACCCTCTGTATTTTCACATATCCACAATCTTTGCCTAGTGCGTGTGATTGCAACATAGAGTTGCTTCAGCTCTGAACAGAGTAGATAATGCCTGTTTCTGTCGAAATCTGGGTTAGAGATCCCCTTGGAGTGTGCTATAATATCTTTGTCTTTCATGTAGCCGTACAGAACTCTCCATTTATTTCTTAAAGGCGATGAACCAAAAAAGTTGTACAAGAGCACATCCTACACAGTACCACTGAAGTAAGTACTCCAAATTCTGAAACAGCCATTCTAGAATAGAAATATTTGTAAAATTTACACATACCTGAAACTCAAGGCCCTTACATTCAACAATAGTCAAAACAAGAGCTTGTTTACCAATAAGATCAATGATTTGTTTTTTGGTAGCATCATCACGAACTAATATGACTTGCTCCGCACCAAAGCCATGCAGATTACCATGTTTACTTTTGCTTTCTCCAAAAATACTCATAATGGCATTTTCATCGTTATCAGGCTCCAGCAGCACAGGAGATTCTCCATAAAGAAGTCCAGTCTCTGGATTAAGCCTGTCAACAGTTGATGGGAAAAAGAAGCACAGAAGGCTCATGATACTTTGCGCCATACGGAGGATGCCACAATGTGTGCGGAAATTTTGAGACAACTGAAACATATCAGAGAGATGGACCCCATGTTTAAGTCCTTGATTAAACGCCTCAGTTTCTGTGAGGAATGCAGTATAAAAGAGTGAACGGATATCTTCAAACCTGAAATCGATACCCCTTGCTATAGTCTGTGCAGTGTCACCAGCGAAAAGGAATCCTTCCTTGATGTTCCTGCAGACATACTTAAGAAGTGATATTTGTGTCATGGTCAGATCCTGTACCTCATCTATGTAAACAAAATCCACTATATCTCCATTGTAGCCCTCAGATGCAAGACTACTGTGAAGACTACTGACAAAATCTGACAAATCAAACTCCCTGGCAGTGCATTTCATACTCTCATATTGAAGGAATATATCATAAATTTTATTTCTTTTATCTTTGTTCAAAGATGAAAATCTTTTATCTGAGAGCATCACATAATCTTGTCTTCCCAGTTTGCCAGTATAAGGCCCACTTGCTGGATATGTGCCCTTAATGTGGGAAACTATTTCAGTGAAGACAGTGGATGCATCAAATTTCTTGGTCTGATCTTTATCAAAACGAGACCAGTAGATAGTAGCAAATTTTTCGTAGGTAACTTCATTCAATTCAATAAAAGCTTGCAGTGCACGAGATCTTGAATGGCCTCTCTCAAAGCTAGATTTCATTTCACCATAAAATGCATCGAAAAATGATGTCCGGCATGTGCCATCAAGCATCATCAAGAACTTACGATATGTTATAGTAAGAGGATAGTGCTCATGAGGTAGATCACAAAAATTGTCAGGAATTTCTGTAAACTCTTCCAGGTCATCCATGATGTCATGCATGCGCAGAATGCTTGGCTGATCAGAGACATCACCAGTGCCAAATCTATATAGGGTTGAAATAAATTGGAATTAGGGAAAGTAGTGGCTACACCCAACTTCGGTGCACCCACAGAGTGAACCGTAAATTCGAAAAAATAGAAAAAATTTGAAACTTCGTGGATTTGATTATGAGCAAAGGTTTTAGGAGCTTGCAAAGTTTGGTCACCAAAGAACATCAAATGATCTCCATACAGAACGAAATACAATGCTCTGCACCCAAGTTACTGTTCATATGTTTTCAGCACAAACTTTGTTCTTTTTGTACAGAGCTCCTCGGATGTCATTTCGCCACCAAATTTTGCAAGCACCTAAAACATTTGGTCATAATCACATCCACAAAGTTTTAGAATTTTTTTTAATGTCTTGCTAAGCTTTTGATCGTGGATGCACCGGGGGTGGAATGTCCGTGGGTGCACAAAAACCAAACTCATTGGAGTTAATATGAGGATCATTGATACAAATCATAAAATAAGCAAAGTTGATATCTTTCAGATAAATCATTGAACCAGCTTGCAATGTATTCATTTGGAAAAAGAGCATCAAGTGTGTCATGGTTGGCTAGTCATGTGAGTGGCAGAGTGCGTGCCCAGCCCAGCCGTATTCAAGGCCTGGCCTGCAAAGTGGTGCTCATGATTTGTCTTTTTCTTGTACAAATTATATCTTAAAGAGAAAATGCACTTCTGATGGATAAAGCATTGACCCTTAAAAGGGTATGGCAAAGGGTCTAAAGAGTCTGAGGTTAGAATGGATTGTAGTTCTAAAGGGTCTAAAGTGAAGAAAAAAATGAGCCAACTCGTGCACGCATTTCTGTCCACTTTAAATAGCTGTATCAAAATCATTTCAAAAATGGTGTAAACATGTGGTACTTCTAAATAGGGGTCCAATTCAACATACTTACCTTTTAAGTCTGCAGATGTGATCTTTTATGGCTGAACATAACTTTGGGCTCACAGTGATAAATACTTGTTTCACATAACTTTCTCTTCCATTATTTAGTGGCGTAATTTTATTGTCATCTGCCGCGGACAAATCAGCTCCATCCAAATTTAGACCTTGGGATGCGATCAATGACAGTTGCTCTTTTTGAATCAGTTTCATTGTCAATACGGTAGTTTTTCCGGTGCCCGACCTCCCAAGTATAAAACTAGTGAGCGGGAATTGGATTATCACCTTCTCTTCATCACTCAGTTCAAAGGGGATGTTGATTTCAGACCCATCAGTAGCTGTCAGCAAATGCTTTGCCATTCCAGATGATAATGAGTAGAACTTCATCAGCAAGAAGCTTTCGCTAACTTTTGAATTCTCCATAGCATATGATGTATCCACGAGATCATGCTCTTTATGAGCATCAACTTTGCAATCTGTGTTATAGCGAATAATATCATGCTCAACATCTTAAACCTTAGGAACCTCCAGTTTCCTGTTATCCACAACAAAAAGGTGGCAAAAATTAGAAGAATGTTTACATGCAATTTATTTGTAGGAATGACTATTTACAAAAAAGTTGATCTATAAGTCGACGTGAATATTCGGGACATGGTGCCACGCGCGGCTGAAATCCAGCCCGTTCGCTCGCGCTTCGCAATTGCTACTTATTATAGCGTCTTCGGAAATACGGGGCGATAAAAGCACGTAATAGGTGAATACGCCGCGGAATACAGAGCATTCACGACCGTAGTAATACAAGAGACAGTGCCCGTGCAGTAAATGCTGGCGGGTGTTTAATTGAGAGAGGGAGGTGTGGGGTGGGGTGGGAGAGTCCTGTTCGCTTCGAGCATCTCCTTCCTCTCTACCTCCACACATCCCGTCATTCCCCTGAGGAGGAAGAGGGCGAGGCGTCTGAGATGGATTTTGCGCACACGGAGATCAGGTGACTTCGTTGAACCCCTTGTATTTCCTTCGAACTGTTTCGAGTCCCCCGGTTTGATTCCGCCTTTACCTGGGGAACCATAGCTTTGCAGCGTTCGTGGGAGGGAGTTTTAGATCTGGTTCGTCCAGTGAGAACGCCGAGCTACCGCCCCCCTCCCCCCCCCTGATTCCCTTGTTTTTCCGATTCATTCAGGGGCGCTAGGCACAGTTCGAGAGGTGACTGAAGATGACCCTCGCTGTAGATTCTCAGATTTGTTAGACTCGGTTGACGAGGGTCGAAGCACGGATTTCAGTGATTCAGACAAAATGAAGTTTCATAGGGTGGAGAACAAACATGTAGCGATGGATGACAAAGTTGGGTGGGTTAGGAGGTACCTTCTTGTAGCCATTCTCTGGAACATGATATAAACTCTCTAGTTTTCTAATGGAGTGTCCGCTTGTTAACTGCTCCAGGAAAAGAAGAGATTGTATGCCAGACGAGAGAACAACGAGCGCCGAGAGGGTAACTGCGCTCGAGACGGCTCTGACAGGTTTTGCGGAGAGAAAATCGGAGTCTGTGGTGACACCCTGTGTTGGACTGACGCCTCATCCGGTGTTCGGTGATTTGTGTAGTAGCGTTGTATGTCGCCACCCGACCGGGGAACATGCTGGTGCTGCGCGACACCGGATCCGGCGGCGTGTCCCACGCGCTCCTGGCGTAGCACACCTGGTCTGCTGACCGAATCTGTGCGCGGAGCCAATCACAAGTTAGCATAATCTGACAGCAAAAAGTGGAGCAGCTTAATAATGCTGTCAAGAAAAAAGACAAATGCAGAAAAAAAAACATTGCTCCGGAGAAGTCTGGAATGCCTTTATAATGCCCGGTGCTGCACTGTACAATCATACGCTTGTACCGCGTATCATCAAATACACCTATGCGAGGGAATGTGTTGTGCGGTAGGTTTAGTAATCCAAGATCAAGGTTGTCTAGGTAAAAAACCTACGGCAGAAGAGAAAGAAGTGTTAAATGCGTGCAACTATTTTTTTTTTTTGTGAAATGGCACATATCTTGTTACTGACCTGCAGGAACAAATGGCAGGAATGTAGATATGAGACATCTCGTCCTGCCTTGAAATCTGCCTGGACTCTTAGGCACGCAGCCATCAGCTCTTCTAATACGTACTCGCACCAATTAAACTCGTCGATAAGCTCTATTTGTGCGAGCGCACCCCAGTAATGTGTGTTTGTGCTGTCGTGGCTTGGTGATGGGGCCAAGAAATAACCAACCACGAAAATTGCGAAAGCCATTTTGAACGAGGTGATCTCTGTATTAGAGCTGCCATTATCTAACGGTCTAGCAATGATCCTCTCTACGGCTGACAACAGGTTTTCCCCGTGCTGCTTAATGCCTAGGAAATCACGAACGAATGCCGTTTCTCTGGTTGTGGCGTTCTGTATACGCAAGCGACCGCACGGCACTCCGAAAATTTTGTGCACGTCCGACGCCCTAAATGACATTTGCCTCCCAGGACGAATGTATATATATGGTCCTAGATATTACATCGACTCTAGACATGAGCCATATACTTAACTTTAAGCTCATCCTATGGATGGGTTGCACGGAGAGAATGCCACCAAAATCCATCTCCTCAACCAGAGATTTTTTAAACGCGTCGAGGGAATCTATCATGGCACATACTTTGTTCGGAGAGCATCTGGATGTAGGAGATGGTTGCGTGGAAATGTTCATGCTGTCGGTCGTCCATTGTGATTGCATGGACTCGTCCATCTGAGCAAGCAAAACCAAACTGGTGTCGGTATACGTAACAGATCTGCAAGTGTAAAACGCAGGGAGGGGGGGGGGGGGGAGGGAGATAGATGGTTACCGGAGTTCGGCGGTTGGACGAGACCGGCGAGGGCGCTGGCTGGATACTTGGGAGAGTAGCGAGCACCGGGTGAGATGAACTGCCGATGGCATTGATGATCGCTTTTATAGCCTGGCGTGGCGTGTGTGGGCTGCCGTTGTCTTGATTATGCATTTAATCGCTTGCTGGGTGGATTTACGACTTGGTGAAACAGATGGGTGAATTGAATCCTCCTGTCGCGTCATTACTTGCTGCGCTAAATGTGGGCTGCCCGCAGGTTGAATTATTGCCGTGGGTTCAATGCTCTGCGGCGACGGGCCCTGTTACAAGTAAAATTACCGTCGACGAGCGCGATCGCGATTATCCGGTCTTAATTACAAACGGTAAGAAAAGATGTACTAATACGTGTGGCGCGGCTGCGACGGGCAGACACTTACATTACATGCGAAAATAAAAACAAATGAGAAACAAACTGAAACCAGAGCTGCTACTGGAGCCTCGACGAAGTACAAGGAGAAGTTCGCTGGCTATGGGAGTGTTCTAAAGCTTCTGCACGCAAAGCATGGCCATTAGCACCATGTTGGCCAAGCCAAGCATGAAGATGTTCTTCGGCCATGCTTGATTCTGCTCAAGCAAGGTCACATGCCGATGCACCGATGCATGCGATATCAAATGTCCCCAGCGAGCGTTGAAGAACTGTATGTACTTATTCTCCCACTTTCAGAATCTGCAACCACCGAACTGAGAAAGACGAAGGGGGAGAGTTGAGAAAGACGGGTTCTGCAAGATGAACAGGCAATGAACTTTGAACACTTACGCCATAGCGCTCACACTTGTAGAAATGCCTTCCCGGTTTTTCTTCGGTTCCTGATACAAACCATAGCACGTAGCCGGCATTGCACTCCGGACAACGGATTAGGGGCAGAGGGGCGATCCGGTTGGACGTGTGATGTGATGCAGGAGGGGCGGAGCTAAGCTCAGTCTTGGATGAACACAGGATGGAGAGGGGCAGGCGAAAGGAGAATAGAGATGCAGAGCTTGAGCGGGGATGGTTTCAACGACGCACGACGGGCATTTAAAAAGGACGGGCGTTTAAAAAGACCGAGAGGAGCGCCCTGGAAAGAGCCGTTGGACTGGCAGCCGTGTGTGCAGACCACGCATTCAATGCAAAACCTCTGGCCCACGAGCCAAAACACTGGAAATACGCATATATACGACATGGTATACGACGAGGCGGGGGTCATTATACGCCAGTAATGTATTCAGTTAGCACGAATTGCGGGGAAGCATGCGGCTGGATTTCGGCTGCGCGTGGCACCATGTTTATTATTGGATCTATAAGCATCATAGGTTAATGAAAAACGAAGGGACCAGGGTATAGCCCATTAATAATAAACAACTCATACCCCTGTGTCTGCACTCTCCTGCAGTGATCCAGGTAATCATCCGGGTACATGGAAAACAAGTTTTCGAGACGTTGAACAGTTCTTTCAACATTTTGCTGTGACAGTAGATCCCAAATTTTTATTATCTGGAAATACCTTCTTTCGGTTTTCTCCATGTCAGTACTCCATATAAGATGCAGGTCCTAAACTTGTATACTTTTGCAAGATGAGAAACACCAGGTATATCAAGGTTCTTAATTGTTGTCCTCCAACCACCTCCAAGTTTGATAAGCTTTTGGAGTACTTCCCTCCTGAGCTGTGTTGATTTTAGTTTGGTGAAAGACTTCCTAATCTCTTCGCTAAGAATGACCTGTTGAATTCACAAATACAAGAAATGAAACCAGAGGAAAAGCATATACGAGAAAAATGAAAGAACAGTATGCTCTTCGAGAAAACTAGGACGTTCACAAGATTGAATGTACTGTATAGAAAGAACTATATGATTGACACATCATGGTCAAACTAGCACATGTCCCTCAAACTAGCACATGTCCCTGAATCTTAATTAAATCTCTCACCATCCAAGCGCAGAGCAAATAACCTAGCAGAGACAAGCAAACCACATACATGATTCCAAAAAGTGAAGACATATCTGTTCAGGAACTAAAGAAGTGTATATTCAGTAAACCCTAACTCCCTGACAACAAGCATGAGTCTCATAAGACACATGAAAGTATGTACATACATGTTGGTTCAAAAACATGAAAGCATGTTCAAAGCCAAACTGGCTAAAATTGTGGTACTTACCTTATTCCATCTGGTATTGCTGAAAACCACCAAATCAGCATTCAGAAGATCGTCAAGTTCATTAAGCTCTTGCTTTACTTGCAAAACCAACCTACAGATGGTTGCGTCGTTAGTCACACTGAAAACACATTTTCGTCTTTCTGCATCAGAAACAAGGTCTGCCCATTCGGTCCTACTTTTATACAGTGTATGAGCATTCCCAACTATCCAAAGACAGTGCCTGCATGAAATAGCGCGTCATCAGTTTGACATACTTTGAACAGCAATAAAACAAGGGACCGCATAAAAATTGATGCATACCTTGCTCTAGTAAGAGCGACATTTGTTCTTTGGTTATCAGCAAGAAATCCAACAGCTCCTCTCCCATTGGATCTAACAGTTGATAGTATTATTATATCGTCCTCTTCTCCTTGGAAACCATCAATGGACTTCACTTGCACATGAAAGCCATCACATGCATCATATTTTTTGTCAAGTCTAATTTTAATTGCATCAACTTGAGCATTATATGGAGAGACTACGCCGATGCTAAAACCTTGGCCTGTCTTTTTCCAAGCCGCAGAAAAAACTTAAGTGATCAATTTTTGACAAGGCTACTGAAAAGCTTTGTCGTCTGCTCCCTCATGGCAAAGGCTCAAAACAGCCCCCTCACCTATTTTATTTTCTATTATATCCAGCAATTTTCACAATAATCAGGATATATATATATATGTGTATGTATATATATATATATTTGACAGAAATAAATTTGTTTCCGTACTCATAACCATATTAAAATAACTTTCATCCACAGTACATACATATTATTCAAGTTGCATCCGTACCAAACCATATATTACACCAGTTTCATCCATATGCATACAAAGTTTCATATATATCCATATACTACAATAGTTTCAATACAAGCTTTCGTGAAGCCATGGTACAAGAAATCATATTCAAGCATTCCATCAATATAATCCAAGCTTCCCGTGAAGTGAATGTAATCTGCAAAATGACAAATAAGAAAGTTAGAAGAAGAATACTAGATGAAGAAGAGAAGTATATATAGGTTATTTCATAGAGAACTTAGCTAAGTATAGGCCATTTAATAGCTAAGTTAGGTGGAATAGGTCATCTTGGAGCTACATAGCCTTATTATGTCATTTAGGAGAGAACTTAGCTAGGTATAGGTCATTCTAGAGCTAACTTGGATAAAATATGTCATTTTGTAGTCAACTATAATTATTAAATCCATTTTGACCTTATTATGTCATTTTGGAGCTAAATTAGTCATTTTAATGAGCTAACCAAGGTTCTTATGATGTTTTTACCTAACTATGCTAATTATGTCATTTTGGAGGATAATTAGCTAAGTATGTCTTTGTTGGGGAAAATAACCTACGTAGAAGAAGAAAGAGAAGAAGCAAGAAGAGAAGAAGCAAGAAGAGAAGAAGGTCAAGAATAAGGAGAAGAAGGAGAAGAAGGAGAAGAAGAAGAAGGAGAAGGAAGAGGAGAAGAAGAAGAAAAGAAGAAGGAGAAGGAGCTTCTCTCCTCCTTCTCCTTCTTCTCCTTCTTCTTCCTCCTTCTCCTTCTCCTTCTCCTTCTTCTTCTCTTCTTATTCTTCTTCCTTCTTTTCATTTTTCCTCTTTCTTCTCCTCTTGTCCCCTTCTTCGGGCTAAATTAGCTAATTATGCCTTTTTGGAGCTAATTATGTCATTTTGGAGGATAAGTAGCTAAGTATAGGTCATTTATTATTAAATAGGCCATTTTGGAGCTAACTAAGCTAATTCTGTCATTTTGTTGGATAATTAGCCAATTTAGTCTTTGTTGGATGAGTCTAAGCTACGTAGAAGAAGAGAAAGAGAAGAAGCAAGAAGAGAAGAAGAAGGAGGAGGAGAAGGAGAAGGAGAAGTAGAAGTAGAAGGAAGAGGAGAAGAAGAAGAAAAGAAGAAGGACAAGAAGAAGGAGAAGAAGCAAGAGAAGAAGGAGAAGGAGCTTCTCTCCTCCTTCTTCTCCTTCTTCTTCCTCCTCCTTCTCCTTCTTCTTCTTCTTCTTCTTCCTTCTTTTTCATTTTTTCTCTTTCTTCTCCTCTTGTCCTCTTGTTCGAGCTAAATTAGCTAATTATGCCTTTTTGGAGCTAATTATGTCATTTTGGATGATTATTAATCCATTTTGATATTATTATGTCATTTTGGATCTAAATTAGTCATTTCAATGAGCTAACCAGGGTTCTTATGATGTTTAACTAACTAAGCTAATTATGTCATTTTGGAGGATAATTAGCTAACTATGTATTTTTTGGGGAAAATAAGCTACGTAGAAGAAGAAAGACAAGAAGCAAGAAGAGAAGAAGAAGGAGAAGTAAAAGAAGAAGGAGGAGGATAAGGAGAAGGAGAAGGAGAAGGAGAAGGAAGAGGAGAAGAAGAAGAAAAGAAGAAGGACAAGAAGAAGGAGAAGAAGGAGGAGAAGAAGGAGAAGGAGCTTCTCTCCTCCTTCTCCTTCTTCTTCCTCCTCCTTCTCCTTCTTCTTCTCTTCTTCTTCTCTTCTTCTTCTTCTTCTTCCTTCTTTTCATTTTTCCTCTTTCTTCTCCTCTTGTCCTCTTCTTCGAGCTAAATTAGCTAATTATGCCTTTTTGGAGCTAATTATGTCATTTTGGATGATTATTAATCCATTTTGATATTATTATGTCATTTTGGATCTAAATTAGTCATTTCAATGAGCTAACCAGGGTTCTTATGATGTTTAACTAACTAAGCTAATTATGTCATTTTGGAGGATAATTAGCTAACTATGTCTTTTTTGGGGAAAATAAGCTACGTAGAAGAAGAAAGACAAGAAGCAAGAAGAGAATAAGAAGGAGAAGTAAAAGAAGAAGGAGGAGGATAAGGAGAAGGAGAAGGAGAAGGAGAAGGAAGAGGAGAAGAAGAAGAAAAGAAGAAGGACAAGAAGAAGGAGAAGAAGGAGGAGAAGAAGGAGAAGGAGCTTCTCTCCTCCTTCTCCTTCTTCTTCCTCCTCCTTCTCCTTCTTCTTCTCTTCTTCTTCTCTTCTTCTTCTTCTTCTTCCTTCTTTTCATTTTTCCTCTTTCTTCTCCTCTTGTCCTCTTCTTCGAGCTAAATTAGCTAATTATGCCTTTTTGGAGCTAATTATGTCATTTTGGATGATTATTAATCCATTTTGAGCTTATTATGTCATTTTGGATCTAAATTAGTCATTTCAATGAGCTAACCAGGGTTCTTATGATGTTTAACTAACTAAGCTAATTATGTCATTTTGGAGGATAATTAGCTAACTATGTCTTTTTTGGGGAAAATAAGCTACGTAGAAGAAGAAAGACAAGAAGCAAGAAGGAGAAGAAGAAGGAGAAGAAGAAGGAGAAGAAAAAGAAGAAGGAGGAGGAGGAGTAGGAGAAGAAGGAGAAGGAGAAGGAAGAGGAGAAGAAGGAGAAGGAAGAGGAGAAGAAGAAGAAAAGAAGAAGGAGAAAGCCATGTTTGCATGAGGCATGAAGCAAACCACATACCCAGTTCTCGCCAAATTGGATTAAGTTGACACTCCCTTGATGGTGTGGCACACCAACCATTTTTCCATGCCTCTCCTTGGCTTTCTTGTGGCTGGCCTCCCACGTTTCGCAGCACCACTGATCCACCAAGGCCTCCCAACAATCCAACTTATCCACACACCATCTTGGGGGCACCTAAGTTAATAAAGAGAAATTTGAGCGCGTAAGAACCAAATCAAGGAAACTAACTACAAAGCCTTAATAATATGTAATTACCTTCATGTAATGCTCCTTCTCCATCTTAGAATTGTGGCACTTCGCCTTGTCCTTCCTAATACGCCGCGAGGCATAGTAGTCTCGAACAACCTGCACCCGAGCCTCGTGCCGAAAGTTTTGAAGTAGGCGGCGACATTCGGTATCGATAACCTTTGTTGCGTCCTCCTCGTATCCCTCCTCACACCTTTAGTAGGTATGCAAACGAGACAACACCAATTAGTACAATAACTAGCTACGGTTGATTTATAATTATGTAAAGGAGAAATTACCCAGAACTGTCGGATCACCATGTCGGCCCTCGTGTGGCACAAAACACCGTCGATCTCCACCTCCGGCGGGGCCGGGGCACCCAAGTAGTGCTCCCAGGTCATTCCTACCTCTCGCTCCCGACCGGGCAATGTAACAAACCCCAGGAAGTTTTTACGGCAAAGCACACCAAGGACGCTGTTGGGCTTGCGAACACCCTTGGCAACAATCCACCCCCTGCAGTATGACAAATTAAAGCCAAAACAATAGATAATTGAGGAAACATGAAGGCAAAAGGTTAAATAAGAGTAAATTAACTTCTCCCCATTTGGCTTAATCGACCACCTCTGCTCGCGGGCCGCCGGCATGAGCGGGAGCCTCGAACTACCACGCTGGTAGACGGTAGCCCCCTCACCCAGCTCCTTGTCGCTATCAGCATGGCCACTTGGCTCAGGCTGACCCTGATCAGCCCAGGTATCCCACTGGGTCTCTGCGGACGTACCCTCATCCCTGCTTTGCTCCGGAGTCGCCTGGAATGAAGCCTCTGGGACACGAGTCTCATGGGTCGAAGGCACATCGACCTGAGGCACGTCGACCTGAGGCGCGTCGACCTGAGGCTCGTCGACCTGACGCTCGTCCACCCTAGAATTCCTGTGCTCAGGTGAATCAGCTTGGGGTGGCGGCGAGGAAGGTGTGGCAGGCACCGCCCTACCTCTCCCGCGGGCACGTGTACCTTTAGTACAACATAAATACCAACATGAGTAATAAAATGTATATAAATACCAACATGACTACAACATAAATACCAACATGAGTACAACATAAATACCAACATGAGTAATACCTTTAGTACCTCTCGCCTTCGCGGGGAGTCGACCTCCTCTCACGGGGGCCGCGAGAGTCGAAGAAGCGGCCACTCCATGCAGAGTAGAGAGTAACGCTCTCCGTAGAGGCGACCTAGGAATGGAAGTACCCATCCCACGACCCGCCGACGAAGAAGGAGCTGCGGAGTGCTTTCGACCCTTTCCCACCATCTTTCAACACCTCTCATGACAAAGAGTAAATGAAATTAGTACAACATAAATACCAACATGAGTAATAAAATGTATATAATTTAAGTGTATCATCGTCATAAATACCAACATGACTAATAAAAATTGAATACCTAACATGAACTCAAAATTTATATATAGTAATAGTTGAATACCTGACATGAACTAATCATGCTCGTCTATATATGCTTCGGGGTCAATAAATGCATCATGATCATCACTATCATCAATAAATGCATCATCATCATCACTATCAGGAAGAACATGTGGAAGGCCACCATTATGTAATCGGTCAAGAAGTGATAGGTCATCCGTAGCAGTAACCTCTTCTTCTTCCTGCTCTTCCTGTTCGGGCTCAGGTGTTAAGACGGATTCACTGTCGCTGTCTACTTCAATGTTCTGGGGTGAAGTAGAGCGGTTCTTGAAACGTTTCTTGGACATACGTGTTTCTTGGAATAATTCTCCTTCATATGTGTCTGGGTTAATGTGAGGTTCGTAATCCTCTTCATTGAGGGTAGGTGGTCTAAAATGTGGTGGCACTTCATAAACGACATCCCAACCTTTCAGATTTGGATTAGTTTGGCAGGCCCACGATAGATAGAAAACTTGTGTCGCCTGTTGAGCCGTAATATAGACATCGGGAACATCTAAGTGGGTGTTTTGGTTGATTTCGACTAGTCCTATATGTTCATGAGTCCTTCTAGTCTCCCTCGGCTCAAACCAAAGATATTTGAAGACTACGACGGTCGGTGGGTTTTCACCATAGAATAGAAGTTCATAAATTGCTTCAACTCTTCCATAATACTCGGTGCCTCCTTCGCCGATAGCAGAGACACAACAATTTGTAGTCTTTAGGTCGGGCATAAATAACTCTTTGCCAAAGGTACGAAAGTGATACCCGTTGATGTTGTATTTGTGAAATGAACGGACCTTATAGTCAAAACCATTAGCGACTTGTCTCAACTCGGCGTCCATAGACTCTGCATCAGCCTACAAGTTTAATACGAAAGAATGGATGCATTAGCCGCAAATTAGACCAAGAAATCAAATTTACCATTAATGGTAATTAATTACCCTTTGTTTGAACCAAGAGATGAAACCGGGATAGTCGCCTCCATGCTTTGCGAGAAGCTCATACTCTTCGACGGAATCCTTTTCGATGACTGCTCCATCCGAGAATTCGGCAACGTATCGACTATATCAAATATCCGGGAATAAGAGTAGTTGAAAGGAATTAGAAGTTGCGGAACAATAATTTACCGAGAACTTACTTGATGTACGGTCGCAGTTCTGTTAGGTTGGTGAAGATATACAATGAAATGGTCCGCCATTCTTTGACATCCAACGATTTCCCTTTCGAAGCACCAGATGGTGCGAGCTTCCCTTTGAATAGGCTGAGGTTGGATCGAGCTTTTTTTGGATTGTCATCATTGTACCGAGGCTTCGGGTTATGCAAATGATGATTTTTGGCTTCGTAGTGTGCTGTCATGAAGTTTGCTGCCTCCTCGGTAATGAATGCCTCGGCCATCGATGCTTCAATTCTACGTTTATTTTTACACTTAGCTCGAAGCGTCTTCTGCATCCTCTCAGTTGAGAAGCACCATCGATTTTGAACGGGCCCCCCCAATCTTGCCTCGGTCGGGAGATGCAAAATCAAATGCTGCATTGGATTAAAGAAGCCCGGTGGAAAGATCTTTTCCAATTTGCAGATCAACTCCGGCGCCAACTCTTCCATTTCATCTAGCACGCCAGGCGATAGTTCTTTCGCACAAACAGAACGGAAGAAATAGCTCAGCTCTGCCAGTACTAGCCATTCATCCTTAGGGATAAAGCCACGCAACATCACCGGCATTACCCTCTCAATCCATATGTGCCAATCATGACTCTTGAGACCAAATATTTTCAATTTCTTAAGACTCGCTCCCCTTTTTAGATTCGCAGCATACCCATCGGGGAACATCAACCGCTTTTTCACCCACAATAGCATTTCCCTCATAGCTGGCCTTTCAAGATTGAACCATGCCTTTGGCTTCGCTATGCTTTGCTTTCCTTTCCGTTGTCGCAAGTTTTGTAACGGTCTATCACATAGAGCCTCCAGGTCGATTCTAGCCTTAGGATTATCTTTTGACTTCCCCTCTATGCCGAACAATGTACCAAAAATGGCCTCCGCAATATTCTTTTCAGTGTGCATCATGTCGATGTTGTGTGGGCAAAGGAGGTCTTTAAAGTAAGGCAGATCCCACAAACATGACTTGTGAGTCCAGGCGTGTTCCGTATTATACCCTTTGAAATACCCTGGACGTTCAGGATCCGGCTCGAGAGCGTTTATCTGATCTAGGATCTGTTGGCCTGTCAACGCAGCTGGTGCAGTGTTTTTGACAACTCTACCTTTGATGAAATTCTTCTTGTCTTTTCTGAACTTATGGTTAGGATCCAGGAATTGTCTATGCATGTCGAAGCAAGAATACTTGCGACCAGCCTGCAGCCAACGGAACTGAAGAGCTGCCTTGCATGTGATGCACGGGAACCTTCCATGCACACACCAGCCAGAGAATAGCCCATACGCCGGATAATCATGCGTCGAGTACATGTACCACACATGCATTTTGAAATTTATTTTGGTAGTGGCGTCGTAGGTCTTGATCCCATTATGGCGTCGGGGGACGGCAGTCGGGTGTCAATGGCGTTGGAGGTCGAGGGTCATGGGTCGGGGGTTGGTGGCATCGGTAGTCGGGTGCCGGTGTCGTTGGGGGTCGAGGGTCACCGGCGTCGGGGGTCGGGGGTCTTTTCGGTCAACAAGATCCCGAAGAGGTGTCGGGGGCCAGGGGTTGGGGGGTCAGTGGCGTCGGGGGTCGGGGGTAGGGGGTCGGGGGTCGAGGGTCGAGGGTCAGTGGCATCGGGGATCGAGGGTCGAGGGTCAGTGCCGTCGGGGGTCGAGGGTCAGTGGTGTCGGGGTCGGGGGTTAGTGCCATCGGGGGTCTGGGGTCAGTGGCATCAGGGGTCGGGGGTCAATGCCGTCGGGGGTCGGCCACTACTTATTCTACTTTTTCTTCTTCTTCATCATCTTCTTCTTCCTCCTTCTACTTATGCTTCCTAGCACTAAACCTAGCACTAAACTAATCTAGCACTAAACCTAGCACTAACCTAATCTTATCTAACACTAAACCTAGCACTAAACTACATACATAATATAATCTAACAATTAAAACAGCAAAAAAGAAGAAAACAAAACAAAAACAACAACAAAAAAACATACCGGAGGGCGCTGGGGTGCCGGGGCGGCAGGGTGCGAAGGAGGGCGGCGGCCGGAGGGAGCACGTGGGAGGGGGCGGCGACCGAGAGGGGGTGGGAGGAGGGAGGCGGCCGGGAGGGAGGTGGGAGGAGGGCGGCGGCCGGGAGGGAGGTGGGAGGGGGCATCGTCCGGGTGGGCGGCGCGGCGACGAGCGGGAGGGGGAGGGGTGGCGCGGCGGCGAGCGGGAGGGGGAGGGGCGGCGCGGCGGCGAGCGGGGAGGGGGGAGGGTCGGCGCGGCGGCGAGCGGGAGTGGGAGGGGCGGCGTGGCGGTGAGCGGGAGGGGAAGGGGCGGCGCGGGGGGGTGAGGGGGTGGGGTAGGCACAGGGGAGGGGCGGCGCGGTGGCGAGCGGGAGTGGGAGGGGCGGCGCGGCGGCGAGCGGAGGAGCGGCGCGGCGGCGCAAGGGAGATGCGTGAGAGAGTGAGGGAGGGAGAGGGTGAGAGAGAGTGGGGTATAACGGCCGTTAATAGGGGGTCTTTGCCGTCTGCGCCCCGACGGCAAAGATGGACACGGCCGACGACAAAGGCGTCCCGGACAACAAAGACCCCCCCCATTTGTACGTGGCAAGGGCCAAGGCCCGATGGGGCCCACCTTAGCCCTTTGCCGTCTGCCCTGGCCCTCTTTTCCGTGAGTGGGCAGACGGCAAAGAACTTGCACATGGCAAAGACACTGTTTGCCATGTGTCAGTTCTTTGCCGTCTGCTTTGGGACAACAGACGGTAAAGTGCATCTTTGCCATGTGTCAGCGGACGGCAAAGGCCTGACACATGGCAAATAACTGAATTCCAGTAGTGTCTAATAAAACATAGTGTTTCAAGTTTCATGTTATCTACTCCCTCCGTCCCAAAATGTAAGATCATTTTTTACACTATCATAGTGTCAAAAATGATCTCACATTTTAGAAAGGAGGGAGTACTAAATGTTCCCCTTTGTCTAAATAAAAAATGTAACGTTGTGTACCGAACAACTGGGCGGTAGAACTGAAATTTCATAAAGCTAGAATGACGCAATCACGATCATGAGATACACATATAGAAAACTGGACTCTTGAACATATATTATTATAGGCCTTTCTACTGATGAAGATTATGCAGTATATGCAGTACAAGGAAGGAAGACCATGTAAGCTTCCAAAGATCCCATGTTATATTACCCAAGCAGATTCGTAAAAATAAATAACTAGAAAGGATACCAAGGTTAAACAAATGATAGAATTGAGCTTAGACGTACATTTAAACAAATGAAGAAGAAGAAGAGACGGCCAAACAGATGACGTGGCATAAATTGGGAAAAAGAACCGAACTAGATGCAGATGAGAATCCGATGTTGGGACACACTTCAAATGCTTTTGCGTGGAAGCACTTCGATGCATTACATAAGGATAAAGCGGCAGATCCAAGGCATCCTCGAGTCGTCATCAACACGGATGGGTTTCAAGTGTTTGGTATGATGGCAACGCAATACGATTGCTGGCCTGTATTTGTCATTCCACTCAATCTCCCCCGGTGAGATTATGAAAAGAAAGAACATTTTCTTGACGTTGATAATTTCAGGGCCCAACTATTCGGGGAAGAATATGAATGTGTACATGCAGCCGCTTAAGGATGAATTGCAAGAAGCTTGGGATAATGGGATCAAGACATATGACGTCGCTTCCAAAAAAACTTTGAAATGCATGTGTGGTACATGTACTCGGCGCATGACTTGCCGGCATATGCGCTATTCAGTGGCTGGGGTGTGCATGGAAGGTTCCCATGCCCACATGCAAGGCAGCTCTTGAGTTCCATTGGCTGCAGGCGGGTCGCAAGTATTCTTGCTTCGACTTGCATAGACAGTTCCTGGATCTTCGCCATAAGTTCGGAAAAGACAAGAAGAATTTCATGAAAGGTAGAGTTGTCAAAAACTTTGCACCACCTGTTGGGGAACGTTGCATGGGAAACAAAAAATGCCTACGCACACGCAAGATCTATCCATGGTGATGAGCATCTATGAGGGGGGAGAGTGGATCTACATACCCTTGTAGATCTCTAAGCGGGAAGCGTTAAGAAACGTGGTTGATGTAGTCGAACGTCTTCGCGATCCAAATCGCCGAGCGTCCCACGATCCAATCACGATCCGTCCCGATCTAGCGTCGAACGGACGACACCTCCGCGTTCAGCACACGTACAACTTGATGATGATCTCCGCCTTCTTGATCCAGCAAGAGGGAGTGGAGAGGTAGAAGAGTTCTCCGGCAGCGCGATGGCGTGGCGGCGATGGTGGTGGAGCAATTCCAGCAGGTCTTCGCTTAAGCACTACTGAAACCGATCTAGAGGAGAAACTACGAAGTAGAGGAGAGGTAGCACATGGCAGTTTTTTGTGTCAAAAAACCCTCAAACCTCTAGTATATATAGGAGGAGGGAGGGAAGAGACTTGGCCCTCAAGGGGCCAGCCCTTGCGTCGGCCGAAGTGGGAGGAGGAGGAGTCCTCCTCCAATCCTAGTAGGATTAGGACTCCTTCTCTCCCACTTGGAAAACTCTTTTTCCACCTTTTCCTTTTGGACTTATCCTCCTAGGCGCATGGTCCTATTGTGGGACTTAGGCCAGCCCACTAAGGGTTGGTATACCTCTTCCGACAGCCCATGTAGCCTACTGGGTCGAAATACCCCTCCCGATGGTCCCCCGGCACCCTCCCGGCACTCCCGGTACACTACCAATGAGCCCGAAACTTTTCCAGCGGCCAAAACAGGACCTCCTATATATCAATATTTACCTCCGGACCATTCCATGGCTCCTCGTGACGTCCGAGATATCATCTGGGACTCCCAACAACCTTCGGTGACCACCATACATAAATCTATACTACCGAAACGTCACCGAACCTTAAGTGTGCAGACACCACGGGTTCGAGAACTATGTATACATGACCAATACACCTCTACGGTCAACAACCAACAGCGGGACCTGGATGCCCATATTGGTTCCTACATATTCTATGAAGATCTTTATCGGTCGAACCTCCATTTCAAGGATTCAGTTAATCCCGTATGTTGTTCCCTTTGTTCTTCGGTATGTTACTTGGCCGAGATTCGATCGTCGGTATCTATATACCTAGTTCAACCTCGTTACCAGCAAGTATCTTTACTCATTCCGTAATACAAGATCCCATGGCTAACACTTAGTCACATTGCTTGCAAGGCTTGTTGTGATGTTGTATTACCGAGTGGGCCATGAGATACCTCTCCGTCACACGGAGTAACAAATCCCAGTCTTGATCCATGCCCACTCAACAAACACACTTGGAGATACCTATAGAGCACCTTTATAGTCACCCATTTACGTTGCGATGTTTGGTACACACAAGGCATTCCTCCAATGCCAGTGAGTTGCATGATCTCATGGTCATCGGAACAGATACTTGACATGCAGAAAACTGTAGCATTGAACTGACACGATCAAATGCTACGTTTATAGTTTGGGTCTTGTCCATCACATCATTCTCCTAATGATGTGATCCCATTATCAAATGATATCTCATGTCAATGGCTAGGAAACCTTGACCATCTTTGATCAACGAGCTAGTCTACTAGAGGCATACTAGGGACATGGTATTGTCTATGTATCTACACATGCAATGTGTTTCCAATCAATACAGTTATAGCATGGATAATAAACAATTACCATGAACAAGGAAATATAATAATAACCATTTTATTATTGGCTCTAGGGCATATTTCCAACATTCACCTGCTTGCACTAGAGTCAACAATCTAGCTCACATCACTATGTGATTTACATTGTAATGAATCAAACACCTATACAGTTCTCGTGTTGATCATGTTTAGCCCTTGGAAGAGGTATAGTCAATGGGTATGTAACATTTAGATCCGTGTGCACTTTGCAAATATTTATGTCCTCCTCCTTGATATACTCGCGGATAATATTGAAGCATCGCTTTATGTGTCTGGTCCTCTTGTGAAACCTTGGTTCCTTGGCCAGGGCAACGGCACCAGTGTTATCATAGAACAAATCCACTGGATTCAGTGCACTAGGCACTACTCCAAGATCTTTCATGAATTCCTTCATCTAGACACCTTCCTTCGCTGCCTCCGAGGCTGCGCTGTACTCCGCTTCGCATGTAGAATCGGCTACCACGCTCTGCTTGGAACTGCACCAGCTTACCGCTCCCCCGTTGAGAATAAATATGTATCTGGTTTGCGACTTAGAGTCATCCGGATCAGTATCAAAATTTGCATCAATGTAACCCTTTACAACGAGCTCTTGATCACCTCCATAAACGATAAACATTTCCTTAGTCCTTTTCAGATACTTAAGGGTATTCTTGACCGTCGTCTAGTGCTCCATTCCAGGATCACTTTCAAACCTTCCAGCCATACTTATGGCAAGGCTGACATCGGGTCTTGTGCACAACATTGCATACATGATAGAGCCTATGGCTGAAGCATAGGGGATGACACTCATCTTCTCTCGATCTTCTGCAGTCACTGGGCATTGAGTCTTACTCAACTTCACACCTTGTAACACAGACAAGAACCCCTTCTTGGACTGATCCATTTTGAACTTCTTCAAAACTTTATCAAGGTATGTGCTCTGTGAAAGTCCTATTAAGCGTCTTGATCTATCTCTATAGATCTTAATGCCTAATATGAAAGCAGCTTCTCCTAGGTCCTTCATTGAAAAACTCTTGTTCAAATATTCCTTCACGCTTTCCAGCAATTCTATATTGTTTCCAATCAGCAATATGTCATCCACATATAATATTAGAAACGCTATATAGCTCCCACTCACTTTCTTATAAATACAAGGTTCTCCGTAAACTTGTATAAACACAAACGCTTTGATCACCTTATCAAAACGTAGATTCCAACTCCGAGATGCTCGCACCAGTCCATAAATGGATCGCTAGAGTTTGCAAACTTTGTCAGCATTATCTGGATTGACAAAACCTTCTGCTGTATCATATACAACTCTTCTTTAAGGAAACCATTAAGGAGAGCTGTTTTGATATCCATCTGCCAAATTTCATAGTCAAAATATGCAGCTAGTGCTAACATGATTCTGACGGACTTAAGCATCGCTATGGGTGAGAAGGTCTCATCGTAGTCAACTCCTTGAACTTGTGAAAAACCCTTTGCCACAAGCCGAGCTTTATAGACGGTGACATTACCGTTCGCGTCCGTCTTCCTCTTAAAGATCCATTTGTTCTGAATGGCCTTTTGCCCTTCAGGTAGTACTTCGAAAGTCCATACTTTGTTTTCATACATGGATCCCATCTCGAATTTCATGGCCTCTAACCATTTCTCGAAATCCGGGCCCATCATCGCTTCTCCATAGCTCGTAGGTTCATCATTGTCTAACAACATGACCTCCAAGACAGGGTTGTCATACAACTCAGGAGCAGTACGCGCCCTTGTTGACCTATGAGGTCCAATAGTAACTTGATTCGAAGTCTCATGATCATCATCATTAACTTTCTCTTCAACCGTCATAGGCTCCACAGAAACATCTTTCTGCGCTGCGCTACTCTCTGGTTGAAGTAAAGGTTCAACAACCTCATCGAGTTCTATTTTCCTCCCACTCAATTCTTTTGAGAGAAACTCTTTCTCAAGAAATGTTCCGTTCTTAGCGACAAACACTTTGCCTTCGGATCTGAGATAGAAGGTATACCCAACTGTCTCTTTTGGGTATCCTATGAAGACGGATTTCTCCGCTTTGGGTTCCAGCTTTTCAGGTTGAAGCTTTTTGACATAAGCATCACATCCCCAAACTTTAAGAAACGACAATTTTGGCTTCTTGCCAAACCATAGTTCGTATGGTGCCCTATTTAAAGTGAATGAAATTGTCTCTAATGCATAACCCCAATACGAGAGTGGCAAATCGGCAAGAGACATCATAGAACGCACCATATCTAATAAGGTTCGATTATGACGTTTGGACACACCATTACGCTGTGGTGTTCCAGGCGGGGTCAATTGTGAAACAATTCCACACTGTCTTAAGTGACTGCCAAACTCATAACTCAGATATTCACCTCCTCAATTAGATCGCAGGAATTTAATCTTCTTGTTACGATGATTCTCAACTTCACTCTTAAATTTCTTGAACTTTTCAAACGTTCTAGACTTGTGTTTCATTAAGTAAATATACCCATATATACTTAAGTCATCAGTGAAGGTGAGAAAATAACAATATCCATCGCGCCTCAATGCTCATTGGACCGCACACATCAGTATGTATGATTTCCAACAAGTCACTCGCCCATTCCATTGTTCTAGAGAATGACGTTTTAGTCATCTTGCCCATAAGGCATGGTTCACATGTGTCAAGTGATTCAAAATCAAGTGACTCCAAAAGTCCATCAGCATGGAGCTTCTTCATGTGTTTTACACCAATATGACCCAAACGGCAGTGGCACAAGAAAGTGGCACTATCACTATCAACTCTATATCTTTTGGCATCAATCTTATGAACATGTGTATCATCACTATCAAGATTCAACATGAATAAACCCTCACATTGGGTGCATGACCATTAAAGATATTACTCATATAAATAGAAAAACCATTATTCTCTGATTTAAATGAGTAACCGTCTCGCAATAAACAAGATCCAGTTATAATGTTCATGCTCAACGCATGTACTAAATAACAATTATTCAGGTTCATCACTAATCCCGATGGTAATCAACGAGAGAGCGTGCCGACGGTGATGACATCAACCTTAGAACCATTTCCCACGCGCATCGTCACTTCGTCCTTTGCCAGCCTTCATCTATTCTGTAGTTCCTGTTTTGAGTTGCATATGTGATCAACCGAACCGGTATCAAATACCCAGGCACTACAACAAGAGTTGGTAAGGTACACATCAATAACATGTATATCATATATACCTTGTTTGTTGTTGGCCACCTTCTTGTCAGCCAGATACTTTGGGCAGTTCCGCTTCCAGTGACCAGTTCCCTTGCAATGAAAGCACTCAGTTTCTGGCTTGGGTCCAGCCTTGGGTTTCTTCATGGGAGGGGCAACTGCTTTGCCACTCTTCTTAGAGTTACCCTTCTTGCGCTTGCCATTTTTCTTGAAACTAGTGATTTATTGACCATCAACACTTGATGCTCCTTCTGAATCTTAGACTCAGCGACTTTTAACATCGCAAATAGCTTGGCGACTGACTTGTTCATCCCGTGCATGTTATAGTTCAACATGAAGCTCTTGTAGCTAGGTGGCAATGATTGAAGAACTCTATCAGTGATTGCCTCAGCCAGAAGGGGCATCCCCAATTCAGCCAGACGGGTAGAGTACCCAGACATTCTGAATATGTGTCCACTGACAGACCGATTCTCCTCCATCTTGCAAGCATAGAACTTATCGGAGGTCTCATTCCTCTCGATCCGGGCATTCTTCTGAAAGATAATCTTCAACTCCTGGAACATGTCATATGCTCCATGATGTTCAAAACGTCTTTGAAGTCCCGGTCTAAGCAATACAACATTGCACATTGAACCATTGAGTAATCATCAGAACGAGCCTGCCAGGCATTCGCAATGTCTGCAGACTCCACTAGAGCGGGTGGATCACCAAGCGGTGCATCAAGGACATAAGTCTTCTGGGAAGCCATGAGGATAATCCTAAGATTACGGGCCCAGTCCACGAAGTTACTTCCATCATCTTTCAACTTAGCTTTCTCTAGGAATGCATTAAAATTTAGGGGTGCTATCGCGCGAGCCATTGATCTACAACATAAATATGCAAAGGTTAGTAAGACTATTGTTCAAGATAATGACTTTAGTTAATAAAATTACTAAAGCTCCCACTCAAACTGACATCCCTCAGTTCATCTGAGTGATACATGATCCAAATTCACCAACTCAAGTCTGATTATCACGTGATTTGAGGTGGTTTCAATGGTGAACATCATCAAGTTGATCATATCTACTATATGACTCATGTTTGACCTTTCGGTCTCTTGTGTTCTGAGGCCATGTCTTTACATGCTAGGCTCATCAAGATTAACCCGAGTGTTCCGCACGTGCAATACTGGCTTGCACCCGTTGTATGTGAACGTAGATTCTATCACACCCAATGATCATGTGGTGTCTCAACACGACGAACTTTCGCAACGGTGCACACTCCGGGAGAACAGAATTTATCTTGAGATTTTAAGTGAGGGATCACCTTATAATGCTACCGTCGACCTAAGCAAAACAAGGTGCATAAAACGGATTAACATCACATGCAAATCATAAGTGACATGATATGGCCATGGACTTGTGCTTTTGATCTCCATCTTGAAAGCACCGACATGATCTCCATCGTCACCGGCATGACACCATGATCTCCATCATCTTGATCTCCATCAACGTGTCACCATCGGGGTTGTCGAGCCGACTGTTGCTTCCACGACTATTGCTAACTCATAGCGATGAAGTAAAGCAAAAACGACGAAAATAATTAAAGACAACCCTATGGCTCCTGCCGGTTGCCGTACTCATTGACATGCAAGTCGTGATATTTTATACAACACATGATCATCTCGTACATCACATATATCTCATCATTTAATTGGCCATATCACATCACAACATACCCTGCAAAAACAAGTTAGACGTCCTCTAATTGTTGTTTCATGTTTTACGTGGCTGCTATGGGTATCTAGCAAGAACAATTCACACCTACGCAAAAACCACAACGGTGGTACATAAGTTGCTTTTCAGACTTCTCAATGCCCGCCTTGTCGAATCCGATCCAACTAAAGTAGGAGAAACGGAAACACGCCAGCCATGTTTGTGCAACAAAGTTTACACGTCAGTCGATGGAACCGGTCTCTCATAAGCGTACGAGTAAGGTTGGTCCGGGCTGCTTCATCCCACAATACTGTTGAACCAAAACTTGACCAAGGGAAGAAGCAATCTCATCATCAACACCCACAAACTCCTTTGTGTTCTACTCAAGATCTCATCTACACATAGACCTAGCTCATAATGCCACTGTTGGGGAATGATGCATGGGAAACAAAAAATTCCTACGCACACGCAAGATATATCCATGGTGATGAGCATCTATGAGGGGGGAGAGTAGATCTACATACCCTTGTAGATCACTAAGAGGGGAGTGTTAAGAAACACAGTTGATATAGTCGAACGTCTTCGCGATCCAAATCACCGAGCGACCCGCGATCCAATAACGATCCGTCCCGATCTAGGGCCGAACGGACGGCACCTCCGCGTTCAGCACACGTACAGCTTGATGACGATCTCTCCCTTCTTGATCCAACAAGAGAGAGCAGAGAGGTAGAAGAGTTCTCCGGCAGCGCGGCGGCGTGGCGGCTATGGTGGTGGAACAATTCCAGCAGGGCTTCGCCTAAGCACTGCTGAAGTCGATCTAGAGGAGAAACTACGAAGTAGAGGAGAGGTAGCACGTGGCTGTTTTTCTATGTCAAAAAACCCTCAAACCTCTAGTATATATAGGAGGAGGGTGGGAGGAGACTTGGCCGTCAACGGGACAGCCCTTGCGTCGGCCGAAGTGGGAGGAGGAGGAGTCCTCCTCCAATCCTAGTAGGATTAGGACTCCTTCTCTCCCACTTGGAAAACTCTTTTTCCACCTTTTTCCTTTTGGACTTCTCCTCCCAGCCACATGGGCCTTTTGTGGTACTTAGGCCAGCCCAATAAGGGCTGGTATAAATCTTCCCACACCCATGTAGCCTCTTGGGTTGAAATACCCCTCCCAATGGTCCCCCGGCACCCTCCCGGCACTCCCGGTACACTACCGATGAGTCCGAAACTTTTCCGGCGACCAAAATAGGACCCTATATATCAATCTTTACCTCCGGACCAATCTGAAGCTCCTTATAAAATCCGGGATCTCATCCGGGACTCCGAACAACCTTCGGTCACCACCATACATAACTATATACTACCAAAACGTCACCGAACCTTAAGTGTGCAGACCCTGTGGGTTCGAGAACTATGTAGACATGACCAAGACACCTCTACGGTCAATAAACAATAGCGGGACCTAGATGCCCATATTGGTTCCTACATATTCAACGAAGATCTTTATTGTTTGAACCTCTATGTCCAGGATTCAGTTAATCCCGTATGTTGTTCCCTTTGTTCTTTGGTATGTTACTTGCTCGAGATTCGATCGTCGGTATTTGTATACCTAGTTCAACCTTGTTACCGGAAAGTCTGTTTACTCATTCTATAATACAAGATCCCGTGGCTAACACTTAGTCACATTGCTTGGAAGGCTTGTTCTGATATTGTATTACCGAGTGGGCCCTGAGATACCTCTCCGTCACATGGAGTAACAAATCCCAGTCTTGATCCATGCCCACTCAACAGACACTCTCGGAGATACCTGTAGAGCACCTTTATAGTCACCCAGTTATGTTGCAACGTGTGATACACAGCAGGCATTCCTCTAGTGTCAGTGAGTTGCATGATCTCATGGTCATAGAAACAGATACTTGGCATGCAGAAAACTGTAGCAATAAACTGACACGAACAAATGCTACGTTTATAGTTTGGGTCTTGTCCATCACATCATTCTCCTAATGATGTGATCCTGTTATCAAATGACATCTTATGTCAATGGCTAGGAAACCTTGACCATCTTTGATCAACGAGCTAGTCTACTAGAGGCATACTAGGGACATGGTATTGTCTATGTATCCACACATGCAATGTGTTTCCAATCAATACAATTATAGCATGGATAATAAACGATTATCATGAACAAGGAAATACAATAATAACCATTTTATTATTGCCTCTAGGGCATATTTCCAACACCACCTGCATTGATAGGCCAACAAACCCTGGATCAGATAAACGCTCTCGAGCCAGATCCAATACGTCGAGGGTATTTCAAAGGGTATAATACGAAACACGCCTGGACTCACAAGATATGCTTGTGGGATCCACCGTACTTTAAAGACCTCCTTTGCTCACACAACATCGAGGTGATGCACATTGAAAAGAATATCGCCGAGGCCCTTTTTGGTACATTGTTCGGTAGAGAGGGAAAGGCAAAGGATAATCCTAAGGCTAGAGTCGATCAGGAGGCTCTATGTGATAGGCCGTTACAAAACATGCGACAACCGTTAGGAAATAAGAACTGGAGGAAGCGAAAGGCATGGTTCAATCTTGGAAGGCCAGCTATGAGGGAAATGCTCTTGTGGGTGAAAATGCAGTTGATGTTCCCTGATGGGTATGAAGCAAATATAAAGAGGGGAGCAAGCCTTGACAAATTTAAAATATTTGGTCTCAAGAGTCATGATTGGCACATATGGCTTGAGCGGGTAATGCTGGTGATGTTGTGTGGCTTTATCCCTCAGTATGAATGGCTAGTACTGGCAGAGCTGAGATATTTCTTTCGCGCTCTTTGTGCGAAAGAACTATCGGCTGATGTGCTAGATGAATTGGAAGAGTTGGCGCCGGAGTTGATATGCAAGTTAGAAACGATCTTTCCACTGGGCTTCTTTAATCCAATGCAACATTTGATTTTGCATATCCCGACCGAGGCAAGATTGGGGGGGGCGTGCAAAATCGTTGGTGCTTTGGAACTGAGAGGATGCAGAAGACACTTCGAGCAAAATATAAAAATAAAGGTAGAATTGAAGCATCGATGGCTGCAACATTCATTACTGAGGAGGCGGCAAACTTCGTGACAGCACACTATGAAGCCAAGAATCATCATTTGCATAATCCGAAGCCTCGGTACAATGATGGCGACCATGAAAAAGTTTGATCCAACCTTAGCCTATTCCAAGGGAAGCTCGCACTAGCCGGTGCTTCGAAAGCAATAATGTTGGATGTCGAAGAATGGCGGACCATTTCATTGTATATCTTCAACAACCTAATAGAAGTGCGGCCATACATCAAGTAAGTTCTTGGTACATTGTTTCACAACTTCTAATTCCTTTGAACTGCTCTTATTCCCGGATATGTGATATAGTCGATACGTCGCCAAATTCTCGGATGGAGCGGTGATCCAAAACGATTCCATCGAAGAGTATGAGCTTCTGGCAAATCATGGAGGTGTCTATCCCGGTTTCATCTCTTTGTTCAAACAAACGGTAATTTCCAATAGACCATTTCATTTCTTCATCTAGTTTGCGGCTAATGCGAAATCCTTTCATATCGGACTTGTAGGCTAATTTAGAGTCTATGAATGCCGAATTGAGACAACTCACTAATGGTTTTCTACTATAAGGTCCATTCATTTGACAAATACGTCATCAACGGGTATCGCTTTCGTACTTTTGGCAAAGAGCTATCTATGGCCGACCGAAAGTCTACAAATTGTTGTGTCTCCGCTTTCGGCGAAGGAGGTGTCGAGTAATATGGAAGAGTTGAAGCAATTCATGAACTTATATTCTTTGGTGATAACAGACCCAACGTCCTAGTCTTCAAATGTTATTGGTTCCAGCCGAAGGAGACTAGAAGGACTCATGAACATACAGGGCTAGTCGAAATCAAACAAACCACCCATTTAGTTGTCCCTGACGTCTATATTATGGCTCAACAGGCGACCCAAGTTTTCTATCTACCATGGGCTTGACAAATTGATCGAAATCTGAAAGGTTGGGATGTCGTTTATGATGTGCCGCCACATTTTAGACCACCTACCCTCAATGAAGATGATTCTGAACCTCACATTAACCCGGACACATATTAAGGAGAATTCTTCCAAGAAACACGTCTTTCCAAAAAAAATCAAGAACCGCTCCACTTCACCCCAGAACATTGAGGTAGACAGCGATAGTGAATCTGACTTCACCCGTGAGCCGGAACAAGAAGAGACGGAAGAAGAGGTTATTGCTGCGGATGACCTCTCAATGCTTAACCGATTACATAAAGGAGGCCTTCCACATGTTGCCCGTGATAGTGATGATGATGCATTTATTAATGATAGTGATGATGATGATGATGATGCATTTATTGATCTCGAAGCATATATAGACAATGAAGATTATTATTAGTTCATGTCAGGTATACATGATGATGATACACTCAAATTATATATATACATATTACTATTCGTGTCGGTATTTAATTGTTTTATGTTGTACTAATTTCGTTTACTCTTTGTCATGAGAGGTGTTCAAATATGGTGGGCGCGGGTCGAGATCGATCCGAGGATCCTTCGGCACGTGGTGGGAGGGGTACTTCCATTCCACCCCAAACTATCCGGAGAGCGTTGTACGACAGTATTGGGTCACCCGAGGGCACTTCTTCGTTGGTGAAGTTGCCCATAGGGAGAGGAGGTCGGGGGAAGAAGAGAGCTCCTAAAGCTACACGTGGTTGCCGCGGGAGAGGTATGAAGGCTTCCACGCCTTCCTGGCCGCCACCCCCAGGTGATTCACCAGAGCACAGGACTGCTACGGTGGACTCGTCTGAGGTGGAGGCTACAAGGACTCCGGTCCACGAGCCTCGGGTCGACAATCCTTCTGTCCTAGACGCTTCGACCCGTGAGACTCCTGTGCCAGACACCTCGTCCCTCATGACTCTTGTGTCAGATGCTTTGTCCTACGAGACTCCATAGGCTTCCACCGGATGGGATACCTGGTCGGATCTGCATCAGCCGGAGTCGAGTGGCAATGCTGATGGTGGCGGGGATCGTCTTTCTGATAGCGTGGACGATGTGGTTGAGGGTATCGTCTACCAGCATGGCTAATTAAGCCTGAGTCGCTTAAGTAAGTGCATTTACTCTTTTTAAACCTTTTGCCTTCTTGTTTCTTCACATATCTAATGCATTGGCTTTGTCATACTGCAGGGGTTGGATTCACGCCAAGGATGTCCGCAGGCCCAACTCCGTCATTGGTGTGATTTTATGACATAACTTCCTAGGGTTTGTTAGGTTGCCTGGCGAGGGTCAGCAAGAAGAGGTAGGATTTAAATGGGAGCACTACTTGGCTGCCCCGGCCCAGCCGGTGGAGACGATCGAGGGTGTGTTGTGCCACGCGAGGGACAACAAGGTCATCAGGAAGTTCTGGGTAATTTCTCCTTTACACAATTAAAAATCAATCATAGATAGTTATTGTACTAATCAATGTTGTCTCTTTTGATTGCAGACCTTCTACAGGTGTGAGGAGGGATACGAGGTGGCCGTGGCAAAGCTTATCGATTACGAGTGCAAGCGCCTACTACAAAACTTATGGCACGAGGCTTGGGTACAAGCTGTGTGAGACTACTACACCTCGCAGCATATTAAGAAGGCCAAGTCGTCGTCCTGTCGAAAGTTTCTGGACAAGGAGCAGTACATGAAGGTAATTACCTATTCTTAAGGCCTTTTACTTAGTTTCCTTTGCTTTGATTCGTAGGCGTAGCTCTCAAATTTCTCTTTACTAACTTAGGTGCCCCCGAGATGGTGTGCAGATAAGATGGGTTGTTGGGAGGCGTTGGTGAATGAATGGTGCTCTAGCCAATGGCGAGTCATCCACGATGATGCCAAGGCACAGCGCGCCCAAATGGAAGGTGTGCCACACCATCAAGGCAACACCAACATTTATCAGTTCAGGCAGAACTAGGTATGTGGTTTGCTTCATGATTCCTGCAATTCATTCTTGTAGTGCTAGGTTTACACATTATTAATACTTTGTTCCACTCTTGTAGGCTCATCACAATAAGAGGAGGTGCCAGAGGTGTATGACCTTTATGCCATGGCCCATACTGCCTCATATAAGAAGGTCAAGGCATTCTCTAAGTCTGACCTCGATAACCCCGAGAACTTCACCAATATCTCCTCCCACCACAAGCTTGTTGGAAATATGCCCTAGAGGCAACAATAAAATGGTTATTATTGTATTTCCTTGTTCATGATAATTGTCTATTGTTCATGCTATAATTGTGTTAACCGGAAACCGTAATACATTTGTGAATGCATAGACCACAACATGTCCCTAGTGAGCCTCTAGTTGACTAGCTCGTTGATCAATAGATGGTCACGGTTTCATGACCATGGACATTGGATGTCGTTGATAATGGGATCACATCATTAGGAGAATGATGTGATGGACAAGACCCAATCCTAAGCATAGCACTAGGTCGTGTAGTTCGTTTGCTAAAGCTTTTCAATGTCAAGTATCGTTTCCTTAGACCATGAGATTGTGCAACTCCCGGATACCGTAGGAATGCTTTGGGTGTGCCAAATGTCACAACGTAACTGGGTGGCTATAAAGGTGCACTATGGGTATCTCCGAAAGTGTCTGTTGCGTTGGCACGAATCGAGACTGGGATTTGTCACTCCGTGTGACGGAGAGGTATTACTGGGCCCACTCGGTAAGACATCATCATCATGAGCTCAATGTGACTAAGGAGTTAGTCACGGGATGATATATTATGGAACGAGTAAAGAGACTTGCCGGTAACGAGATTGAACAAGGTATAGAGATACCGACGATCGAATCTCGGGCAAGTATCATACCGATAGACAAAGGGAATTGTATACGGGATTGATTGAATCCCCGACATCGTGGTTCATCCGATGAGATCATCGTGGAGCATGTGGGAGCCAACATGGGTATCCAGATCCCGCCGTTGGTTATTGGCCGGAGAAGTGTCTCGGTCATGTCCACGTGTCTCCCAAAACCGTAGGGTCTACACACTTAAGGTTCGATGACGCTTGGATTATAGGGAAATGGTATACGTGATTACGGAAAGTTGTTCGGAGTCCTGGATGAGATCCCGGACGTCACGAGGAGCTGTGGAATGGTCCGGAGGTAAAGATTGATATATAGGAAGTCCAGGTTTGGTCACCGGAAAGTTTTCGGGCTCATCGGTAGTGTACCGGGAGTGCCGGGAGGGTGCCAGAGGACCCCCGGGAGGGGTGTGACGACCAAAGGGTTTCGTGGGCCCTTAGAGGAAGTCTGCCAGCCCTTTTTGGGCTGGCCAAGACCTTCTAGAAAGGCCCATGTGGCTGGAGATAAGAGATAGGGCTGAAAAGGATTCAAAAGGAAGAGATCCACCTCCCTTGTGGGAGGTGGACTCTTCCCTAGGGTCGGCCGAACCTCTCCTCTTTGGAGGAGGGGCCAAGACATGACTTCTTTCTCTCTCGGTGCAGCCCTACCGTTCCTCTTCCTCGTTCTCCGTTGCGCTTGGCGAAGCCCTGCCGGAGTTCACGTAGCTCCATCGTCACCATGCCGTCGTGCTGCCGGAGCTCTCCCTCAAGCTCTCCCTCCTCCTTGCTGGATCAAGGTGCGGGAGACGTCACCGGGCTGTACGTGTGTTGAATGCGGAGGTGCCGTTGTTCGGCGCTGAGATCGGAATCCACCGCGATCTGAATCGCTGCGAGTACGACTCCACCAACCATGTTCTTGTAATGCTTCCGCTTAGCGATCTTAAAAGGTATGAAGATGCAATCTCTCCCCTCTCGTTGCTGGTTTCTCTATGGATAGATCTTGGTGATCATAGGAATTTTTTTGATTTACTAGTACGTCTCCCATCAGTGGTATCAGAGCTAGGTCTATGCGTAGAATCTATGCACGAGTAGAACACAAAGCAGTTGTGGGTGTCGATTTTGTTAATTTGCTTACCACTACTAGTCTTATCTTGATTCGGCGGTATTGTGGGATGAAGTGGCCCGGACCGACTTTACACATATGCTTACATGAGACTGGTTCCACCGCCTGACATGCACTTGTTGCATAAGGTGGCTAGCGGGCGTCTGTCTCTCCCACCTTAGTCGGATTGAATTCGATGAAAAGGGTCCTTATGAAGGGTAAATAGCAATTGGCATATCACGTTGTGGTTTTGGCGTAGGTAAGAAACGTTCTTGCTAGTAACCTATAGCAGCCACGTAAAAACTTGCAACTACAAATTAGAGGACGTCTAACTTGTTTTTGCAACATATGCCTTGTGATGTGATATGGCCAAAGGATGTGATGTGATGCATTGTGATGTATGAGATTGATCATGTTCTTGTAATAGGATTCACGACTTGCATGTCGATGAGTATGACAACCGGCAGGAGCCATAGGAGTTGTCTTATTTTATTGTATGACCTGCGTGTCAATCATAATCACCATGTAATTACTTTACTTTATTGCTAAACGTTAGCCATAGTGGTAGAAGTAATAGTTGGCGAGACAACTTCATGAAGACACAATGATGGAGATCATGATGATGGAGTTCATGGTGTCGTGCCGGTGGCAGTGATGATCATGGTGCCCCGAAGATGGAGATCAAAGGAGCAAGATGATAATGGCCAGATCATGTCACTACATTGATTGCATGTGATGTTTATAATGTTTACATCTTATTTTCCTAGAACGGCGGTAGTAAATAAGATGATCTCTCACTAAAATTTCAAGAAAAGTGTTCACCCCAACGGTGCACCGTTGCTAAGGATCATTGTTCCGAAGCACCACGTGATGATCGGGTGTGATAGGTTTAACGTTCGCATACAACGGGTGTAAGCCACATTTACACACGCAAAACACTTAGGTTGACTTGACGAGCCTAGCATGTACAGACATGGCCTTGGAACACGGAAGACCGAAAGGTCGAACATGAGTCGTATGGAAGATACGATCAACATGGAGATGTCCACCATGGATGACTAGTCCGTCTCACGTGATGATCGGACACGGGCTAGTTGACATGGATCATGTGTCACTTGGATGACTAGAGAGATGTATATCTAAGTGGGAGTTCATTAAATAATTTGATTATGTGAACTTAATTATCATGAACTTAGTCTAAAATTATCTTTACAATCTATATTGTAGATCCAATGGCCAACGCGAATGTCACCCTCAATTTCAACGCGTTGCTAGAGAAAACCAAGCTGAAAGATGATGGAAGCAACTATGCGGACTGGGTCCGTGGCTTGAGGATCATCCTCATAGCTTCCAAGAAATTGTATGTCCTTGATGCACCACTAGGTGACCCACCCCTTCTCCCAGCAGAGCAAGACGTTGCGAAAGCTTGGCATTCTCGCTGCGATGATTACTCCATTGTTCAGTGCGGCATGCTTTACATTTTAGAACTGGGGCTCCAAAAGCGTTTTGAGCAACACGGAGCATATGAGATGTTCCAAGTGCTGAAACTGGTTTTCTAAGCTCATGCCCGGGTCGAGAGATATGACATCTCCAACAAGTTCTTCAGCTGTAAGATGGAGGAGAATACTTTTGTCAGTGAGCACATCCTCAAGATGTCTGGGCTATACAACCGCTTGACTCAGCTGGGAGTTAATCTCCCGGATGACTCGGTCATTGACAGAATCCTCTAGTCGCTTCCACCTAGCTACAAGAGCTTTGTGATGAACTACAACATGCAAGGGATGGAGAAGTCCATTCCAGAGTTGTACCCAATGCTGAAATCAGCAGTGGTCAAGATCAGAACGGAGCATCAAGTGTTGATGGTAAATAAGACCACTAGTTTCAAGAAAGGCAAGGGTAAGAAGAACTTCAAGAAGGACGACAAAGTTGTTGCCGCGCCCGGTAAGCAAGTTGCCGGGAAGAAGAAGAACAAGCATGGACCCAAGCCTGAGACTGAGTGCTTTTACTGCAAGGGTACCGATCACTGGAAGCGAAACTGCCCCAAGTACTTAGCGGATAAGAAGGACGACAACATTAAAGGTATATGTGATATACTTGTTATTGATGTGTACCTAACCAGCGCTCGTAGTAGCTCCTGGGTATTTGATACTGGTGCAGTTGCTCACATTTGTAACTCCAAGCAGGAGCTGTGGAATAAGCGGAGGCTGGCAAAGGACGAGGTGACGATGCGCATCGGGAATGGTTCCAAGGTCGATGTGATCGCCATCGGCACGCTACCTCTACATCTACCTTTGGTATTAGTGTTAAACCTTAATAATTGTTATTTAGTACCAGCTTTGAGCATGAACATTGTATATGGATCTCGCTTGATGCGAGATGGCTACTCATTTAAATCTGAGAATAATGGTTGTTCTATTTATATGAGAGAAATGTTTTATGGTCATGCCTCGCTGGTCAATGGTTTATTTTTGATGAATCTCGAACGTGATGTTACACATGTCCATAGTGTGAGTACCAAAAGTGTAAGGTTGATAACGATAGTCCCACTTACATGTGGCACTGCCGCCTTGGTCATATTGGTGTCAAACGCATGAAGAAGCTCCATACTGATGGCCTTTTGGAGTCTCTTGATTTCGAATCATTTGAGACGTGCGAACCATGCCTCATGGCCAAGATGACCAAGACTCCGTTCTCCGGAACAATGGAGCGAGCAAATGACTTATTGGAAATAATACATACCGATGTATGCGGTCCAATGAGTGTTGAGGCTCGTGGTGGCTACCGTTATGTTCTCACCCTCACTGATGACTTGAGTAGATATGGGTATGTCTACTTAATGAAACATAAGTCTGAAACTTTTAAAAGGTTCAAGGAATTTCAGAGTGAGGTAGAGAATCAACGTGATAGGAAAATAAAATGCCTACGATCTGATCATGGCGGAGAATATTTAAGTCACGAGTTTGGCACGCACCTAAGGAAATGTGGAATTGTTTCACAACTCACACCGCCTGGCACACCTCAGCGAAATGGTGTGTCTGAACGTCGTAATCGCACTCTATTAGATATGGTACGATCTATGATGTCTCTTACCGACTTACCGCTATAATTTTGGGGATATGCATTAGAGACTGCCGCATTCAATTTAAATAGGGCACCGTCAAAATCCGTTGATATGACACAGTATGAATTATGGTTTGGAAAGAAACCTAAGCTGTCGTTTCTAAAAGTTTGGGGATGCGATGCTTATGTGAAGAAACTTCAACCTGAGAAGCTCGAACCCAAAGCGGAAAAGTGCGTCTTCATAGGATATCCCAAAGAGACTATTGGGTATACCTTCTACCTACGATACGAGGGCAAAATCTTTGTTGCCAAGAATGGATCCTTTCTCGAGAAAGAGTTTCTCTCGAAAGAAGTAAGTGGGAGGAAAATAGAACTTGATGAGGTAACTGTACCTCCACTCGAACCGGAGAGTAGCGCAGCACAGGAAGTTGTTTCTGTGGAGCCTACAGCGGCTGGAGAGGAAGTTAATGATGATGATCATGAAACTTCAGATCAAGTTACTATTGAACGTCGAAGGTCCATTAGGACACGTTCCGCACCAGAGTGGTACGGCAACCCTGTCCTAGAGATCATGTTGTTAGACAGCAGTGAACCTTCGAACTATGAAGAAGCGATGGCGGGCCCGGATTCCAACAAATGGCTTGAAGCCATGAAATCCGAGATAGGATCCATGTATGAGAACAAAGTATGGACTTTGGTGGACTTGCCTGATGATAAGCGAGCCATTGAAAATAAATGGATCTTTAAGAAGAAGACTGACGTGGATGGTAATGTGACCGTCTATAAGGCTCGGCTTGTCGCTAAGGGTTATCGACAAGTTCAACGAGTTGACTACGATGAGACTTTCTCACCCGTAGCGATGCTGAAGTCTGTCCAAATCATGTTAGCGATTGCCACATTTTATGATTACGAGATCTAGCAAATGGACGTCAAAACGGCATTCCTTAATGGCTTCCTCAAGGAAGAGCTGTATATGATGCAGCCGGAAGGTTTTGTCGATCCTAAAGATGCTAACAAGGTATGCAAGCTCCAGTGCTCCATCTATGGGCTGGTGCAAGCATCTCGGAGTTGGAACATTCGCTTTAATGAAGTGATTAAAGCGTTTGGGTTTGTATAGGTTTATGGAGAACCTTGTATTTACAAGAAAGTGAGTGGCAGTTCTGTAGCATTTCTCGTATTATATGTGGATGACATACTGATAATGGGAAATGATATAGAACTCTTGGAAGGTGTAAAGGCCTACTTGAATAAGTGTTTTTCAATGAAGGACCTTGGAGAAGCTGCTTACATATCAGGTATTAAGATCTATAGAGATAGATCGAGACGCCTCATAGGTCTTTCACAAAGCACCTACCTTGAAAGGATATTGAAGAAGTTCAATATGGATCAGTCCAAGAAGGGGTTCTTGCCTGTGTTACAAGGTGTGAGATTGAGTACGACTCAATGCACGACCACGGCAAAGGATAGAGAAGAGATGAGTGTCATCCCCTATGCTTCAGCCATAGGCTCTATTATGTATGCCATGCTGTGTACTAGACCTGATGTGAACCTTGCCATAAGTTTGGTAGGAAGGTACCAAAGTGATCCCGGAGCGGAACACTAGACAGCGGTCAAGAACATCCTGAAGTACCTGAAAAGGAGAAAGGAGATGTTTCTCGTATATGGAGGTGCCGAAGAGCTTGTCGTAAAGGGTTACGTCGATGCTAGCTTCGACACAGATCCGGACGACTCCCAGTCGCAAACCGAATACGTGTATATTTTGAACGGAGGGGCAGTAAGCTGGTGCAGCAGCAAGCAAAGCGTCGTGGCGGCATCTACATGTGAAGCGGAGTACATAGCTGCTTCAGAAGCAGCAAAGGAAGGAGTCTGGATGAAGGATTTCATCACCGACCTAGGAGTGATTCCAAGTGCGTCGGGCCCGATGACTCTATTCTTTGACAACACTAGAGCTATTGCCCTTGCGAAGGACCCCAGGTTTCACAAGAAGACAAGACACATCAAGCGCCGCTTCAATTCCATCCGTGATTACATTCAGGAGGGAGATATAGATATTTGTAAAGTGCATACGGATATGAATGTCGCAGATCCATTGGCTAAAGCTCTCTCACGAGCAAAACATGATCAACACTAGAATGCTATGGGTGTTCGATTCATCACAATGTAACTATATTATTGACTCTAGTGCAAGTGGGAGACTGTTGGAAATATGCCCTAGAGGCAATAATAAAATGGTTATTATTGTATTTCCTTGTTCATGATAATTGTCTATTGTTCATGCTATAATTGTGTTAACCGGAAACCGTAATACATGTGTGAATGCATAGACCACAACATGTCCCTAGTGAGCCTCTAGTTGACTAGCTCGTTGATCAATAGATGGTCACGGTTTCATGACCATGGACATTGGATGTCGTTGATAACGGGATCACATCATTAGGAGAATGATGTGATGGACAAGACCCAATCCTAAGCATAGCACTAGGTTGTGTAGTTCGTTTGCTAAAGCTTTTCAATGTCAAGTATCGTTTCCTTAGACCATGAGATTGTGCAACTCCCGGATACCGTAGGAATGCTTTGGGTGTGCCAAACGTCACAACGTAACTGGGTGGCTATAAAGGTGCACTACGGGTATCTCCGAAAGTGTCTGTTGGGTTGGCACGAATCGAGACTGGGATTTGTCACTCCGTGTGACGGAGAGGTATCTCTGGGCCCACTCGGTAAGACATCATCATAATGAGATCAATGTGACTAAGGAGTTAGTCACGGGATGATGTATTATGGAACGAGTAAAGAGACTTGCCGGTAACGAGATTGAACAAGTTATAGAGATACCGACGATCGAATCTCGGCAAGTATCATACCGATAGACAAAGGGAATTGTATACGGGATTGATTGAATCCCCGACATCGTGGTTCATCCGATGAGATCATCGTGGAGCATGTGGGAGCCAACATGGGTATCCAGATCCCACTGTTGGTTATTGGCCGGAGAAGTGTCTCGGTCATGTCCACGTGTCTCCTAAACCCGTAGGGTCTACACACTTAAGGTTCGATGACGCTAGGGTTATAGGGAAATGGTATACGTGATTACCGAAAGTTGTTCAGAGTCCCGGATGAGATCCTGGATGTCATGACGAGCTCCGGAATGGTCCGGAGGTAAAGATTGATATATAGGAAGTCCAGTTTTGGTCACCGGAAAGTTTTCGGGCTCATTGGTAGTGTACCGGGAGTGCCGGGAGGGTGCCGGAGGACCCCCGGGAGGGATGTGACGACCAAAGGATTTCGTGGGCCCTTAGATGAAGTGTGCCAGCCCTTTTTAGGCTGGCCAAGACCTTCTAGAAAGGCCCATGTGGCTGGAGATAAGAGATAGGGCTGAAAAGGATTCAAAAGGAAGAGATCCACCTCCCTTGTGGGAGGTGGACTCTTCCCTAGGGTCGGTCGAACCTCTCCTCTTTGGAGGAGGGGCCAAGGCAGCCCTCCCTATCCCTTCTCCTATATATATGCAAGGGTTTGGGCTGTTTTGAGACACGACTTCTTTCTCTCTCGGTGCAGCCCTACCCTTCCTCTTCCTCGTTCTCCGTAGCGCTTGGCGAAGCCCTGCCGGAGTTCACGTAGCTCCACCGTCACCACACCGTCGTGCTGCCGGAGCTCTCCCTCAACCTCTCCCCCCTCCTTGCTGGATCAAGGTGCGGGAGACGTCACCGGGATGTATGTGTGTTGAACGCGGAGGCGCCGTTGTTCGGCGCTGAGATCGGAATCCACCGCGATCTGAATCGCTGCGAGTACGACTCCACCAACCTCGTTCTTGTAACGCTTCCGCTTAGCGATCTTCAAAGGTATGAAGATGCAATATCTCCCCTCTCATTGCTGGTTTCTCCATGGATAGATCTTGGTGATCGCAGGAAAATTTCTGATTTACTACTACGTCTCCCATGAAAGCTTGTGAGGTACAGAGATGTGGGGAAGGCGGTGAATGGGGAGGACTTCAACCCAAGCCAGCAACCACTTGATCCAGACCTGGTGATGTTAGCTGGCCATGGGAGGCCCCATGGATCGATATCCATTGGAGATGGACATATACAGTCTTTGAGCACTTTCCAACAGATCAAGGCACGCCAAACGAGCTCCTACCCTGAGATGCCGCCTCGTCCATGGCCAGTCCAACTTGCCATGGAGGTTAGTCACATGAATTCAAATAGCTTTCCGCCATTACATTGTTTGTGCGATCAAAGATGATTTCAATGCTAATGAGGAGGTGTGTTGCAGGCTGCTCTGCAGAAAGAGAGAGAGAGACAACCCAAGTGCTTCTGGCAGAACATGCCCGGAAGGCGGAGGAGGAGAAGAGGGATCTGGAGGAGAGGACGGCTAAGTTGTTGGAGGAGGAGAGGGCATGGAATGATGCGTCTCACTGGGCCATGTACGAGTTCATCGTGGTAAGTTTCTTCTTCATATTAGCCAAATCATGGACTACATGTTCTATTCATTAATAACCAATATGATTGACTTGGCAAAACCAAATGTGCAGACTTTGTGCGAGAAGACCGGCCAGACCCCTCCGCCGATGCCAGTCATTACCATGGCTGGAAAGGTGAGTTTCATTTTCAATGTTCATTAGTTACTAGTCTTAACATTTCAGCGACATCATGCTAACGCAAATGATCTTTGGTGCAACATAACTCCCGAACCGCATCGCACGACCCAAGCAACCCCAGTGCTTCACCTCCGTGATGACGAGGAGGGTAAGCCCTAATATGCCACTTACTTCGCTCATTTTCTTAAACAAAGACAAACATAGCACTTAGACAAACTTAGCACTTAGACAAATGTTATATTTTACGTAAGTTAGCTTTGTTTCCTCTAAAATGACATAGTAAGCTTACTTACCTCCAAAATGACATATTGTACCTAAGTTAGCCCTAAAATGACATATTGTACCTAACTTAGCTCTAAAATGACCTATACTTAGCATTGTTTCCTCCACACTAACATATTAAGCTTAGTTAACTCAACAATGACACAATAGACTTGGTAATCTCATAGATGCCATGGACTTAGCTTATTTTCTTGCAAAATGACACAATAATATTAGTTAGGTAAAAATGTGATAATTACCTAGGTTAGCTCTAAAATGACACAAATAAGCCATAATAAGAAGAAAAACAAGAGGAGAAAGTGAAAGAAAGAATGAAGCTTCTTCTTCTTGTTGTTCTTCTTCTAGATCTTCTTCTTCTTCTTCTTCTTCTTATTGGTAACCTCATAGATGCCATAGACTTAGCTTTCTTGCAAAATGACACAATAAGCTGAGTTAGGTAAAAAATGTGATAATTACCTAGGTTAGCTCTAAAATGACACAAATAAGCAATAAGAAGAAGAAAAACAAGAGGAGAAAGAGAAAGAGAAAAAAAACGCTTCTTCTTAGTCTTCTTGTTCTTCTTATAGATCTTCTTCTTTTTCTTCTTGGCATCCTCATAGATGCCATAGACTTAGCTTATTTTCTTGCAAAATAACACAATAATCCGATTTAGGTAAAAATGTGATAATTACCTAGGTTAGCTCTAAAATGACACAAATAAGCAATAAGAAGAAGAAAAACAAGAGGAGAAAGAGAAAGAGAAGAAAAACGCTTCTTCTTGTTCTTCTTGTTCTTCTTCTAGATCTTCTTCTTCTTCTTCTTGGTAACCTCATAGATGCCATAGACTTAGCTTATTTTCTTGCAAAATAACACAATAATTCGAGTTAGGTAAAAATGTGATAATTACCTAGGTTAGCTCTAAAATGACACAAATAAGCAATAACAAGAAGAAAAACAAGAGGAGAAAGAGAAAGAGAAGAAAAACACTTCTTCTTGTTCTTCTTCTAGATCTTCTTGTTCTTGGTAACCTCATAGATGCCATAGATTTACCTTATTTTCTTGTAAAATGACACAATAAGCTTAGTTAGGTCAAAAATGGCATAATTACCTAGGTTAGCTCTAAAATGGCACAAACAAGCAATAAGAAGAAGAAAAACGAGAGTATAAAAAGAAAGAGAAGAAAACACTTCTTATTCTTCCTCTTCTTTTTCTTCTTCTAGATCTTCTTCTTCTTCTTCTTGTTCTTCTTGTTCTTCTTGTAGTATTCTTCTTCTAACTTTCTTATTTCCCATTTTACAGATTTGATTCACTTCATGGAAGCTTGCATTGATGGAGTTCTTATGTTTAATTTTTGTTTTGATCTTGTATCGATGAACATTGTGAAACTTGCTACCTATGGATGAAACTATGCATGTATGGACGAAACTTGCACTTTTGATTTTGTATGTTTGTTGGATGATCATATATGTGCTTGTGATATGGCAGGGATATAGTTTCGTTGAATTATATATATATATATATCATATATGTGCTTGTGAAAATGATTGGATATAACAAAAAACAAAATAAAAAGGGATAATACTGGCTCTTTGTCATCTGTCACCAACGGTAAAGGGCTCTTTGCCATCTGCCCCAGACGGCAAAAGTGCCACGTGCCGGCCACCTGTTCAACCTGGGAATACCAAGCTGGGGAAATTTGGTTTCTTTGCCGTACGTGGAAGACGGCAAAGGGGGAGGAGGCAAGCGACAAAGGGGATGGGGAGGCAAACGGCAAAGAAGGTGGGAAGGCAGACGACAAAGGGGGTGGGGAGGTAGACGGCAAAGGGGACGGGGAGGCAGACGACAAAGGAGGCGGGGAGGCAGACAATAAAGTGTTGGGTTTCGTTAGCCACCTCTAACGGCGACAACATCAGTAGTTGACATCCATGGCCTTTGCTACCTGGAAGCTGACGGCAACGATTCTTTGCCGGAGCTAGCTGGGCCCAAATTTTCCGAAGCTAGCTGGGCCCAAATTTGTGCCGCCCGCTAGCGGGCGGCAAAGTCCTTTGCTGTCTGCCTTTGTGCCTTTGCCGTTTGCCATGGCAGACGGCAAAGTCCCTAATTCTTGTAGTATTTGCCTATTACAAGTGATTGTTCTGGCCTGTAATTTGTCTCAAAAGGATTGGGATACCTTGCTGCACCTTGTTTCCGTTACCATTACTTACTTGTTACAAATTACCTTGCTATCAAACTGTTTGTTACCTACAATTTCAATGCTTGTAGAGATTACCTTGTTGAATACGGTTTGTCATTTCCTTATGCCCCTCGTTGGGTTCGAAACTCTTACTTATCGAAAGGACTACGATTGATCCCCTATACTTGTGGTTCATCACGCCCAGCGTTGGCAAAGTTCATGGAAGCATCCCACTATGCTTACAATACTTTCAAGATGCCAGGATCCATTGAGATCTTTTCCATCCCTTTGACAAGAAGAATGCAGTTATCTGCATGGACAAGATGTACCACGACGCGGTAGCAGCTGAGGCCATAGGCGTCTCAGCTCCCGCCAAGGAGACGAAGAGATCAAAGAAGGCTAGTAGGAACACTAACAAGGACTCTAAGAAGTGCGCCTCTTCGGAGTGCGCTGCACCCAATGACGACCTACCGGAGAGTTCCACTAGTAGGAAGACCAAGGTCACCTATCCTGAGGACGGCACTAGTGGTACCTTCACCATCAGTGCTACCCTTACTGACAAATAGTCAAGCGCGCTCATTGCCTTCCCGCGGGCAAATGTCGATGTGTTTGTCTGGCAACCTTTTAACATCCCCGGTGTTCCCATGAAGGTAGTTCAGCACCACCTTGCTGTCTGCTCTCATGCCCGACCCATCAAACAAAAGGTTAGGAAACAAGCCTTGGAGTAGCAACAATTCATTGCCGAGGAAATCAAGAAACTTAAAGCAGCTGGTTTGGTCAGAGGAGTATTGCATCCTACTTGGCTAGCAAACCCGGTGGTGGTGCGCAAGGCGAATTGGAAATGGAGGCTTTGCATAGACTTCAATGACTTGAACAAGGCTTGCCCAAAGGACCCTTTTCCCTTGCCACGCATAGATTAGATTGTCGATTCCACCTCCGGATGTGATTTTCTCTCCTTTTTGGATGCCTACTCTGGATACAACCAGATATTCATGGGCAAAGAAGATGAGGAGAAGACCGCGTTCATAACTCCTTGCGTCACGTACTGTTTTGTGCGTATGCCCTTTGGGTTAAAGAGTGCTGGTTCAACCTTTTCCATAGTAGTTCAGATTGGTTTTGAACCTCAACTACAAAGAAACATGGAAGCTTACATGGATGACATTGTAGTCAAAACCAAGGATGAAGCAACTTGCATACATGATTTGGAAGAAACTTTCGCAAACTTACGCAAGATTAACTTGAAGCTCAACCCTGAGAAGTGTGTATTTGGTGTCCCATCCTGCAAGCTACTTGGGTTCTTTGTGTCTCAGCAAGGAATAGAAGCTAATCCCGACAAGATCAAGGCAATCAAACACATACAAGAACCCAAAACCATCAAGGATATTAGGCGTCTGACCGGATGTGTTGCCGCATTAAGTAGGTTCATCTCCAAGTCTGCTGAGCGTGCCTTGTCGTTCTTCAAGATCTTGAAGAAGGCTGGCCCTATGAAGTGGACCCCGAAAGCAGAAGCAGCACTACAAGACCTGAAGAATTACCTTTCCTCTCCTCCCACCTTAGTCGCTCCTAAACCGTAATGGTCGTTGCTGCTGTATTTAGCAGCAACAAATCAAGTGGTTAGTGCAACATTGGTGGTGCAGAGGGACACGGATGAAGATTCAGCGACTGTTTCTAGTGCAACTGGGAATAATATAGAAATATCCACGGCAGGACCCGATAATGATCAAGTGGCACCTCAACAAATGGACGGGAGCGGATCTAAGCAGGTGGCAAAGAAGAAGATGGTGCAGAGACCCATGTACTTTGTTAGTTCCTTGTTACAAGGAACTAGATCGAGGTACTCTAGAGTACAAAAGATGATCTTTGGCCTCATCATGGCCTCAAGGAAGCCGCCCACTACTTCCAATCCCATGAGATCACGGTTGTTACCCGTTTCCCATTGCAACGCATACGGAGGAACCTCGAGGCCACTAGCAAGATAGTTGAGTGGGTGCTGGAGTTCTCAAGTTTTGGATTGAAGTATGAGAGCACTTCCACTATTCAAAGTAGAGCGTTGGCGGAGTTTATTGCGGAATGGACGCCCACGCCCGATGAAGAAATTCCAAAGACAATCCTCCCCGGCAAAGAAGCACCCAAAGACTGGATCATGTACTTTGATGGTGCCTTTTCACTTCAGGGTGTCGGAGCAGGCGTACTTATTGTTGCCACCGCCGGAGAGCACCTCAAGTATGTGGTTCAAATGTACTTTTCTTGGGAGAAAGCCACCAACAATACCACTGAATACGAGGGACTCCTTGCCGGACTTAGAAGCGCGGTAGTGTTGGGAATCAAGAGACTGGTTGTCCGAGGAGACTCTCAGCTTGTGGTGAAGCAAGTCAAAAAGGATTACCAGAGCCCGATGATGGAAGCATATGTGGAAGAGGTGATGAAATTGGAGGAGCACTTCGATGGACTACAAACAGAGCATGTGCCCCGAGCAGAAAACAACATTGCTGACCATCTATCGAAGTGCGCTACATAGAAGCTTCCTGTGGAACCAGGCACTTTTGTTCTCCGCCTCACCCAACCACCAGTATCCCTGTCGGCAATGTCCAGAAAGATAAGGAAGGTGAACTCTGACAAGCATTTCTCGGCAGAGCTCCCCGAAGCGGTTGGTAGAAATGCTGCCGGGAAAAGTCCCACCGCGATTGATGAGCAGCTCCCTCCTGTAGGACCCCAGGTCCTCGCGGTTGAGGCAAGCAATCCCGTCGATGAGGAGACACAACTGGTCCTTCTTATCGAGCCACAAGCTACAGCCTGGACACTGTTGGGGAATGTTGCATGGGAAACAAAAATATTCCTACGCACACGCAAGACCTATCCATGGTGATGAGCATCTACGAGAGGGAGAGTGGATCTACGTACCCTTGTAGATTGCTAAGCGGGAAGCATTAAGAAACATGGTTGATGTAGTCGAACCTCTTCGCGATCCAAATCGCCGAGCGTCCCGCGATCCAATCACGGTCCGTCCAGATCTAGCACCGAACGGACGACACCTCCGCATTTAGCACACGTACGGCTTGATGATGATCTGTAACATCCCAAAATTCCATTTTGGAATGTTATGAAATATAGCTATGCATCCATCATCATCATTTCTTGAATATATGTAATAGTTGAAATGCCTTTTCTGAAATTCTGAAAGCCCTTTCTACTTTCAATGTGTTGCTTTCACCTATTTGAAATCTTGGTAAAATGTTCAAAATAAGAGGGGAGTAACATGACACTCCACACCAGGGTCATCTTGGTGATATATTTGAACAATAAGAACCAGGGGGTCTTTTGAAAAATATTTGCAAAAGGTTTTAAAACCAAATAGGCAATTTCTAAAAATATTATTTTTTCCAAAGTGTTCAAATGAGAGAATAAAAATGTTCAATAAATGGCATTTATTATTCCGTTAATTTTGATATATAATACTCCTATATTTAGAAATGTTTTGAATGTTTTTAAAGACGTTTTACTGTTCTGGTTATTAAAAATAGTAACGGTTTTGTAATTAAACGGGCCGGCCCATGGGCATTTATTAGCGAATTGATTTCCAGTCGGTCGACCGACGCGCAGTAACCGCTCTCTCTCTCTCTGACACCGGGTCCCACCCCGACCGACCGTTCGCCCCGCGCGGTCGCCTCCTTCCTCCCGCATGCGCCATCGCCGCGGGGACTCTCTCCCTGGATCTCCCTCCTCTCTCCTCCCCCGCACCCCCCGAGCACCCTATAAGTAGTGTTTCCCCCCCTGCATCCATTCCCCCCCGATCCCCCTCTCCCGTCGCTAGAACGCCGCTGCAAACCCTCGTTGGAGCCCCTGCCACCACCGGAGCTCCCATTGCTCGTGCCCGTCGCTCCACTCCTCCCCTCGCCTCTCCGACGCCACCGTTCGACGCCGGACGTCAAGCGCCGCCGCCCGGACCAATCCACTGCCTCCCTCGACCACCGGAGCTCCTCGCTGTCGTCTTCGCCGCTTTCGGAGTCTCTAGAGATCCCCACGCCGGCGACCTTTACACTGTGAGCCCTCCCAACCCTCGGATCTTTACTCAACGGCCAAGATTAGATCGGGTTATTCCCGAACCGTTTTTCTCTTCCGATCGGTCGCCCGCCCGTATCACTCGCACGCACACGCTAGCTAGCCAATAGGGATCTGCCACGTCACCCCTGGCCATCCGGTAGTTTTCTTTTCTTTTTCTGTTTATTTTAGTTAACAGAGTGTTTTAGTAATTTGGTTTGCTTATAACTTTTAGTCTGTTTAATGTTTTGAGTTGATTCTTTTTGCAATAGCTCACATTTTTCATGTAGTTTCACTCTGTACTTTTAAATTTTGAATTTGAACTATAAGATTTGAATTGAATCAAATTTTCTCAAAACATTCAAATCTGAATAACTAGAGTTTGAAATTAGATTTTGATATGAATCTTTTTGCTACTGCTTGGATTTAGTTAGGACTATCTTATTTCTTAGTTTGAGGAGTTTTAGGATGAATTTGATTAGGTTTTTAGCTAAAGACAGATTCTGCCTATTAGTTAGTATAGTTGAAATTAACTTAGTTTTAGTTGGTTGAAATTAGATTTTATTTTATTTGATTTAGTAGGTTCTGTTAGTTAAACTTTAGGTGTTTTACTTACTGTTAATAAAAATATTATTTGTCTAGTTTATTTTCTTAGTTAATATAGGCATCACAACTTCTTTTCAAATAGGTTTAATTTGATTAAAACAACTAGTTAGTAATAGATTTTCTTTTAACAGAGTTTTATAATTTAGTTCTGTTTTCTAAGACAAGTTTATTTGTAAATTCTTTCCTGTTAAGAACATGTTTTGTTAATAAATAATAAGTTTAGTTTCATTCTTTTGTTAGTATAACTATAGTTGATTCATATAGTGTTTATCAAAACTTTTAAAAAACTTTACTAAAGTTTTTCCCAACAAACTTAAATTGATTTTATTCTGTTTATTAATGAAATATTTTATTGTTTTCTTGCTGTCAACTATTGTTTTGTTATTACAAAATGATTTGGTTATGTTAGTAGTGGTTTACCCATCACCTTTTTGGGAACAAAACTTTGTGTGTTTTTCTTGCTTGTGATTTTTGTGCATTGTTTGCCTTGATTGTTTAATATTTCTTTGTTGAATGTTGTGAGTTATTATTTTTTTGTCGTATCCTTATTGAGTGCTTGTTTGCTTCGTTAGATTATCCGGAGTGCGAAGCTTGTTACTTAGAGTCACTCACGTACGAAGATCATCAATCAGGCAAGTCACCTTGATCATGTTTTTACCCATGTTTTATATGCATTAGTTCTACCATCTCCCTAATTGCATGCAAAATAGGTTAGTTGGAAACTTGGGTACATTGTTGTAGTATCATGTGGTAGGTACTCCCCTCAACCCTTGACACATTGGCCCCGGGAAACGTTGTTTTACTTTTTGCTATGCTATTAGTAGACGGGGTTGGCTGTGTGATTCATGAGAGTTGAGAGAGTTAATAATTTCAAGACCTACATAATGATCAAGATTTCAAGACTTCGAGTTTTCAACATACCTCTGGGTGGATGATGGTTGAACGGCACCCTGGAGAAACCAGTGGATTTGCCTAGGTGATGCTGGAGATGGCCAGTATTCACGCGGAAAGATCCACCCAGGCACAAAGAGATGGATGGATGCTTCAAGACCCAAGGCTTACCTGCACAGCCACAAGTCATTATGGGCTCTGGCTTGGTTGGATATCGTGGTGACCCTGGACAGGCGGTGCTACGAGATGTAGAAGAACGGTAGGAAAGGATAGGCACCGACAGAGTCGCAGGGAAACCCTTTGGAAGACCATGTTTTGGTCATCCGTTTCTCAAACACCCTGAAGTGCGAGAAATCAAACGGAGGCGACCAAATCTTGTGGGGAACGTTTGCAAAACTCTGCAGAGTACTCAAACCTAATCGATTAGCCGTGTCCACGGTCATGGACGACTTGAGCCAAAGGAACTGAAACTTTTGGAACTCTCAACACAATTAATTACATTGATGTGGGTATTAATGTCAACTTGGGTATGAGAATTGGTTGGTGGAACCATCTTATTAATCAACCAACATTGTAGTAATTATGCTTTTTGCCCTCTCTTGATGTAGGAAAAATTGGCTTTACGCAAAAACTTACTACCCCACCTGCCATATATGCATATAGATTAGATGATTTTCTTTTCACCCCCTCTTGTGACTTTGCTGGCATATTCCATATGCTGACCTACACGGCTGCAACGTATCATGTTGCAGAGTACTTTTCCGACCAGGAGTGAGGACACGTTCTACGCTCGGTGAGATGCCCTTGGAGTCAGATGGACTCATCTACCTTCGACGCTTTTGCAAGATTTAGATATTCTCATGAGTTGGCCTTTAGCCATTTTATTGTAATTTTTATTGTAATAAAGGACTCGATATGAGATTTTGATTAATATAATGCTGTGTGATTTCCCTTCGATATATACATTGATGTACCGTGTGTGTACCAGCATGATCTTGGGATGGTACGGAAACACCGGAGATTCGACCTTTCAGGTCGGGTCGCTTCGAAAATGGTATCAGAGCACACGCTGACCATAGGACGTAACCTCTAGGATTGGAAAGCCTTAGGAATTATTTCTCTTTGTCTTTAAAATTCTTATACTCTCATCCACTCATTTTTGACTTCTCTCCGATTATTTCAAAATTTATAGATGGCCACCTTCATTCCAGTGTTGATCACAGAGTTTTGCCAGCCTGACACAATGATGCCTTTTGGTAAGGAGCTGGTGAGGATCGTCAAGGACGTAAGGATTGCTTTGCCGAGCATCACCGGGATTCCTATCATGTCATTTCCCCAAGATGGACGCTACAAGATCGAGGTGCACATTCCAGGGAAGACCTTTGGGAATCGGAAGGAACCCATCGACTTCAAGTTCGTGGCACCCAGCTGGATACTTGGAAAAGACATGGCCATTCATCGTGCCCTTGGACGTATTCAGGAGGAATACAGAGGTGGAACCATTTCACCAGGACTCAGCGTGATTTGTCGCAGAGATGCCAATGGAAACATCATAACCCCTCCCACTGCAGACACCACCATTTCCTATATCCAGACCCTGGAGACTCACATCAGGACTCTGGAGCTTCGAGTTCGTGCTGATACGAAGACAATCAAGAATCTGATGAACCGTGAGATTGACCTCGAAGCTGACTTGCGGGAAGCCAACTATGAACATGAGTATGAGGTGAAGGATTTCTTAGAGAGAATCGACAAGCTGAACACTCGCAGCGCCACTCTGGAGGAACAGATGGACATGGGTGAAAATCTTCATCCTGAGGGAGACTTGGCTCCTTTCATCAGTGACGATGATGATTATGAGGAGAGCACCACTGGAGGAGGTTCAGTTACCATGTATTTCTGAGGAAAACTTTAGTCATGCCCTCCATGTATCTTTTATTTTCAACGTTAAAAGCGTAGGTTGATGTTTAGTTTGAATGGAGATTTGTATCTCGATGTTTGACATTGATTGAATAAATGAATGAGTGTTGGTGTGATATGTTTGTTGCATTGCATATGGGTAGTGAATTTCCTTTTAGGCCCTTATTCTATTCTAATTCTCACCCCTCTGAAAACAGCAAGATGCCTCCACGACGTGAGTTCGACTTCACCTTTCCGTCGGAACTCACGCAACTCCTTCAGCAGCAGAATGCACTGATGCAGCTATTGATTCAGAATCAGACCAACAACCAGAACAACAACCACCACCATCCACCCAGGCTGACAATCTCACCCGTTTTCTGAGGTTGAATCCTCCAACTTTCTCCAGTAGCACTGAGCCCATTGTGGCAGATGACTGGCTCCGTAAGATGGAGAGAGAACTCGTCACCGCTGGATGTACTGACGCTGAGAAGGTGCGTTTTGCCGCACATCAACTTGAAGGACCAGCAGCTTCATGGTGGGAGAATTACACCACCACCTATCCTATTGCTGATGTAACTTGGGAGCAATTCAAGCTTGCTTTCCGCACCGCACATGTTTCAGCTGGAGCCATGAGTCTGAAGAAGCGCGAGTTTCGCAACTTGTGCCAGGGAAATCGCTCTGTGGCCCAATACGTGGACGACTTCAGCACATTGGCACGTTATGCACCAGGAGACATGGCCGATGATGCTGCCAAGCAAGAGAAGTTTCTGGAAGAACTCAATGATGAGTTGAGCATGCAGCTGGTAGTGGCTACCTTCAACAACTACCAAGAGCTGGTGGACAAGGCCCTTATCCTGGAGGGTAAACAGCAGCAAATTGAGAACCACAAGAGGAAGTACACTTAGGGGAAGTTCAACTCTGGAGCTCATCAGAAGCCCCATTACTCCCGGTACTCAGGGAATACCGGATCAGGGACCGGTAAGTTTGGAAGGCACACTCCTTCCTTCGCCGTCCGAGGCTACGATGTACTCCGCCTCGCATGTAGAATCGGCTACCACGCTTTGCTTGGAATTGCACGAGCTTACCGCTCCCTTGTTGAGAATAAATACGTATCCAGTTTGCAACTTAGAGTCATCCGGATCAATGTCAAAGCTTGCATCAACACAACCTTTTATGACGAGCTCTTCATCACCTCCATAAACGAGAAACATTTCCTTAGTCCTTTTCAGGTACTTAAGGATATTCTTGACCGCCATCCAGTGCTCCATTCCAGGATCACTTTGAAACCTTCCGTCCATAATTATGGCAAGGTTGGCATCGGGTCTTGTGCACAACATTGCATACATGATAGAGCGTTCTGCAGTCACTGGGCATTGAGTCTTACTCAACTTCACACCTTGTAACACAGGCAAGAACCCTTTCTTGGACTGATCCATTTTGAACTTCTTCAAAACTTTATCAAGAAATGTGCTCTGTGAAAGTGCTATTAAGCGTCTCGATCAATCTCTATAGATCTAATGCCTAATATGAAAGCAGCTTCTCCTAGGTCCTTCATTGAAAAACTCTTGTTCAAATATTCCTTCATGCTTTCCAATATTTCTATATTGCTTCCAGTCAGCAATATGTCATCCACATATAATATTAGAAACGCTATAGTGCTCCCACTCACTTTCTTGTAAATACAAGCTTCTCCATGAACTTGTATAAACCCAAACGCTTTGATCACCTCATCAAAGCGCTTATTCCAACTCCGAGATGCTTGCACTAGTCCAAAAATGGATCGTCGGAGTTTGCAAGCTTTGTCAGCATTCTATGGATCGACAAAACCTTCCGGTTGCATCATATACAACTCTTCCTCAAGGAAACCATTGAGGAACGTTGTTCTGACAACCATCTGCCAAAAATTTCATAGTCGAAATATGCAGCTATTGCTAACATGATTCTGACGGACTTAAGCATCGCTATGGGTGAGAAGGTCTCATCCTAGTCAACTCCTTGAACTTGTGAAAAACCCTTTGCCACAAGTCAAGCTTTATAGACGATGACATTACCATCCGCGTTCGTCTTCTTCTTAAAGACCCATTTGTTCTAAATGGCCTTTCGCCCTTCAGGTAAAACTTCCAAAGTCCATACTTGTTTTCATACATGGATCCCATCTCGGATTTCATGGCCTTTAACCAGTTCTCGGAATCTAGGCCTATCATCACTCCTCAATAGCTCGTAGGTTCATTTTTGTCCAACAACATGACCTCCAAGACAGGGTTGTCGTACCACTCAAGAGAAGTACGCGCCCCTGTCGACCTACGAGGTTCAATAGTGACTTGATCCAAAGCTTCATGATCATCATTATTAACTTCCTCTTCAACTGTTGTAGGCTCCACAGAAACATCTTTCTGCGTTGCGCTAGTCTCTTGTTGATGTAAAGGTTCAATAACCTCATCAAGCTCTATTTTCCTCCCACTCAATTCTTTCGAGAGAAACTCTTTATCAAGAAATGTTCATTCTTAGCAACAAACACTTTGCCTTCGGATCTCAGATAGAAGCTATACGCAACTGTCTCTTTTGGGTATCCTATGAAGACGCATTTCTCCGCTTTGGGTTCCAACTTTTCAGGTTGAAGCTTTTTGAAATAAGCATCACATCCCCAAACTTTAAGAAACGACAACTTTGGCCTCTTGCCAAACCACAGTTCATATGGCGTCGTCTCAACGGATTTTGATGGTGCCCTATTGAAAGTGAATGCAGCTATCTCTAATGCATAACCCCAAAATGATAGTAGAAAATCGGTAAGAGACATCATAGAACTCATCATATCTAATAAGGTTCGATTACGACGTTCGGACACACCATTACGTTGTGGTGTTCCGGGTAGTGTCAACTGTAAAACAAGTCCACACTGTCTTAAGTGACTGCCAAACACATAACTCGTATATTCACCTCCTCGATCAGATCATAGGAATTTGATCTTCCTTTTACGATGATTCTCAACTTCACTCTGAAATTGCTTGAACTTTTCAAACGTTTCAGACTTGTGTTTCATTAAGTAAATATACCCATATCTACTTCAGTCATCCGTGAAGGTGAGAAAATAACGATATCCACCGCATCCTGCAACATTCATTGGACCGCACACGTCAGTATGTATGATTTCCAACAAGTCACTTGCCCGTTCCATTGTTCTAGATAATGGCGTTTTAGTCATCTTTCCCTTGAGGCATGGTTCACATGTGTCAAGTGATTCAAAATCAAGTGACTCCAAAAGTCCATCAGCATGGAGCTTCCTCAAGCATTTTACACCAATATGACCCAAACGGCAGTGCCACAAGAAAGTGGTACTATCATTATCAACTCTACATCTTTTGGCATCAATGTTATGAACATGTGTATCATCACTATCAAGATTCAATATGAATAAACCCCTCACATTGGGTGCATGACCATAAAAGATATCACTCATATAAATAGAACAACCATTATTCTCTGATTGAAGTGAGTAACCGTCTCGCAATAAACAAGATCCAGATATAATGTTCATGCTTAACGCAGGCACTAAATAACAATTATTCAGGTTCATCACTAATCCCGATGGTAATCGAAGAGAGAGCGTGCCTACCATGATCACATCAAGCTTGGAACCATTTCCCACGCGCATCGTCACTTTGTCCTTAGCCAGCCTTCGTTTTTTCCGTAGGTCCTGCTTTTATTGACCATCAACACTTGATGTTCTTTCTGGATTTCAAACTCAGTGACTTTCAGCATCGCAAACAGCTTGGCGACTGACTTGTTCATCCCATGCATGTTATAGTTCATCACAAAGCTCTTGTAGCTAGGTGGTAGTGATTGAAGAATTCTTTCAGTGATCGCCTTTGGCAGAAGGGCAATTCCCAACTCTGCTACACGAGTCGAATACCCAGACATTCTGAGTATATGTTCACTGATCGACCCGTCTCCTTCATTTTGCAAGCATAGAACTTATCGGAGGTCTCATACCTCTCGACCAAGCATTCTTCTGAAAGATAAACTTCAACTCCTGGATCATCTCATATGCTCCATCACGTTCAAAATGTCTTTGAAGTCCCAGTTCTAAGCCATAGAATATTGCACACTAGACTATTGATTAATCTCCAGAACGTGCCTGACAAGCGTTCTTAAAGTCTTCAGATGACATGTCTTCGGGTTGGTCACCAAGCGGTGCATCGAGGACATATGATTTCTGGGAAGCCGTGAGGATAATCCTCAGATTACGGGCCCAGTCCAAAAAGTTACTTCCATCATCTTTCAACTTAGCTTTCTCTAGGAACACATTAAAATTCAGGGGTGCTGCTGCGCGAGCCATTGATCTGCAACATAAATATGCAAAGGTTACTTAGACTATTGTTCAAGATAATGAGCTTAGTTAATCAAATTACTAAAGCTCCCACTCAAATTGACATCCCTAAGGTCATCTAAGTGTCAAATGATCCAAATTCACCAACTCAAGTCCGATCATCATGTGAGTTGAGGTGGTTTCAATGGTGAACATCATCATGTTGATCATATCTACTATATGAATCATGTTCGACCTTTGGGTCTCTTGTGTTCCGAGGCCATGTCTGTACCTGCTAGGCTCGTCAAGTTTAACCCGAGTATTCTGCATGTGGAACACTGGCTTGCACCCGTTATATGTGAACGTAGAGTCTATCACACGCGATCATCACGTGGTGTCTCGACACGACGAACTTTCACAATGGTGCACACTCAGGGAGAACACAATTCATCTTGAAATTTAAGTGAGGGATCACCTTATAATGCTACCGTCATCGTAGCAAAACAAGGTGCACAAAAGGATTAACATCACATGCAAATCATAAGTGACATGATATGGCCATGAACTTGTGCTTTTGATCTCCATCTTGAAAGCACCAACATGATCTCCATCATCACCGGCATGACACCATGATCTCCATCATCTTGATCTCCATCAACGTGTCGCCATCAGGGTTGTTGCGCCCACCATGCTTCTACTACTATTGCTACCATTTATCAATAAAGTAAAGCATTACATAGTGCTTAAAGATTGATACGTAGGTTATACAATAATTAAAAACAACCCTATGGCTCCTGCCGATTGCCGTACTCATCGACATGCAAGTCATGATATTCTATACAACACATGATTATCTCATACATCACATATATCTCATCATGTAATTGGCCATATGACATCAATACATACCCTGCATAAACAAGTTAGACGTCCTCTAATAGTTGTTGCATGTTTTACGTGGCTGCTATGGGTATCTAGCAAGAACAATTCTCACCTACGAATAAACCACAACGGTGATACATAAGTTGCTTTTCAACCTTCTCAAGGACCGCCTTAGTCGAATCCGATCCAACTAAAGTAGGAGAAACAGACACCCGCCAGCCATCTTTGTGCAACGAACTTACACGTCAGTCGATGGAACCGGTCTCTCGTAAGCATACGAGTAAGGTTGGTCCGGGCCGCTTCATCCCACAATACCACTGAACCAAAACACGACCAAGGGAGGAAGCAATCTAAGAATCAACGCCCACAAACTCTTTGTGTTCTACTCGAGATCTCATCTACACATAGACCTAGCTCATGATGCCACTATTGGGGATCGTTGCATGGGAAACAAAAAAATTCCTATGCACACACAAGATCTATCCATGGTGATGAGCATCTACGAGAGGGAGAGTGGATCTACATCCCTTGTAGATCGCTAAGCGGGAAGCGTTAAGAAATGCGATTGACGCAGTCAAACGTCTTCGCGACCCACATCGCCGAGTGTCCCGCTATCCAATCATGATCCGTCTAGATCTAGCACCGAATAGACGACACCTCCGCGTTCAGCACACGTACGGCTTGATGACGATCTCCGCCTTCTTGATCCAGCAAGAGGGAGCGGAGTGGTAGACGAGTTCTCCAATAGCGCAACGGCATTGTGGTGATGGTAGTGGAGTAATTCTAGCAGGGCTTCGCCTAAGCACTGCTGAAACCGATCTAGAGGAGAAACTACGGACTAGAGGGTAGGGTTGCACGTGGCTGAAAATCTATATCAAAACCCCTAAAGCCTCCAGTATATATAGGAGGAGGAGAGGAGGAGGCTTGGTGCAAGGGCCAGCCCCTCTTTGATTCGGCCGAAGTGGAGAGGAGGTGTCCTCCTCCTCCACTCCTAGTAGGATTAGGACTCCTTCCTTATTTCCACCTTTTGCCTTTTCCCACCTTTTCCTCTTAGGAATTTCTTCCCAGCCGCATGGGCCTTCTGTAGGACTTTGGTCAGCCCACTAAGGGATGGTATATCTTCTCCCATAGCCCATGTAGCCTCTTGGGTCGAAATACCCTCTCCCGATGTTCCCCGGTACCCTCCCGGCACTTCAGGTACACTACCGATGAGCCCGGAACTTTTACGGTGACCAAAACAGGACTTCCTATATACCAATATTTACCTCCGAACCATTCCGGAGCTCCTCATGACGTCCAATATCTCATCCGGGACTCTTAATAACCTTTGGTTACCACCATGCATAACTCTATACTACCGAAACGTCACCAAACCTTAAGTGTGCAGACCCTACGGGTTCGAGAACTATGTAGACATGACCGAGACACCTCTACGGTTAATAACCAATAGCAGGAATTGGATGCCCATATTGATTCCTACATATTCTATGAAGATCTTTATCGGTCGAACCTCTATGTCAAGGATTCATTTAATCCCGTATGATGTTCCCTTTGTTCTTCGGTATGTTAGTTGCCCGAGATTAGATCGTCGGTATTTCCATATCTAGTTCAACCTCATTACCGGAAAGTTTCTTTACTCTTTCCGTAATACAAGATCTTGTGGCTAACACTTAGTCACATTGCTTGCAAGGCTTATTGTGATGTTGTATTACCGAGTGGGCCCTGAGATACCTCTCCGTCACACGGAGTAACAAATCCCAGTGTTGATCCATGCCAACTCAACAGACACCCTCGGAGATACCTATAGAGTACCTTTATAGTCACCTAGTTACGGTGTGACGTTTGATACGCATAAGGCATTCCTCTAGTGTCTATGAGTTGCATGATCTCTTGGTCATAGGAACATATACTTGACATGAAGAAAACTGTAGCAATAAACTGACACGATCATATGCTACGTTTATAGTTTGGGTCTCGTCCATCCCATCATTCTCCTACTCATGTGATCCCGTTATCAAATGACATCACATGTCAATGGCTAGGAAACCTTGACCATCTTTGATCAATGAGCTAGTTCACTAGAGGCATGCTAGGGACAAAGTGTTGTCTATTCCTCCACACATGCAATGTGTTTCCAATCAATACAATTATAGCATGGATAATAAAAAATTATCATGAACAAGGAAATATAATAATAAACACTTTATTTATTGCCTCTAGGGCATATTTCCAACAGACACAACATATAGTTCACTTCCTTCAGATAGGAGAACTACCCGAAGAGCAAGAGGAAGCCGAAAAGGTAGCCCTCCAGTCAAGTATGTACTTGTTTGTCGATGACACCTTTTACAGAAGACAACCAAACAGTGTGAAATTGAGGTGCATCTTCCAGGAGGATGGACTAAAGCTATTGGCGGAAATCCACGGAGGATTATGTGGCTCTCACATAGGATCAAGAGCCCTTGCTGGTAATGCTTTCTGGCAGGGTTTCTATTGGCACACTGTCCTCCAAGACGCCACTGAAGTAGTCACCAAGTGTGAAGCTTGCCAATTTCATTCCAAGAACATCCATCAACCAGTGCAAGCTTTGTAAACAATTCCTTTATCCTGGCCATTCTAGGTCTAGGGGCTCGATATCCTGGGCCCATTCCCCCATGCTATTAGGGGCTTTGAGTTCTTGTTTGTGGCAACCGACAAGTTCACAAAGTGGCCTGAGGTGGAACTAGTGAGGAAGGTGACCACGCAGTCAGCTATCAAGTTCATGCAAGGACTGGCGTGGCGCATTGGAGTACCTAACAGGGTGATCACTGACAACGGCACCCAGTTCACGAGTCGCGCCTTCATGCAATATATCCAAAGCCTTAGAAGCAAGGTCTCCTTCGCCTCTGTTTCCCATCCTAGAAGCAACAGGCAAGCCGAGAGGATGAATGCTGAAGTGTTGCAAGGAATCAAGACAAGGACTTTTGATAACCTACTATAGCGGCAAGCGCTGGATAGACGAGTTGTCGGTGGTTCTTTGGTCACTCAGAACGACACCAAATCGAGATACTGGCCAAACTCCCTTCTCCCTAGTGTACGGGGCAGAAGCAGTCTCCCCACAGAACTCATATACGGGTCACCTCAAGTGCTTGCCTATGATTAAGAAGAGCAACAGAAGCTATGACATGATGATGCCATGCTCCTCGAGGAGGACCATCTCCGGGCTGTTGTGCATGCTGCATGCTACCAGCAAGCCCTGCATCGCTACCATGGCCGTAAGGTTCGCGCTCAGAGCCTTGAGGAAGGCGGCCTTGTCATTCGGCATGTTCAGTCCACCAAGGGTACCAACAAGTTGATGCCAAAGTGGGAAGGCCCTTACCGGGTAGCACGAGTAACCAGACTCGGTGTTGTCTGTCTAGAGACCGAAGATTGCACCAAGGTGCTTAACTCATGGAATATTGAGCATCCTCGTAAGTTCTACTCGTAAGGTGCAGCTATCGGGCGCAGCCCCGGGTAACCACCTTTTGTACAAGCATTGCCAATGTTGCATGTAACCCTTTGTACAAAGCCAGTCGGAGACCCTATGCGACGGTAATAAAGCTAGGCATTTCATCATATCATCATCTTACATGCTCATTACGCATTTTCATGATTGCAGTATTATCGCTTTTAAGATATTAGATTTGCGAGAGTACTTTTCGAACCTCTAATCTTTGTTACTGTTCTCTCCCTTTGCTTTTAAGATATTAGATTTGCTAGAGTACTTGATGAACACGTAATCTTTGTTACTAGGGATAAGTGACCCATAATGCCTTTCTTGTCCCTCTCCTGCTCGGGATTAGGCGGAAGAGAAACAGAGGGCAAAAGGAGCGCCTGGGTGGGATCCGGCGCTTCCTCGACAGGACTAGAGGGACGTGAAAGTGTGTTATATCGACTAGAGGGGGGGTGAATAGGCGATTTTTACAAATTCATCAGTGAGGAATTTCAACTTGTGGAATTTGAAATGAGATGAATAACTAGCAGCGGAATAAGTACTCAAGTGCATAAGAAACACAACAGTAGCACGATCATCATGATGAAATAAAGCATGCACAAATTACAGGTAGCGTGATACAGGATAAGCAGGTGAGGAACAAAGTAACTTGAAGAATTTGAGGTAAGGAAATTGAGAAAGTCTTTAGTCAAATTCTTCAAACAGTAACGATCAATTTCATCAACAAGTATATGAGGAAATGAAAGGGGTGAGGAAATAGAACTAGGTAGCTCAATTAAGACAATGGTTTGATGACCCAGTTCCAACCGTTGTGTCAGTTGTATGTCTGGTTCGGAGCGGGCTGGTATTTAAACCAGAGGACACACAACATCCCAGGACACTCAATCCTTACCGTATTCTTTTTGAGCTAAGGTCACATAGTCCTCTCCCAACACTTGTGGTAAGTCTTCGGGGTAGACTTCCAAAACCGTCACAAACTGGTCACCTGGCGATCCACAATTGATTGCTGGATGCTCTAGACCAAGGTCACTCAGTGATCCCTAGTTGACTGCAGGATGCACTAGACCATGACGCCTAACCATATGGAAGATACACAATCTTCAAAGGTAACAAGCGTTGGTTCCACACATGAACAATCTCTCCGGTGATGCTCAATCATTTTGGGTTTGGTGGTTTGGATTTGGGTTTTACCTCACTGGTGATTTTCTCTCAAAGTCCTCGAAGGATGGGTTGCTCTCAAATGACAAGTGTCAAATCTCTCTCGGAGCAGCCAACCAACTAGTGGTTGTGGGGGTGGCTTTTTATAGCCAGGGTGCAACCTGACATGATAAGACATAAATGCCCCCAATGATATGACCGTTATGTGGATAGGATGATTGGGGACAGTTGGCGCTAAGCACAACAACAGTTGGAATTTTGAACTATGGAAGTCTCGAGGCTTATCATATTCCTCACCTGTAGGCAATTCGTACTGGCAGAATCCTAACTCCTTAGTCAGACCAATTTCCTCAGAGACCAGAAGAACTTCGTCTCTGTCACTGAAGAACTTGACTGAACTGCAGGAGATTTCCAAAAGGCTTCACTCAAAGGATTGGATAGGTTGAGTCTTTTGAGTTGAGCATCAGTTGGAAATTTTCCTTAGTATTACCTCGGCCCCGTTTAAAAGGACGGTGTTTCCTATGACTCAAAGAAAGGAAATGAAACTCCGAAAACAAAAGTCTTCATGCTTCATAGTCCTCGTTCATATCTTCAAGGTCACACCAACTTCTTCATTCTCAAAGTCTTCAGGGAATACCAAAGTCTTCAGCAAAGTCTTCACCAAAGTCTTCAGTTGAAGACATACATTTTTAGGGGTCGGTAATCTCCGAATATATGAAACTCCTGACTGACTTGTAGAGCCTATGTACACTTACAAACGCATCAGTCTCTTAACCTATAAGTCTTCAATACACCAAAATCAGTAAGGTGCACTAGATGCACTTACAATCTCCCCCTTTTTGGTGATTGATGTCAAATAGGTTAAGTTTTCAACGGGTATAAAAATATGAAGTGTAAGTACTGAGTTTGAGGAATTTGATTGCAAGATATAGAAGAAGTCCCCCTGAATATGTGCATATTTGAGGAATTTGCTTTGGACTGCAAATACACATGGCAAGTTAAAAGCATGGAGAACTCCCCCTATATCTTTAATTCATACACGCATTTATCATATGATATGAAGAATTTGAAATGCATGATGAAGATGATGTCTGACGAAATTCAGCATGCATGCTTTAATGTACTTGAGGAAATAAGCATGCGAAAAGCAGTTCAAAAGAGTCAGACCACCATCGGACTTAAGTTTACAACTCAACCAACAAAAGCTTCAGAAGAGCGAGTGTTGTAACTTAAACAAAAATTAGCCCATATATAGAGACCCGCTTGAAGACTAACTCAAATTTTTTCCCCTTTGTCATCGAAGACCAAAAGGGACAAAAAATGAGGATTAACGCCCCTGAAGAATTTCATCTTGAAGGTGATGGAGGAGCGCCAACATTGTCCGGGTAGTTTGTCGAGGCAGGGCCTGTCGTAATGTCATCAATATCCTTAGCTTCATCTCCTTCACATGATGAATAATATGAGCTTGTAACTAGCCGATGAACTTGAACCTTTTTGAATTTCTTTTGAGGTGGATGAGACCAGTCAAAGTTCTGCTGAAAGTCCATGTCCTTGAGTTCCTCAGGAGTCTTGAGATGTGCGACAATGGCACACGCGCTTTCAAAGATTTCATGCACATAGTAGTGATTTTCCTCACAGAGTTTTGTGTCACAGTCATGTTCTGAAGAATTGAAGCAAACTAGTGCTTGACCCACGTGTGATTGCGATCAAACTTCTGATGAAGACTTGGGAGAAGGTCTCAATGGGTCATCACATGAGGGGCAGACTCATGAGGATTTTGTGCTAAGGCTTTTGTAGCATAATCTTGGGTAGCAGAGTCATCATTGGTGGAATAAGATGTAGCTTTGCGAAACTGGCCATCCAATGCATGAGTACCTTCATCAATAATAGCTTTTCCTTTGCCCTCAGCTGAATAAAACGTGTTCTTGAGGACTTCTATAGGAGGCAGAAAACTGAAGTGATTCTAAAAATCAGCCTTGAATGGAATTGAAGCACTTGATCTGATAAATTTCATGATCCAAGGAGCGTAAGGCTTCAATTCAAATGGAGTTGTAGTAGCATTGTCCAAAGTCCTCATGAAGAAACCATGGTAATTGATGGGAATCGCATGAATGATGTTGAATAGCATATTCTTCATGATTCCCTCCACTTCTTCTTCTTCAGAGTTGTGACCCTTGAGAGGACTGAGAGTTTTGGTCAGAATGTGATAGACAGTGCTGGGTACATACAGCAAATCCTTCACAAGGAAGGTGGTCCATTGAGGTTTTCCAGGAGCCAAAGGCTTCATCAGCACTTGCAACATGTGATTGGGCAATTTAGGTTCATCAAACAAGCATCTTGCACCTTTTGAGGGAAATGTTATTGGCACAGCCCGAAGCAATTCAGAGGGCGGGGCGGTGTAGTGAGTGGTTCGAGTCATCCAATCCAGAACCCAAGAATTCACATCAGAAGCATTACCTGTGATGTGCAAGGTTGCATAGAATTGAAGAATGAGTTCCTCATTCCAATCACAGATGTCCACGCAGAATGGAAGAATTCCAGCATCATGAAGAACTGCGAGCACCAGTGTGAAGCATGGCATGGTTTCCATATCCGTATGAGTAATTTGTTGATGCTCGAAGACTTTCTCTTTGTCGAGCAGTGCTGATGCATAGTAATTCATCTGTGTTGGGGTCCAGAATCTGGTGCGACCAACCCTTTCTGAATCATATGAATTTGGCCCTGTGAAGAATATGTGCTCGTTGAAGAAATTCACCTTGAGGAATTTGGGGCGCTTGGAGCCTTTGAATGTCATCTTAGTCTTTGGCTGAAGATTTGGCTTGAAGCGTCCCATTATTTCCTTTGGCGTGGGAGAAACTTCTTCAGACTGAGGAATTTGAGCAGCAGTTTCCAGGTGCAGTGGGAGCAGCAGTTTCTTTAGCCGATGCAGTTGGAACGTCTTCAAGAATTGAAGTAAGAGGTGCGGTCAAATCTTCAGATCCTGTATGAATTTCTTCAGTCTGGGCTGGAGACTGAGGAATTTGAGAGAGGGGTGTGGTCATTGGAGAATTTGGGTGTGCAGCTTCCCAATATTCATCATTGATAAGCGGAGTGGTGTTTCCAATGTCTATGATCTCTTCAATTTCTTGAAGACCGGCCTCTTCAACAGTCAACTGAGGCCGGGGTGATGATACCAGAGGAGTAGAAGCATTTGCTTCCACTTCAATTTCTTCATCAATCTGCTTTGAGGAAGTAGCAGAATGATCTCTTTCTTCTTCATCATTTGGGATGACATAGTCAACACCAAACGGTACTAACTCATAGGCTGGCGCGGAGGTAATAGAGTTGCATCAATTGGATCAGTTGAAGAACTAGGCAGAGTCTTCAACTTTTTCGTTGCTGAGGAATCTGTAGTTGATGCTTTTCTCTTTTGTGCAGCCTTCTTCTCCGTAGCCTTTGTTTTCTTTGCTTTTGATGCAGAAGGACGGTTGATATTCTTATCCCTTGAAGATTTTGCAGTTTCGGCAGAGGGTGAAGGAACAACAGTTTCTTCAGGCGCCACAAAGACTTCAGCTGTCCTGGGAGTTTCTTCAGGCGCAATAGTGGAGGTTGCCCTGACAGGTTCTTCGGCATTCTGAATTTCTTTAGCTGCGCGAGCAGTTTCTTCAACAGGCTGAGCAGTGAATTCAGTTTGAGGAATTTGCGGTTGCGATCGAGCTACAACCCTCTTGTTGTGTCCTTGATGACTTTGTGAGACATAGTGATGAATCTGACGTTTGCACCTTGCCAGTCAGCATAGTAGCGATTGAATTCATCACTAAGGCCTTTGATCTCAGATTGCATAGTCACAAGTTGCTCAGGAGTAAGCTTTGGAACATTTTTCTTCAAGAAATGCCCCTTCTTCTACTAAGCCTTCTTCATTTGTCGAGCCATCTCATACTTCCACTTGTCGTCGGCAATGAAGGCAGTGAGGACATGGCATGAACCAGGAGGCAAATTCAAACCATTAATCGGAGTGTTTGGGTCCTGGTGCCAAATGTTATTAAAGTTGAGCATAGTCTTTGGATCCAACATCAGTGGAATTTGAGTGCCCTTAGCTTGAGCCACTCTTTCTTGCTTGTTTCTGGTGATTTCCTCAAGTTTCTCATCATTAGCTTCATCATCTAAAGAATTTGATGGAACCTGGAACACAACTTTCTTTGGGTAAGGACTTGGTTGAGTGCCTCGTGCAACAGTAGCTTTCACCTTTAGCAGAGAAGGACTAGTTGTGGAATGTCTTGGGCTCATGAAGTTCCAGAGGCTCCTGAAGCAATTGAGAAGCCAGTAGTCCTTTGAGATGTTGCAAGGTGTACAGGTGTTGAGGACTTTGTGGCAGCAGTTGATGATTGTGCAACTACTGGAGGAATTGCAGCAGCCTTTGAAGAACTTGCTTGAGGATTCTGAAGTGAGGACTTGGAAGTTGAGGATTTTGGCTTCACTGCAGACTTCTTCACTATGGGTTTCTTCAGAGCACTAGCAGAGGTTCCAGCAGCAGAATCTTCATTGAATTGCTTTACAGTTGTTTTTGATGCTTAGCCCATTAAGCTGGAAAGTCTTCACCATGAGCAATGCTAGTGGGATCAACTTCTTGATCGGCAGCAGGAGGAGCCCTTCTGCAAGGAGGTTTGAGTGCGAATTTCTTCATGTACTTGGGAGTGACATAACGATATTCTCTCCACTCCTTCATCCACCTCCATTCAATCCTCTGAATTCCGATTTTCCTTTGCTTCTTTGTTTCTTCCCCATGGATGGATTCATCAGGAGTACAATAACCAGCATATAAATCCTTAGGTATTTCGAAGGTCGTGTTATGTTCAGCCTTCTTTCCACCCTTCTGAGGTCTTTTACCATCTGGCATTTTCTTCAGTTGATGACTTTGAACTTTAGATGATTCTGAAGATGTATACAATTTTTCCTCAAGAAATGTTGCATAAGTTAAGTTAATGAGAACCTAGTGATTCATCAGCAGACATTTTGTACCTATGAACAGAGTATAGGTGCGAGGAATTTGAAGAGGTCATATGAGTTCTCAGAAATTTTTTAAAATACGTCAAGTTGAGGATTTTGACCATAGGTGTCTTGAGGAAGTTCACTAAGTGTTCTTGTCTTAGGTTCCAGAGTTGTGCAAATTTGAGGATTCACACAATTGAGGAATATTGAAGAAAATCATAACTTAGGAAAAACATTAAGGGAATTAAACATATGAGGTGCTTAAGAAGATGATTCTTGAAAAATAAACAACTTTGAGGATTTTGTGAAAGCATGAAGATCAAACAAGGGTAGTAAAATTAGATTTTATTTACACCGATGAAGAACATGACGAACATAGAGATGAAATTTGAGGAGTTCGTCCGTCCAGATCTCCCATGCCCTAGCTTGGCAGAGGAAGACAGCTACAACGGTGGCGGGGTGAAGACTTCCGCGGCTGATGCGAGTACAACGACATCAAGGTCGAGGCAGTGAAGCTCTTCCTCTCCGGCGACGATGAATTTAGCGGCGTCGCTAGGTTTGAGCTCGGGAGATAGAGAGAGAATGAGGGGGTAACTCAAGCATAGTGAAGGGAAGGGGTATTTATAGTGGCAGTAAAAACCAACCGGTCCAAAGATTTTGGAAGAGATTGCCACTGACCCTTGCTCTCCATGCCACATGTGTCACCCACATACTCTGTAGTTGAGATAGTGGGGGATCGTGGGTTATCCAGTCATGGGAATCAAAACAGTTTGAGCGAGAAATGCCGAAAAATATGGTGAAAATTTTAAAGTTTCCGTTCGCAAATTCTTCAGTTGTCAAGGACATAGTGGAGACTTTGAACGAGTTTCAAAGTAGAATGCATATGAAGAATTTGTGAACAGACTGGGTTGAGTTTAGCATACAGGGGGAAAGGGTCCGATCACATTCACTTAGATGAAAATCAACTTGAAGAATTAGCAATAAGTGAATGTTGTTGAGGACTTGAAAACTCAAATATATGTATATATAGTCAATGAAGAACATCATCTTCATAGTTCGAAGATTTTGAAAAATTTGAGGATTTTGCAAACTTGAGGAATTTGAAAATTTGAAGAATTTGCAAAATGACGAAAAAGCTCAACTTTGAAGAATTTCAACTATGGTTGGTGGTGTGACCCACCGTATAAGAATGATGATTTCACACACCGCATACAATTGTCGTAGGGTTCTGAGAATCAAATTTTTCATTAATTTCTTCACACTTAGAGTGTTATTCTTCATTGATTGAAGAAAAACGTTACTTTGTGTGTTGCACATCTAAGTCATCAAGTCTGCATAAGTGTTAGGATGTGTGTCTTCTCAAAGAACATTCGAAGATTCTAAGATATTTAGCTCACACCGCAACTTGCAAAATCTCTTTTCATTTAAGGGCTTAGTGAAGATATCAGCGAGTTGTTCTTCAATGGGGATGTGGTCGATGGAGATGTCACCCTTGAGTACATGATCTCGATGAAAATGGTGACAAAATCTAGATGTACTTTGTCTTGGAGTGCTAAACTAGGTTGTAAGCAATCTTTATAGCGCTCTCATTGTCGCAATAGAGAGGCACATTCTTCACCTTGATACCATAGTACTTGAGGGTTTGCTTCATCCATAGCAATTGAGTGCAACATGAACCAGTAGCAATGTACTCAGCTTCAATAGTAGATAGTGACATGTAGTTCTGCTTCTTCGAGGACCAACAGACTAAGGATCGTCTGAGGAAATGGCATGTGCCTAAGGTTGACTTGTGATCCACATGATCTCCAGCATAGTCAGCATCTGAGTATACCACGAGGTGAAGATTTGAGCCCTTGGGATACCATAATCCAAGCATTGGTGTGTGAGCTAAGTATCGGAGAATATGTTTCACAGCCTTATTGTAAGTGCACATTTCTCCTTGTGTGGTTTTGGTAATTAATGACACCCCTATGGACTAATGTTTGCCTTGAGTTATATTCGAAGGATTTGTCCATAGGCACTTCTTGAAGTCCATCTGTTGGGTTTCAAGGAGTTTATATTATGACCAAGGTGGTATTCAAGATTTATCTAAAGATTGGTCATAGAGAAGATAAGATACAAGGTTGATCAAGACTAAGTCAATGAGTGAATCAAGTGATCAACACACAAAGCATACAAGATGTACCGAGAGGGATCAAGTGATCCCATGGTATGGTAAGCATTGTCCATTACACTTTGTGTACTAACCCATGTTCCTTGTGAGAGTTCTTTGTGGTGTTAGGCATATTTCCATGGGATTGCATCAAGAGGAAGATCCCATAAAACCCATGGAAGATGACATCAAGTGGTGATCGTCATCAAGGTTGCGGTGTGCAAGTTCAAGTGAAGCATCAAGGAGAGATCATGCTTGAAGCTTGCCATCCATTGTGGTGTCAATGGACTTGTGAAGATGTGCCGAAGAGTGGCTCACCCATAGTGGAGTATAAGGGAGCAATCATCTAGTCTTCATCAAGCCAACACAATCAATAAAGGTAGTCCATCTTGAGGAAGTCAAGATCGTCATCATCTAGCTCAAGTAGACTATGTGCAAGGCTAAGGTTTGACCTTGATAGGGTTTTCTATTTTACCTGTCTCATAGTGGTAGTTGGGAGACTGGGTTATAGGATAGGTAGCCGTGCTATCAAGGAGGCTCTCAAGTGATTATCTTGACCGCATCGTTTGTTGAGAGCTCAGACCATTGCATTCTTGGCATCATCATCTTTCTTGGTTCTTGGTTGGTTTTCCTCTCTGAGGTTTCTTGAGCTTATGGTCAACTTCATGACAAGCTCGAGTTCATCGAAAACAGAGTCCATATGCATCCTCTATGATGTTTTCGATGTTGGAGTTGTTGCCAATTCTTCATTCAAAGAGATTTCTCATCTCTGTACCATTGGCATTTTTATACTACCTCTTGTTAAGAAAACCAACAATCTTGAGTTTTCTCTATTCGGAGCTCATTTGCAGAAGTAATGGCAGTTCTGTTTTACTGTATCCTTCCGTTTTCCTAGCTAAGTAGTTGAAGGCAGCAAGGTGCTGCAGTACAGTGGCTAGCGGTAGCACCGCTCCTCGGAGCGGTAGTACAGCAAGTTGCACGGAAGTAATTTTTACTTTCGCCCTGCAGGCGGTAGTACTGCAAGTTGAATGGAAGTAATTTTTTACTTCCGCCCCGCGGGTGGTAGTATCGCAAATTGCACGAAAGTAATTTTTTACTTCCGCCCCTCGGGCGGTAGTACCGCAAGTTACTTCCAGTACTACCGTGCCAGTTATTTTCTTGAAGCTAGCTCCAGCGGATGTAGCCCGGAAGTAATTTTTTACATCCGTGGACGCGCGGTAGTACCGCTACCTCGAGCGGTAGTACCGCTGCCTCACGACGTCTTTTGCCATGTGTTGTACCTGAGTGACCGTTGAATACTACCCCACAGTAGTACCGCGAGCGCAGGCGGTAGTACTGCTCCGGCAGTACTACCACCATGTTGCCTCGTTGGAGTAGTATTTCATATGGCTACTACCGCCTTAGCGGTAGTACCGCTCTGTGCGGGCTGTGAGGATAACAGTTGGATTTTTTCCCCACCTATAATAGGGGGTCTTCTTCCCCAATGATCTTTATCACTTGAGCTCGTGTTCTTCCCCCATTGTTGACCTTTTTAGAGCTTCCTAACTCTCAATCCCTCCAATGATTCTTGCTAGTTCTTGAGGGAAAAGAGAGAGGAGATCTAGATCCACATTTCCACCAATCATGTTCTCCTCTAAGTGAGGGTAACCCCTTGGATCTAGATCTTGGAGTTGTTCGTGTTCTTCTTTCACTTATGGTGTGATTCCTTCGGTGTTGCTTGGAATCTGGCACACATGCAAACACTCAGCAAAATATCTGGCCTAGATGCACATAAATACAATAAAGAGCCAATCATGGAGTGATATACCTTCTGATCGAAATCTTTACCATTTTCGTCAGTGCAGAGGTGGCCTTTTGAGGGCATTGGAGTTTTGACGCCTTTGCAGTCTTGCATGTTGAACTTCCTCAAAACATCCTTGAGATATTTCTCTTGAGAGACGAAGATGACGTTGTCTTGCTGACGAATTTGAAGACCTAAGAAGAATTTCAACTCTCCCATCATAGACATTTGATATTGTTCACTCATCATATAGGGAAATTCATCACTGTAACGTTTGTTAGTACAACCAAAGATAATATCATCTATGTATATTTGGTACATGAATAATTGATTGTCATTCAGAGTGTCATACCATGCCCGAGGGGCCTGCTTGAGGCCATAGAGGGCATTGTTGAGTCTGAATACTTTGTCAGGATGCTTAGGGTCTTCAAAACTTGGGGGTAGAGCAACATATACTTCTTCCTCAAGCTTACCATTGAGGAATGCTCTTTTCACATCCATTTGGTACAACATGATATCATGATGGTTAGCATAAGCAAGCTATATGCGAATAAATTCTAGTCTAGCAACAGGTGCAAAAGTTTCATCAAAGTCAATTCCTTCAACCTGTGTGTAGCCTTGAGCTACAAGACAAGCCTTATTCCTTACCACAAGGCCATTTTCATCTTGCTTGTTGCGGTAGATCCACTTGGTACCTATGATGTTGTGCTTGCAAGGATGTGGCCGCTTGACAAGTTCCCACACGTTGTTCAACTTGAATTGATGCAATTCCTCTTGCATAGCTTGAATCCACTCAGGCTCCTTGAATGCTTCATCAACTTTGGTGGTCTCTATGATAGAGACAAAAGCAAAGTGCCCACAAAAGTTAGTCAAATGTGAAGCTCTTGAGCGAGTGAGGGGACCTGGTGCATTAATGTCACTGATGATTTTGTCAATCTACGATTCATTTGCAACTCTTGGATGAGCAGGTTGACGTGGCTGACGACTTTCTTCAGCACCATTTTCTTCAGGTGTATCAGCATGAATGTCTTCATTGGTTGGAATGACTTCCTCAGTAGGTTGAGGTTCTTCACTGGGTATGACATCTTCAGTAGCCTTCAACTTAATGGATTCCTCAAGAGACTTTTCATCTAGCACAGGAGGCACATGCTCTCTTTGCGAGCCGTTAGTTTCATTGAGCCGCACATCTACAGTTTCAACAACCTTGTGATGGTAGGTGTTGAAGACTTTGTAGGTGTGTGAGTCCTTTCCGTAACCAATCATGAAACCTTCATGTGCTTTCGGTGCAAATTTAGAACTATGTCGAGGATATCTATTCCAACATTTTGCACCAAAGACTTTGAGATAACTTACATTGGGTTTCTTGCGAGTCATGAGTTCATATGAAGTCTTCTTGAAGAATTTGTGAAGACATACCCTATTGATGATGTGGCAAGCTATATCAATTGCCTCAGGCCAGAAGTGATGATGAGTCTTGTATTCATCAAGCTTGGTACGAGCCATCTCAACAAGAGTCCTGTTCTTGCACTCCATGACGTCGTTCTCCTGAGGAGTATATGGGGAAGATAGCTCATGAGTAATACCAAGTTCATCAAGATATTCATCAAGATTGGTACTCAGTCCCATTATCACTCCTGATATGCTTCATCTTGACGCCGAAGTTTGTTGAGTCCCTTGAAGCAAATCGTCCAAAGACATGTCACACCCTGTGTTTGTATCACCTAGTTATGCTTGGATTTATAAAATTTGGAACCAATTAAAACTTTTTTAGTGCTTGTGCTTGTTTGGAATATTGCTTGTTTGCTTGTTGATTGTGGTGTATGGCACTCTTAGATTCCATCCCTCTTCCTATTTCTCTTCCTTGACCCAAACTTCTTGACCAATGATCATGCCATGTGAATAGTGCCCAAAACAGTTTTTATCAAATATTATTATGACCATAAAGGATTTATTCAAATTAGGTCTTCAAAAAACCCTGAATTGAGGTTTGGACTGCAAGTCCTCAAATTGGGTGGATTCTTTCTCCCCAAAGGCTTTCCTTCAAACCTACTATATATATGATTTCCCAAAACCACCAAATATTAATTTTAAAGATTATTTTCATATTTTATTCAAAGGCTTTTTCTTAAGACCAGAAATGGTTTTTAATAGGGAAATATTATTTAAATGCTTTCAAAATATTCGAGAAAAATTAGGGAAACTCAGTGGACATATATATCCCATATATATGAGTCTCAACACATGGTCATGTTCAAATTGATGGGAAAAACCCCTCAAAACCCTTTCTGTCCAAATCAAGCTTTTGAAATATTTATATAAGAAATATTCTCAATAAATTCCAGGAAAATTCCAGAAAGTCAACACTATCATAGGTGATGGTCTTGCAAAGTTTCATCTCAATCCAAGTTGATTTGATTCATCAAACTATTCCAGACCCCTCCTTGTCCAGATTCAAATTTGAACAACTTTGCATTGTAAAGTTTCTTCCCTTGACCCCAAACTTTGTGGACATGTTCTAATAATCAAATAATAATTCTACACTAAGTGGTGGATCAAGGGGATTAGCTTAACATGACTAGATCTACAAAAACCTGATTCCGTTAGTTTCTAGGGTTCACAAAGTTTCTATTGTCAACTTTGCTCATTTGAGCTCAAACCTGGTGATCCATCTCATTTTTACCCACCATTTGATCCTGGTAAATATCACAGTAAATGGGTAAATTTATCTTGCCCAAGCATCCATCAAACAACTTCTAGTGAAATGGTAAAGTTATTGTTTTCACCATTTTTACTATTTCCCTTGCCTCCAAATTTTTACCACACCCTTTTCAAGTGCTCAATAACCTCCAGTAAAAACCTCAGGTCCATAAGCCATTGGAAGATGGGGTAAAACCCCCATTTTCACCTCTAGACAGCCCTGGCAGGAGCATTTTTACCCCCCTCCTCCTACCTCTACTCTCCCAAGCTCCTCCTAGCCCCTGGGCATCTCCAGAACCCCCAAGACACTAATGGACACGCTAGTGCCCATTTTCTATGCCATTGCTGGTATATGGGCGCTCTAGAGCGCGCCACAGTGCGCTCCCGCACTGTAGCTGCCCCCATCCCGAGCCTCCCGACCACCTAGGGATGCGGGAGCATGTCCCCCAGCCGCCCATCGATGTCCGCAAAGTGCCAAGGGGTCGGGCCCCTCCTCCCTCCTCCTCTGCTATCCCCCGTGGGTCGCCCACAGCACCGCCCGAGTGCCCCAATGTCAGAGCTCGCACGCGCATGCCTCTGCCCCCCTAGCTGCCCTCCTCCTACCCACGGGCACGGACCGAGTCCACGACCATCACAGACACGGCCCGAGGCGTCCCTGTGGCTCGTGGCGACGCCCTCGAACTCATTGGCGCACCACCCCTTGGTGCACTGGTGCCCGGCTATAAAAACGCCTCTCCCAAGCTCCCGTGTCGCTCCCTCCTCCCCTCAGTCACTCTCTCATGCCTAGCCCCCCTCTTTTCCATGGTCGAGAGCTTGAACCCGAGTCGAAACCCTCGCCACCGTGCGGGTTCCTCCTCGCCGGCGATTCCCTCAATGTCGGTGACCGCCTCAGCCACCTACCGATGCGTGGGACGACCCTGAGCGCGTCGATGCCCTGCGCGTGAGCTGCCGTGGCCTGGACCCTCGCTGGTGAGCCCCCCTCTGCTCCCTGTCGCAAGGTGAGGGATGAGAGGTGGGGCCCACCTTCCATACCCTCACCCTTCCCTCTCTCGCTGCCAGGTTGGTCCCGCAGGCAGGTTTAAAAATAAACCTCTCGCGCGCACCGTCTCGCCCTGGGCCGGTTCCCCTTTGGGCCGGCTCGGCTGCGACGCTTTAGGCCCAAAAAGGCATAGTGCCATTTTTCTTTTTCCTTTTCCCCCCTGCTTTCCAAAAATCACATAGACGAGAAAATAAATCCAATGACAATAATTTTTCCACCTAAAATCTTAGAATATTCCACAGAATTTAATAGTGCCTTTTTTATAAATTTTTGAAAATCTTTTATATGTTGTTTTATTTGAAAACCCAATTTAGGCATGTTTTGCCTCGGTTAAATAGTTTTCAAAAAGGTTTTTCATAAAAAAATCATAAACAAATATTTTTAGTATAGTTTTTAGTATTTATCAGAGCAGGGTAGCATTTTTAATATTAGCTTTGTGTGCTCTGTTTTTGTGTCATGCTTACTTCTATCGCTATTGTAGGATCGAGAGAGGCATGTCTTGAGGGGGGTGAATAGACTACTAGCAGAATTTAAAACCTAACCTTTTCCCCAAGTTAATTGGTTGGCAGATTTTAATACTTTTAGCAAATCTAGATAGTCAAACAGCCCTACACATGCATGTCTACAAGTATGGCAGCGGAAAGTAAAGACATTGCACATGTAAGAAAAGAGATGGGTTAGAAAGATCAAACACAATAGGAGACACAAGGATTTTTCCCGTGGTTCCGATAGGTGGTGCTATCGTGCGTCCATGTTCATGGAGTCTTCAACCCACGGACGGTAATGGTCGCGAGAGTCCATGGAGGGCTCTACCCACGGAGGGTTCCACGAAGAAGCAACCTTGACTATTCCATGCGGCTTCCGTCCACGAAGGACTAGCCTCACTATGGGTAGATCTTCACGAAGTAGGCGATCTCCTTGCCCTTACAAACTTCTTGGTTCACTCCACAACACGAAGTAGGAGGCTCCCAAGCGACACCTAACCAATCTAGGAGGCACCACCCTCCAAAAGGTAATAGGCTCAGTAATGACAATGAACTCCTTGCTCTTGTGCTTCAAGATGATAGACTCCTCAACACACAATCTCTCTCTCACAGATTTGGCTTGGTAGAAGAGATGGGATTGATGGATTTTCTATCAGCCTTGTCACCGGCATAGTCTGAATTGGAGTAGCCAACAAGATTAAAAGAAGATCCCTTGGGATACCAAATGGCAAAGTTTGTTGTTTGTATCAAGTATCTCACAATACGTTTCACAGCCAAAAGTTGAAACTCCTTAGGTGCGGCTTGACATGTAGCACACATGCAAACACTAAGCATAATATCAAGATGAGATGCACATAGATATAACAAAGAACCTATCATAGATCGATAAACCTTTTGATCAACCGGTTCATCCTCCTTGGTAAGGCCAACATGTCCACTAGTGGGCATAGGGGTTTTCATACCTTTGCAATCCTACATGTTGAACTTCTTGATTATGTCCTTGGTATACTTAGTTTGAGAGATGAAAGTTCCTTCTCTTGATTGCTTGATTTGCAATCCAAGAACTAATTTCAGCTCACACATCATAGACATCTCATACTTCTCAGACATTAACCTTCCAAAAGTTTCAATAAATTGAGGGTTAGTGAAACTAAAGATAGTATCATCCACATAAATTTGGCATACAAATAATTCTCCATTAACTCTCTTAGTGAACAAGGTTGCATCAATTTTACCAATTTCAAAACCTTTTTTGATGAGAAACTTTGTTAAGCATTTATACCAAGCACGAGGGCCTTGATTAAGACCATAAAGAGCTTTGTGAAGCTTGTAAACATGATTAGGTTTCTTAGGATTCAAAAAACCAGGTGGTTGCTTAACATAAACTTCTTCCTCTATTTCACCATTTAAAAATGCACTTTTGATGTCCATTTGATAGAGTGCGATATCATGGTGATTAGCATAAGCAAGAAGAATACGAATAACATCAAGTCTAGCAATGGGGGCGTAAGTCTCACCATAGTCCATACCTTTGACTTCCGTATATCCTTAGGCGACGAGACGAGACTTGTTGCATATGACTTGACCATCTTTGTCTTGTTTGTTTCGAAACACCCATTTGGTTCCGATGATTTTGTGCTCATCTTCGGGTTTCTCCACGAGTGTCCACACTTTGTTCCTCTCGAAGTTGTGTATCTCTTCATGCATTGCATTCACCCAATCTGCGTCTTCAAGAGCTTGTTCTACCTTTAAGGTCTCAATGCTAGAGATGAAAGAATAATGCTCACAGAAGTTAGCTAGATGGAATAGAGCGAGTGATTCTCCCTGTTTGTATATCACCAACGATTTGGTTTAGGGGATGGTTCTTGGTCACTTGAGCTCAAACATGGGTCATCTTCCGGTTGTTGGATGGTGGAGCTTCTTCTTCTTCATTATCATCTCGTTCATCTTCGTTGTTGTTGAAGGTGTCATTCCCTTGAGGTGGTGGTAAGGTGGTTGTGGTGGATCTTCATGATGTACTTCCTCTTCTTCCTCATCTTGTCGTGTACCACTTGTGGATGCCTCCATGTCATATTGAGGTTCACCTTGACGTGAGGTGGCGGCTCCCACTTGAGTTGATGAAGTACTCTCCTTCACCTCCATGGGACGAACCTTGCCGATATGTAGATCTAGTGTGGCTTCCAAAGGATCCTTATCACCTACATCATTTGGCAATTGTTTGACTTGCGAACCATTAGATTCATAAAACTTCACATCTACCATCTCTTCAACTTTTCGAGTGAAGTTGTTGTAGACACGGTAAGTGCGAGAGTTCGATCCATAACCAAGTAGGAATCCTTCATGAGATTTAGGAGCAAATTTAGTATGACGGTGCTTATCAAGAATGTAGCACTTGGAGCCAAATACCCGAAGGTATACGACTTGGGGTTTGTTATCGGTGAGTAGATCGTATGTTGTTTTACCGAGAAGCTTGTGCAAGTAAAGTCGGTTTGTGTCCTGACATGCTGTTTCAACGGCTTCTGCCCAAAAGTGTCTTGGCGTCTTGTATTCGTCAAACATCGTTCTTGCCATCTCAATGAGCGTCCGGTTCTTCCTCTCAACAACTCCATTTTGTTGAGGTGTGTACGTAGCCGAGAACTCATGTGAGACACCTTCTTCGTCAAGAAAGGTATACACATGGGTGTTCTTGAACTCCGATCCATTATCGCTTCGAACCTTCTTGATCTTCACTTCAAACTGATTTTGCGCTTTGCGAGCGAATTTCTTGAAGATCTTTTGAACCTGCGACTTATCATCAAGAAAGAATACCCACGTAAATCTGTAAAAATCATCAACTATAACTAGACCATAGGAATTTCCATCGAGACTCTTGTAAGCATTGGGACCAACAAGATCCATGTGAAGTAACTCGAGTGGTCTCCTAGTAGTCATGATATTCTTAACGGGATGACTTCCACCTACTTGCTTTCCAGCTTGACAAGCACTACAAAGTCTATCTTTGTCAAAGATAACATCTTTAACTCCAAGTATATGATTACCTTTGATTAGCTTATCTAGATTTCGCATGCCTACATGTCCAAGTCTTCTATGCCAAAGCCAACCTTTAGAATATTTTGCAATTAAACAAGTGCGGGGCTTGGATCTTTTAGTGAAATCAACAATGTATAGATCACCTCTACGGAAACCGGTAAAGACCATTTTATGATTATCTCGACGAAACACTTGGCAATCAATTTCCGTAAATAAAACATTGAAACCAAACTCGGCAATTCTAGATACGGAAATAAGATTATAGCCAAGGGATTCAACAAGCATGACATTTTGAATAGAGCTACCACGAGATATGGCCACCTTATCAAGGCCAAGTACCTTACCCTTAGAGTTGTCTCCAAAGGTCACGTACCGTCGAGAACCTTGATTAGGCGTGATCTCTTGGAACATGTCTCTAGCACCAGTCATGTGATCTGTACATCCACTATCAATAATCCACTCTTTTCCTCCGGACATGTAATCTCTGAAGTTGGCCATAAGACTCAAATTCTTCATGATCTTCTCATACTCGATGTCGAACAACTCATCTTCTTCATAATAGCCATGTTCCACATTGTCATCATCAAGTGGGAAATCCTCGTCATAAACAACAAGAGATTCATTAGAATAGTGATTATGACAATGCTCAAGTTTATGAATGTGAATGGCTTCAAAGATAATGTTGTTGATAGTGGTGACATATCCTTTAGCATGCATAAGATCACGGAGCTCAAATAGACATTTATCGAAGTTTGGATCACTAGGCTTCATTTTGTGAAAAGCAACAGTTTTATGAAGAATTTCATCAAGATTTCCTAAGGAAAGATTTGGATATCGTTTCTCCAAATCAGTCCATAAGGTGTATAGGCACATGCAAAGTTCTTCATTTGAGAAAGCATGAATCTTGGTAAACCTCTAACAATAAGATTAACAGCTCTTAGGTTACCAAGCATGTTAATTTCCCCTTTGTGTGTGGGATGCATTTCCTCAATGGGGAGCTCATAGGGTTGTTCAATATATTTAGTCTAATGGAATCTATTAAATAGATCAACCATGGCATTCTTCCATTGACTATAGTACTCTCCATCAAGAAAGGGCACTCTACAACTCAAACTCTCTACACTAGACACATCCATCTTCCTCCACAGTGATTAAACCGAAGCAATGGAGACCAAAGCTCTGATACCACTTGTAGGATCGAGAGACGCGTGTCTAGAGGGGGGTGAATAGACTACTAGCAGAAATTTAAAACCTAACCTTTTCCCAAGTTAATTGGTTGGCAGATTTTAATACTTTCAGCAAATCTAGATAGTCAAACAGCCCTACACATGCATGTCTACAAGTATGGCAGCGTAAAGTAAAGACATTGCACATGTAAGAAAAGAGATGGGTTAGAAAGATCAAACATAATAGGAGACACAAGGATTTTCCCGTGGTTCCGATAGGTGGTGCTATCGTACGTCCATGTTCATGGAGTCTTCAACCCACGGATGGTAACGGTCGCGAGAGTCCACGGAGGGCTCTACCCACGGAGGGTTCCTCGAAGAAGTAACCTTGACTATTCCATGTGGCTTCCGTCCACAAAGGACTAGCCTCACTATGGGTAGATCTTCACGAAGTAGGCGATCTCCTTGCCCTTAAAAACTTCTTGGTTCACTCCACAACACGAAGTAGGAGGCTCCCAAGTGACACCTAACCAATCTAGGAGGCACCACCCTACAAAAGGTAATAGGCTCGGTAATGACGATGAACTCCTTGCTCTTGTGCTTCAAGATGATAGACTCCTCAACACATAATCTCTCTCACACAGATTTGGCTTGGTAGAAGAGATGGTACTAGTGGAAAGCAACTTGGGGAGGCTAGAAATTAAGATCCATATGGTTGGAGTGGAAGATCTTGACCACAACACAAGGATAGGTGGTTCTCTCTCAGAAAACTGAGTAGGATAGGTGTGGAATAGTTCTGAGTGCTTCTCTTTCGAGTGGGTGGTGGTGAAGGGGTATATATAGGCATCCCCAAAAATCCAACCGTTACACACAATAACTCAGACTCGGTGACACCAAAGTGTAAAACTCGATGGTACCGAAGTGACAAAAAGTGGCAAATTTTGAATCTCGAATTGACCGATATATAACTCTCGGTTGCACCAACAAGGTGACCAACGGTCAGAATTACCAAACTCGGTGACGCCGATTCACCATTCTCGATCGGACCAAAAATGAGAACTTGTGTAATATGAAGTTGGCAACCCAACTCGGTGGCACCGAGTGCTGTGTCGACTACACCGAAGTGTTAGGGTTTGGCTGAGTCTGTTTAGGGTTTGGAACTCGGTGGCACCAGGATAGTAAAGTTGGTTGCACCAATTTGGTATATTTGGCTTAGGACAAACTTTGGTGGGAGAGTATGTGGATGTTTTGCTGACTGTCACTTGTGCACGTTTGAACATATTGTTCACCATCAAAACTTTACCCCATTTTAATAGTATTGGCTTTCCTATAGACTCAAAGTGATTTCTCACAAATATAAAATGTAGAGTCCTCTTGCTTGAAGCTTAGCCAACCTATCTCCATGCATCTTGGGGTAATTCTAGATCTCCTCAACCTTTTGCCAATTCAGATATTCATGGACCATCATCTGAAATGTACTAGATAGAGGTGTTAGTCCAAGAGACAATGTATGTTGTCATGAATTATCAAAACCACCAAGGGAGCATATTGTGCTTTCAACTATTTATCGCGATGATAGATTGCGCTATTGACAAGGGATTTGGACCCGAAGACTTTGAAGACCCCGAAGACTTTGTTGAGCTAGGCAAGCAGCCCTTTGACCATATTAAGAAACCATTTTCATTGCATGTCGTATAGCACTTTACTTTCGTTACACTTGATCATGTGGAGTAGTGACCACTTCGGTGAGTTGCTTTCGACACTTTTACCATTGACACTGGCATCGTGCATGACCCTACCACCTTATGAGGGTTGTGCAGGTGGGTGTAGATAGGATGCTAGTAGATGCTATGCAAGTGGGTTTGGGATTTATGCATAGTGATGGAAAGGAAAAGATGATTTCAAAGACTTTTCGAAAACCCCGTCGGGTGCCACTAATGCCCGAGGGAGATAATGATGAGTTGGGTGACCACTTGAGAAAGAAGTGGTGTACCGGAGAGGGTGAGTGTGTGTGGTTTTCAAAAAACGGATTGGTGTAAGTTGCGACCGTTATTCCAATCTTACATGTATGACCATGATACCCCTTATGGGACAGGGATTTGTTGATTACTATGGTTGGTGCTAGCAGGGAGCCCGCATTACTAGTGGCGAGAGTGAAGTGATCACTCTTGAGACGGGGTCATCCCGGAAGTGGAAGGCCATGCGTTGTCTTTACAGGCACCGGGCACACCGTTACGTGCCCTCATGGATGATACGTATGATCTATATCATGAGGTATGGCACCAACGAGTGGACTCTTTGTTTAGTATCACCATGGGAAAGGCATTGTTGGGGTGCTTACCTTGGGTATGTAATATACCGCGAGTCGTGGATGACACGGAAGTTCCCCGAGTCTTGTGGGTAAAGTGTGCAACCTCTAGAGAGTGTAAAACTATTCGAATAGCCGTGTCCATGGTCAAGGACAGTTGGATGACCGCTCTTGTGCTACATCCAAATTTTTACTAAACTTGGTGTGTGTGCGTGTGGATGGCACATAGATGATACTTGAGATAAGTCAGATGACTTGACGTGATGACTGAACATGAGATGTTTAACCCCCTGATTATGATGATATATGTAACTTGTTCACATGGATATCAGCCAACTGTTGATGCATGTTTACATAAGTTACTTGATCGTGTCATTGCATACAAAATTAGCTTTCTGCAAAATTACCTATTTAGTGCTATATCACACATTGTTATACCTTGTTCCACAACTTGGGTTGCTTGCGAGTACATTCAAAGTACTCATTGGCTTGCCAGTGGTTATTTAATTGGGTGGGGCTGGAAGAACTGGAGTATGGTGAAGAGTTCCTTGGTGACGAACATGCGAACTAGGACGCTTCCCAGTTAGAATGCATGTAGGTTAAGGCAGATGGCATGGGTTCACGCTTTTGATCAAGATTTCCATTGCTTGTTCTATTTAAGTGTTTGGCCCTTGTGGCCCTATGTATGTAAGACTAGACCTTCATGGTCTTTATTTGTGTAAGAAGCTAAATGTGGATGTAAGACTCTTGTTATTCAGCTTCTGTGTGTTCAGTGAGCATTGGTCTCTGGGATCACTGTACACATGCATTCGGTGATCATGACTTATGAGTCGGGGTCCCCACAAAGCTGGTACCAGAGCCATCTTGACTGTAGGAAGCCCTTAGTTAGCATGGACGTTAGTTAGGATAAAACCGCTTTCGGAACTACGCCTAGCACCTATACTTAGGAATTTTATACTATTTACCTCTTCTATTCTTCACACAACACTCTACTATCTCTTCTCCTTTCAAACCTTTGTAGATGGCCGTCGTACCCGAAGCCTTCCTGACATTTGGCTTTCCCTTACTCCTTGGGGATAGCCTAGAGAAGTGCCACTTTTTCCAACCACCCGTTTCCTCTACCACGAGCACTGGGTCGATGCCGTCACGAAGGAGTACCACGTGGATGTGGCCGTGAAGGTGAACGACTCCCCGACTAGTTGGTTCTTTGAAGGAACACATATGGAGACCATTGCACTCGCAGTCGAGAGCGCTGCACGAAAGGCACTTCTGCACCTTCGAGATATCATTCTCGAGATGGCTGACGAGCCGGTTACTCGCTACCTGCCCTTCAGAAAGGATGATCTTGGCGAGAGTTGGACGTTGATTCCATCCAAGGAAGATGGCACACCGCTTAGGTTCCAGACCTACTTCAGCCTCTTTGCCGATAGTCTGGTTCACAACCTGATTAAGGAGTCCGTGAAGCTCCGCGAGAAACTTCACCACGCCCGAGAGCTACTTCAGCAAGCCAAGATTAAGCCAGATAATATCAAGAAGGATGGATCCCTCGAGGGACGACCAGCTGTCGATTATCGAGGAGGAGTACCCCTAGCTAGAGATGCACCTCCACGTCGTCATCGCATGAGTGCGAAGGAGTACCGTGAGCTCTTCACCGACCCGTCGACGAAGCATCGTCGGGATGGACTTCCTCGCTCCCCGACCCCTTCGACCAGGAATGATGCCCGTTCAGATGATGAACAGGAGGAAGACCCAGAGGAGCATGACTACGAGACCGAGCACTCCACCACCTGAGTCCGAGAACCCCTAGGGTAGGATCAGTCATGTACCCTCATGCAAAGTCGAGTCCGTGTAATGGTTCATATGAAACCATGTGTGCTTTTTGATTGTTTTGTTGTTTGTGTTCCGAAGCAAGTCGTGCTTTTGCCTTAGGCAACATGTGAGCGACTCCATCATCTATCTTAATATATGTTGGTCTTTCAACCTTTGTTTTACCACATTTGCACTTGACCAACCCCCTTAGGTGCGCTTTTCCATTGTTGCTTTTCCTCTCGTCTATCCCAGTTTTTTGACTTGGCTGCTCCAAACAGGATGGTGACTGCTACCCGCAATAGCTCCTTCGCCAACCCTGAAGCCGGCAACTCAAGCCAGCAACAGGGGGCCGGCGGGACTGCTCACGTTGGAGGACACCAGGAGCAGCCACAAGGCGACATTCCCCCGCCACCACCTCCATCGGAGAACATGACCATAGCTTAGTTTCTTCAAGTTCTCCGGGAGGAATGCCAAGCCAAAAATGCTGCTATTCAGTAGATGGCTTAGGCCATTGTGAACAACCAGCAACAAGGCATGAACGACAATGGCCGCTCCACTCTGTCTGAGTTCATGAGGAATTCGCCCCCAACCTTCACTGAGACTGCTGAACCCTTGGATGTTGACGACTGGATCCGCACCATTGAGGACCTCCTTGCGTTGGTCAATTGCAATGAGGATCGTGAGAAGGTTCTTTATGCCTCTCACTGCCTTGGAGGTATCGCCCGAGCTTGGTGGGATGGGTTCAAGGTCATGCAAGATGAGTGTGTGATCACTTGGAATGACTTCAAGGAAGGATTTCGCACCGCCCACATTCCTTCTGGGATCATGGCTATCAAGAAGAGAGAATTTCGAGCACAGAAGCATGGAAGTGGCTCTGTCAAGGAGTACCTACAGAAGTTCAACAGGCTGTCAAGGTATGCACCTAAAGATGTCAACACGGAGGCTGCCAAGAAGGAACGCTTCATGGAGGAACTTCAATAGACCCTACAGTATCAGCTCATCGTCTGCGGGTGTCATACCTTCTTCGACCTGGTGAACAAGGCCCTCATGCTGGAAGACAAGCGTCATGCCATAGACGACACTCGAAAGCGCAAGATGATCAGCAAGGGTAGCTCTAGCAACCAGAAGCCTCGCCCCTCGCAGCCAGCCCCAGCCAAGCCAACCTATCAGCCACAGCAGGCTAAACCTCCTGTGCATCGTCCGAGCTACCAGCCTCAGCAGTATGCCAATCCCCAGCCAGCTTACAACAACCCCAATAACAACAATGGAGGCAGGAACTACACCAACAACCCCGGGCAAGTTACCTGTTTTGGATGTGGTTAGTCTGGACACATCTCTAAGCTATGCCCCAACAAGAAGCCAGATGCCCCGCGCCCCAATGCGCAAGCTCAAGGTCAAGGTCGTGGAGCACCACCAAGGAACCCCGCTCCCCGCAACCAGCCCAACAATGGCAAGGGTCGTGTGAATCATGTCACCGCAGAGGAAGCCCAGGAAGACTCGGACGTCATACTGGGTATGTTCCTCATCAACTCAACCCCAGCAACAGTATTGTTTGAATGTGGAGCTTCGCATTCTTTTGTCACCCAAAAGTTTGCATTAGAGAGCGGCATGAAATCTACACCCCTGGGTAGCCGTATGTTGATACAAACCCCGGGATCAGTTATGAAGTCTGGAATATGTTGTAAAGGAGTGGCGATTAACATCAACGGGTTAGACTTCCAAGCAGAACTTATAGTTCTGGATTCACCAGGCTTGGACGTCATCCTTGGCATGAATTGATTGACCAAGCACCAAGGCTTGTTAGACTGTGCCAAGAGGGTTGTCACCATGACCAATAGCCAAGGAGTGGAAGTCAAGTATGTTCCCAACCCTTCCTCCACTCAAGCCCCTCAGGCTAACTGTCTAACGGAAATTGAGTTGGATCAAGTGTCAATGGTATGTGAATACCCGGATGTATTTCCTGATGAGCTGCCCGGAATGCCTCCTGACCGCGACATTGAGTTCATCATTGAGTTAATGCCCAGATCCAAACCCACCTATAAGAAGACCTATAGGATGGGGTCCAAAGAGTTGGCTGAATTAAAGAAGCAACTGGCGGAGCAGCTAAGAAAAGGATTCATTCGCCCGAGTGCCTCCCCTTGGGGATCGCATGTTCTATTTGTGTCAAAGAGGGACGGGACTATCAGTCTCTGAGTCAATTACCATTCTCTCAATAAAGTCACAATAAATAACAAGTACCCACTCCCCAAGATTGAAGACCCGTTCGATCAGTTGAACGGGGCCAAGGTGTTCTCCAAGATCGACCTCAGATCTGGGTACTATCAGCTAAAGATCAGACCCCAAGACATTCCGAAGATGGCATTTGTAACCCGGTATGGCATGTATGAATACACAGTCATGTCATTTGGGTTAACCAATGCCCCTACCTACTTCATGTACCTCATGAATAAAGTCTTCATGGAGTACTTGGACAAGTTCATTGTCGTCTTCATTGATGACATCCTCATCTTCTCCAAGTCTGAAGCAGAGCATGCGCAACACTTGAGATTGGTCCTAGACAAGCTTCGAGAGCACCAGCTTTACACCAAATTCAGCAAGTGTGAATTCTGGCTGCATGAAGTTGGATTCCTGAGTCATGTGTTGACTGCAGAAGGATTGCCAGTGGATCTTGCCAAGATTGAAGCCGTGACTGAATGGCAATCCCCAACCACCGTGAAGGAAGTCAAGAGCTTCCTCGGACTCGTGGGATATTACCGCAAGTTCGTGGAAGGGTTCTCGAGCATTGCCAGACCCATGACCCAACTTTTGAAGAAGGACTAGAAGTTCGAATCGACAGCTAAGTGCGAGGAAATCTTCCAGCAGCTCAAGAAGAGATTGAACACAGCCCCAGTTTTGGCCACCCCCGATATTCACAAGGAATTCGTGATATATTGTGATGCATCTATAACCGGGCTTGGAGGCATTCTGATGCAAGAAGGCAGAGTTGTAGCATATCTATCCAGACAGCTACGACCTCATGAAGAGAACTACGCTACTCATGATCTTGAGTTGACAGCCGTGGTTCATGCCTTGAAGACATGGAGACATTACCTTCTGGGGGAAGCGATGTGAGATATACAATTTTCACCCAAAGGGAATTGAACATGAGGTAGCGAAGATGGCTGGAGTTGATCAAGGATTATGACCTCAGTGTTCAATACCACCCCAGAAAGGCCAACGTGGTAGCAGACGCCTTAAGCAGAAAGGATTGTTCCTTGAATGCCATGATTAAGGAAAGGCTACCCGCCCTATATTAAGACCTTGAAAGCTTCAGCTTGGAACTAGTTGCACCTGGATTCCTTGCCAACCTCGAGGCAAAGCCCACCTTGATGGATGATATCAAAGAAGCTCAGAAGGGACATAAGAGCATTGAAGGTATCAAGAACAAGATCAAGGCAGACAAGGCCCCAGTATTCTCATTAGATGAACAAGGAGTTGTATGGTTCGGGAATCGCATCTGTGTACCCAACAAAGAGGAGCTCAAGAACTTGATCTTGCAAGAAGCTCATGACACTCCATACGCTATCCATCCTGGAGGAACCAAGATGTATCAAGACCTCAAGGCAAGATTATGGTGGCATGTCATAAACCGGGATATAGGCACTTTCGTTGCTAAGTGTGACGTATGCCAGAGAGTCAAAGCAGAGCATCAGCGACCCGCTGGGGTATTGCAGCCTCTCAAAGTGCCTGAATGGAAGTGGGACAAAGTCGAAATGGATTTCATCACCGGTTACCAAGGTCAAGTAAAGGACATGATTCCATTTGGGTCATTGTCGATCACCTGACCAAAGTAGCCCACTTCATTCCCGTTAAGACAACCTACAATGGGAACCAATTGGCCAACCTCTCCATCAACTGGATTGTGAGCCTCCACAGAGTTCCTAAGGAGATTGTATCGGACCGAGGCACCCAGTTCACCTCAAGGTTATGGAATAGGTTCCAAGAAGCCTTGGGAACTAAGCTCTCTTTCAGCACTGCTTTTCACCCCCAAACCGGTGGGCAAATAGAACGAGTAAATCAGATACTCGAAGATATGCTCCGCGCTTGTATCCTGGCTTATGGAGCCAAGTGGGAAGATTTCCCGCCGTTTGTCGAGTTCTCCTATAACAACAACTACCAGATGAGTCTTCAGATGGTACCATTTGAAATGTTGTATGGACGCAAGTGACGTACTCCCCTCAACTGGCCAGAAACCGGAGAAGGGCTAGTCTTTGGCCCAAATATCCTCCGCAAAGCAGAAGAGCAAGTTCAACTCGTCTGAGAGCGACTCGAGACAGCCAAGACTAGGCAGAAGAGCTACGCCGACTCTCACCGTCGGGACATGAGTTCCATGTTGGAGACCATGTTTACCTCCGTGTCACGCTTCTCAAAGGAACCAAGAGATTCCACGTCAAGGGAAAACTTGCACCAAGGTTCATCGGCCCCTTCAAAATCACCGACAGGTGAGGATAAGTTGCCTATCAACTAGATCTACCTTCCGAGCTATCAGATGTGCACAACCTCTTTCACGTGTCACAACTCCGGAATTGTCTCCAAGTTCCCAAACGCCCCGACCTCTACAAGGACATCAACCATCAAGCCATCGATCTTCAACCAGACCTCACTTATCGTGAGAGGCCAGTTCGCATTTTGGATGAGGGAGAACGTTGCACCTAAAGCCGAACTATCAAGTACTACAAGGTCCAATGCATCAACCACTCTGAAGCTGAAGCAACCTGGGAGCGTGAACACTATCTTAGATCTGAGTTCCCTTATCTTTTTAGCGCTTAGCCTAGGAATCTCGGGGACGAGATTCTTGTAAGCGGGGTAGGTCTGTCACACCTTGTGTTTGTATCACCTTGTTATACTTGGATTTATAAAATTTGGAACCAATTAAAACTTTTTTAGTCCTTGTGCTTGTTTGGAATATTGCTTGTTTGCTTGTTGATTGTGGTGTATGGCACTCTTAGATTCCATCCCTCTTCATATTTATCTTCCTTGACCCAAACTTCTTGCCCAATGATCATGCCATGTGAATAGTGCCCAAAACCATTTTTATCAAATATTATTATGACCAAAAAGGATTTATTCAAATTAGTTCTTCAAAACCCTCTGAATTGAGGTTTGCATTGCGAGTCCTCAAATTGGGTGGATTCTTTCTACCCAAAGGCTTTCCTTCAAACCTACTATATATATGACTTCCCAAAACCACCAAATATTAATTTTAAAAATTATTTTTATTTTATTTAAAGGCTTTTTCTTAAGACCAGAAATGGTTTTCCATAGGGAAAAATTATTTAAATGCTTTCAACATATTTGAGAAAAATTAGGGAAACTCAGTGGACATATAGTTTCCATATATATGAGTTTCAACACATGGTCCTGTTCAAATTCATGGGAAAAACCCCTCAAAACCCTTTCTGTCCAAATCACGCTTTTGAAATATTTCTATAAGAAATATTCTCAATAAATTTCAGGAAAATTCCAGCAAGTCAAAACTATCATAGGTGATGATCTTGCAAAGTTTTATCTCAATCCAAGTTGATTTGATTCGTCAAACTATTCCAGACCCCTCCCTGTCCAGATTCAAACTTGAACAACTTTGCATTGTAAAGTTTCTTCCCTTGACCCCAAACTTTGTGGACATGTTCTAATCATCAAATAATGATGCTACACTAAGTGGTGCATCAAGGGGGTTGGCTGAAAATTACTGGATCTACACAAACCTGATTCTGTTAGTTTCTAGGGTTTCACACAGTTTCTATTGTCAACTTTGCTCATTTGATCTCAAACCTCGTGATCCATATCATTTTTACCCACCATTTGATCCTGTTAAATTTCACAGTAAATGGGTAATCTTGCCCAAGCATCCATCAAACAGCTTCTATTGAAATGGTAAAGTTATTGTTTTCACCATTTTTACTATTTCCCTTGCCTCCAAATTTTTACCACACCCTTTTCCAGTGCTCAATCACCTCCAGTAAAAAACCTGAGGTCCATAAGCCACTGGAAGATGGGGTAACCCCCCCCCCCATTTTCACCTCTGGATAGCCCAGGCAGGAGCATTTCTACCTCCCCCTCCTCCTACCTCTACTCTCCCTAGATCCTCCTAGCCCCTGGGTATCTCCAAAAACCCCAAGACACTAATGGAAACGCTGGTGCCCATTTTCTATGCCATTTTTGGTCATATGGTATCTCTGGAGCGCGCTACAGTGCGCTCCCGCACTGTAGCCGCCCCCATCCTGAGCCCCCCGATCACCTAGGGATACGGGAGCATGTCCCTCGGACACCCCTCGACGTCCGCAAAGTGCCAGGGGGTCAGGCCCCTCCTCCCTCCTCCTCTGCTGTCCCCCGTGGCTCGCACACGGCACCGGCCGAGAGCCCCAATGGCTAAGCTCGCACGCGCGCGCCTATGCCCCCCTAGCAGCCCTCCTCCTACCCGCGGCCGTGGACGGAGTCCATGACCATCGCAGACATGGCCCGGGGCGTCCCTATGGCTCATGGGGACGCCCTCGACCTGACCGTCGCACCACCCCTCGGTGCACCGGAGCCCAGCTATAAAAACGCCTCTCTCGAGCTCCTCCTGCTTCCCTGTCGCTCCCTCCTCCCCTCAGTCGCTCTCCCGTGCCTAGCCCCCTCGTTCCGTGGTCGGGAGCTAGAACCCGAGCCAAAACCCTTGCCGTCATGCGGGTTCCACCTCGTCAGCAATTCCCTCAACGCCGGTGACCCCGTCAGCCACCCACCGATGCGTGGGATGACCCTGAGCATGCCGGTGCCCTCTGCTTCAGTCGCCGTGGCTTGGGGCCCCGCCGATGAGCCACCTCTGCTCCCTGTCGCGAGGTGAGGGGTGATAGGTGGGGCCCACCTGCCATACCCTCACGCTTCCCTCTCTTGCTGCCAGGTTGGGCCCGCGGGCAGGTTTAAAAATAAACCTATCGCGTGCACCGTCACCCCCTGGGCCGATTCCCCTTTGGGCCAGCTTGGCTGCGACGCTTTCAGCCCAAAAAGGTAGAGTGCCATTTTTCTTTTTCCTTTTCCCCCTTCTTTCCAAAAATCACACAAACCAGAAAATAAATCCAATGTCAATAAGTTTTCCACCTAAAATCTTAGAATATTCCATACAATTTAATAGTGCCTTTTGTATAAATTTTTAAAAAACTTTTATATACTGTTTTATTTTAAAACCCAATTCAGGCATCTTTTGCCTCGGTTAAATAGTTTTCAAAAAGGTTTTTCATAACAAAATATAAAGAAATATTTTTAGTATAGTTTTTAGTATTTATCACAGTTGGGTAGCATTTTTAATATTAGCTTTGTGTGCTCTGTTTTTGTGTGATGCTTATTTTTATCGCTATTTATCGTGACGGTAGATTGTGCTATTGATGAGGGAGTTGGACTCGAAGACTTTGAAGACCCCAAAGACTTTGTTGAGCCAGGCAAGCAGCCCTTTGACCATATTAAGAAACCATTTTCATTGCATGCCGTATAACACTTTACTTTCGTTATACTTGATCATGTGGAGTAGTGACCACTTCGGTGAGTTGCTTCCGACACTTTTACCATTGTCACTGGCATCGTGCATGACCCAACCACCTTCTGAGGGTTATGCAGGTGGGTGTAGATAGGATGCTAGTAGATGTTACGCAAGTGGGTTTGGTATTTATGCATAGTGATGGAAAGGAAAAGATGATTTCAAAGACTTTTTGAAAACCCTGTCGGGTGCCACTAATGCCCAAGGGAGATAATGATGAGTTGCGTGACCACTTGAGAAAGAAGTGGTGTACCGGAGCAAGTGAGTGTGTGTGGTTTTCAAAAAATGGATTGGTGTAAGTTGCGACTGTTATTCCAACCTTACATGTATGACCAAGATACCCATTATGGGATGGGGCTTTGTTGATTACTATGGTTGGTGCTAGTAGGGATCCCTCATTACTAGTGGCGAGAGTGAAGTGGTCACTCTTGAGACGGGGTCGTCCTGGAAGTGGAAGGCCATGCGCTGTCTTTACAGGCATCGGGAACACCGTTGTGTGCCCTCATGGATGATATGTGTGATGTATATCATGAGGGATGGCAACAACGAGTGGACTCTTTTTTAGTATCACCATGGGAAAGGCATTGTTCGGGTGCTTACCTCAGGTATGTAATATACCGCGAGTCGTGGATGACACGGAAGTTCCCCGCGTCTTGTGGGTAAAGTGTGCAACCTCTAGAGAGTGTAAAACTATTCGAATAGTCGTGTCCATGGTCAAGGACTGTTGGATGACCGCTCTTGTGCTACATCCAAATGTTTACTAAACTTGGTGTGTGTGCGTGTGGGTGACACAAAGATGATACTTGACATAAGTCAAATGACTTGATGTGATGACTGAACATGAGATGTTCAACCCCTTGATTATGATGATATTTGTAACTTGTTCACATGGATATCGGCCAACTGCTAATGCATGTTTACATAAGTTACTTGATCATGTCATTGCATACAAAATTATCTTTCTGCAAAATTACCTACTTAGTGCTATATCATGCATTGTTATACCGTGTTGCACAACTTGGGTTGCTTGCGAGTACATTCAAAGTACTCATTGGATTGCCACTGGTTATTTAATTGGCCAGGCATGGAAGAACCGGAGTATGGTGAAGAGTTTGTTGGTTACGAACATGCGAACTAGGACGCTTCCCAATCTGAATGCCTGTAGGTTAAGAAAGATGGCATGGGTTCACGCTTTCGATCAAGATTTCCGCTGCTTGTTCTATTTAAGTTTTTGGCCCTTGTGGCCCTATCTATGTAAGACTAGACCTTCATGGTCTTTATTTGTGTAAGACGTTAAATGTGGATGTAAGACTCTTGTTATTCAGCTTCTGTGTGTTCAGTGAGCATTGATCTCTGGGACCATTGTACACGTGCATTCGGTGATCACGACTTATGAGTTGGGGTCCCCACAAGACATCCTGCACTTCATTTTTGTACAGGATAATATGCACCCAAGTCTAACGAGAGTAATCATCGACAATGACAAAGCCATACAAACTTGAATAATTTGTTAGTGTGGAATAATGAGTGGGGCCAAAGAGGTCCATGTGAAGCAATTCAAAAGGTCGAGTCATGGTCATGGTTGTCTTTGAGGGATGCTTGGATCTGGTCATATTCCCTGACTCACAAGCACCACAGAGGTGGTCCTTGAGGAATTTGACACCTTCAATGCCAAAGACGTGCTTTTTCTTCACGAGGGTGTGCAAGTTCCTCATACCGGCATGTCCAAGTTGTCGATGCCACTGCAAGCCTTCTGAGGACTTTGCAACTAGACATGTGGCAGGATGAGGACCTGTAGAGAAACCAACAATATACAAGTCTCCTCTCCTAAAGCCGTCGAAGACTTTGGAATGGTCATATTCCATGACAACAACACACCAATATTTCCAAAGATGACAACCATATCAAGATCACAAAGCATTGAGACAGACATGAGGTTGAACCTGAGGGATTCGACAAGCATCACCTTATCCATGTGTCGATCCTTTGAGATTGCAACCTGACCTAGACCCAATACCTTGCTTTTTCGTTTGTCAGCGTAGGTGATATGCTTCACATGAGATGGGTAAGTGGTATATTCATCAGTAGATTCTTGTCACCAGACATGTGGTTGGTGCATCCAATGTCGAGGACCCACTCAGTAGCTTTTGGAGTTTCATCCTACAGATGAATTAGTACAACTTACGAACTCATATGCTTCAGAGTGAAGAATATGAAATCAAATTCACCAGACAGAATTTTATCACACAACATAGTAAGTAAAGCAGTGTGAGGACGTGAGAAATGAGGAATTCATTTTAGCATGATTAGCTTCCATCCTTTCAAGCATTTTCTCAGGTCTCCAGCAAATTCATCAGACGTTGAAGTTCATCTGGAGACCTGATCCTGCATAAGAAATTAGTTCAATTTCTTCACCACCCAGATCTAGAGGGGTGGCAAAGAGTTCGTCATTCTGCAAGCTCCATCAGGGAAAGGAGGCATTAAGGCTAGTGCACTTCGTTTCACAGGTCGAGGTTTAGAGTAATCATATGAATAAGCAGAGAAATTCTTCGAGGACTTATGAACATAATGATTTGAAGAATAATGCACATATTTAGAACTCTTAGATTTTCCCTGCGAAACCGATGCATTAGTATGAGAATGATATTTTTGACCATCTGAGGAATTTGGTCCAAGTGAAGGCTTAGGCCCATATGAGGAATTTGATCTAGGGTTCCTTTTCTTCATAGGTGGTGTCGTGATGACATTCACTTGAAGATTTTCCAAGCAGCTCTTGGGAACCCATATTTTCCTCATAGGTGAACCGTTACTGCAGTTAGTACCAACAAATCTGGCAAATACTTCACCTTTCTGTTTTTCGAAGAATTTGTAGTTGGAGTCAAGAGACTCATCAAAGGAATATGAAGTTACACAAGTACATCTAGATAAAGTGAATGGATCTACATGAGGTCCTTTTGTAGCAACCAAGTGATTTTGGGGTACTGCTCAAGTGTCCAGTAGGATCCATCAGCATTGAGTTTCCTCTCAAATGCAATACCCTCTTTCCTAGGGTTCCTGTTCAGGATCTGCTTTTTGAGCACATCGCAAAGGGTTTGATGCCCTTTGAGACTTTTATATATGCCTGTCACATACAATTCCTTCAACCATGCATTTTCGTCAGTGATGCTTGTGGTATCCTTAGATGAGGAATTTGTGATCACGGAAATAGTTGAAGAATTTGCAGGAATAGAAGCATTTGAACATTCAGGTGAAGAATTAGTAGTTTCATGTTCGATGCATTTCAAACAAGGTGGAACAAATTCTTCATGAGCGGTACTGATTGGTTGAGCCAGTAAGGAATCATTTTCCCTTTGGAGATACTCATGAGACACTCTTAGTTTCTCAAGTTCTTGCTTTCTTTGAAGAAATTCATAAGAAAGCTTCTCATGATCGACTAAGAGAGCATTATGATGACTCTGAAGGTTATCATACCTTAAATGAAGACTTTTGAGATCATCAGTCAGTTTGAGTTCGATCCACTTCCTCATTCAACAGATCATCGCTTTTGTCTAACAGATTCTGAAGCTTTTCAAGTGCACTTGGTTTCTTAGTGGCAATTTTAGCAAATTTGGAATAGCTAGGTTTTACATATTCATTAGATTCACCTTCACTTGATTCAAAGGAGGAGAGTGATGATTGTGTACCTTGGAACCTTTTGCCATAAGACACAGTGAAGAAGATGAATCAGGATATGTTTCCTGGGTTTTTAGGAATTTCTTGAGTTCGTGAACATGGGGTCTTGATGAGTGCGATGGACTTCATTGATGCCCATGATCCTATCCCAGATGAGCTTTGTGTTTTGGAGATGATAGATGCCCTTGAACATGACGCTTGATAGGCTTGAGCAGATGATGTTTCTCGCCTGAGCATCAAGTTGAGTGTACTTATGAATTTCCTCGGCATTTGCCATCTTGCAGAGTTCAGTCAGTCCAAGTTCAGTAATAGTCCATAGCTCACTATTCATTGATATGAGATGCTTCTTCATCAAAAATTTCCACCTAGGATATTCATTGTCATCAAGATTGGGACATTTTGTGAATTACTTGACACCTTTCGTCATGAAGCAGTAAGTGGGAGCATACTCATCATTGCCGACATCAGAGTCGTTGGAGTAGTCATTTTCTTCATTGTTAAAGATGGACTTGTTAATGAAATCTGTAGTGAGAGCAAGGCTAGCAACACTAGATTCTGACTCCACTTCAAATTCTTCTTGTTCTTCATATTCTTCAGATTCTGCTTTAGAATCCATTTCCTTGCCAATGAAAGATTGAGCCTTTCTGGATGCATTCTTCTTGTGCGTTGAGGACTTTGCAAATGAGGACTTTGAATATTTCTTATTTTTCTTTGAGTCATCAGAACTATCGTCCTTGTACTTCTTCTTCTTCAATTCTTTTTCCCAAAGAGGGCAGTCAGAGATAAAGTGACCAGATTTCTTGCATTTGTGACAAGTTCTCTTCTTGCAATCTGATTTCCTCAAGCCACTTCTTAATGACTTTCCAAATCGGCCTCTCCTTGAGAACTTCTAGAATTTCCTCACGAGCATTGCCAGCTCCTGACTCAATTCTTCAGGATCATCAAGGCTACTATCAGATTCTTCGCCTTCGGATGAGGAAATTGATTTTGCCTTCAGAGCACGAGATCTTCCATAGCTTGGCCCGTAGAGGTCTCTCTTCTCAGCTTGTTGAATTCATGAGTATTGAGTCTCTCAAGTATATCAGCAGGATCAAGTGGCTTGTAGTATCCACGCTCTTGAATCATCAAAGCCAGTGTATCGAATGAGGAATCAAGAGATCTCAATAGTTTCTTCACGACCTCGTGGTCGGTGATGTTAGTGGCACCAAGTGCTTGGAGCTCATTGGATATATCAGTGAGACGATCAAAAGTTTGCTGAACATTTTCATTTTCAAGTCTTTTGAGGTGGTTGAAGAGATTGCTAAGAAGATCAACATGGGAGTTACGTTGAGTGGAAACTCCTTCGTTGACTTTGGACAGCCTATCCCAGATAAACTTAGTAGACCCCAAAGCACTCACTTTGCCATACTGACCTTTGCTCAGATGGCCATGGATGATATTCTTTGCTTGTGAATCAAGTTGCTTGAATCTCTTCACATCAGCATTGTTGATCGTGGGAGTAACAGAGGGAACACCATTTTCCACAACGTGCCAGATATCGTTGTCAATTTCCTCTAGATGCATGTGCATCTTGTTCTTCTAGTAGGGATAGTCCGACCCATCAAAGGTAGGACAACCTGTGGAAGCCTTGATCGTACCTGCAGTTGAAATAAATAGAACTCCATGCGGTTAAACCAAAATCACACAGAACAAGGGAGTACCTTGCTCTGATACCAATTGAAAGTGCATTATATCGACTAGAGGGGGCGTGAATAGGCGATTTTTACAAATTCATCAATGAGGAATTTGAAATGTGATGAATAACTAGCAGTGGAATAAGTACTCAAGTGCATAAGATACATGGCAGTAGCATGATCATCATGATGAAATAAAGAATACACAAACTACAGGTAGCGTGATACAAGATAAGCAGGTGAGGAACAAGGTAACTCAAAGAATTTGAGGTGACGAAATTGAGAAAGTCTTCAGTCAAATTCTTCAAACAGTAATGATCAATTTCATCAACAAGTATATGAGGAAATTAAAGGGTTGTGGAAATAGAACCAGGTAGCTCGATGAAGACAATGGTTTGATGACCCACTTCCAACTGCCGTGACAGTTGTACATCTGGTTCGGAGCGGCCTGGTATTTAAACCAGAGGACACACAGTCCCAGGGACACAGTCCTTACCGTACTCCTTGAGCTAAGGTCACACAGTCCTCGCCCAACACTCGTGGTAAGTCTTCAGGGTAGACTTCCAAAACCCTCACAAACTGGTCACCCAGCGATCCACAATTGACTGTTGGATGCTCTAGACCAAGTTCACTCAGTGATCCCCAATTGACTACAGGATGCACTAGACCATGACGCCTAACCGTGTGGAAGATACACAGTCTTCAAAGGTAACAAGCGTCGGTTCCACACAGGAACAAACTCTTCAGTGATGCCTAATCAATTTCGGTTTGGTGGTTTGGATTTGGGTTTTTCCTCACTGATAATTTTCTCTCAAAGTCCTCGAAGGATGGGTTGCTCTCAAATGACACGTGTAAAATCTCTCTCAGAGCAGCCAACCAACTAGTGGTTGTGGGGGTGGCAATTTATAGCTAGGGTGCAACCTGAGATGATAAGACATAAATGGCCCCAATGATATGAGTGTTATGTGGATAGGATGATTAAGGACAGCTGGCGCTAAGCACAACAACGGTCGGAATTTTGAACTATGAAAGTTCTCAGGCTTAACATATTCCTCACATGTAGGCAATTCGCATTGGCAAAATCCTAACTCCTCAATCACACCAATTTCCCTAGAGACCAGACGAACTTAGTCTCTATCACTAAAGAACATGACTGAACTGCAAGAGATTTCCAAAAGGCTTCACTCGAAGGATTGGATAGGTTAAGGCTTTTGAGTTGAGCATGAGTTGGAAATTTTCCTTAGTATTACCTCGGCCCCCTTTAACAGTACGGTGTTTCCTATTGTAGGATCGAAAGTAGGTCTAGAGGGGGGTGATTAGACTACTTGACCAAATAAAAATCTAATTTTTCCCGATTTGAAGTCTTGGAAGATTTTAGCATTCATAGTATGTCAAGAACACCCTACACATGAATGTCTAAGAGTATTGCAGCGAAAAGTAATGACAAGCATGTAAGTAAAGAGAGGGTACTAAGATCACACGCAATTGGTGACATGATGATTTTTCCCATGGTTTCGATAGGTGGTTCTAACATAGATCCACATTTATGGAGTCTTCAACCCACAGAAGGTAACGGTTGCGAGAGTCCATGGAGGGCTCTATGCACGGAAGGTTCCACGAAGAAGCAACCTTGACTATACCATGATGGCCTACGTCCATGGAGGACTAACCTAACTCGAGATAGATCTTCACGAAGTAGGCGATCTCCTAGCCCTTACAAACTTCTTGGTTCACTCCACAACACGAAGTACGAGGCTCCCAAGCGACACCTAACAAATCTAGGAGGCACCACCCTCCAAAAGGTAATAGGCTCGATAATGTCGATGAACTCCTTGCTCTTGTGCTTCAAGATGATAGACTCCTCAACACACAATCATTCTCTCATAGATTTGGCTTGGTGGAAGAGATTGATTGGGTGGAAAGCAACTTGGGGAGGCTAGAGATCAAGATTCACATGGTAGGAATGGAATGGCATGATCTCAACACATGAGTAGGTGACTCTCTCTTAGAAAATCAGTAGGTATGAGTGGGGAACTATTCTAAGTGCTTCTCTTTCGAGTGAGTGGTGGTGGAGGGGTATATATAGGCATCTCCAAAAATCTAACCGTTATACCTAATGTGTTAATCTTGGTGGTACCTTGTTGCCTGAAAGGTAGCAACTTTTGAATCTTGGTGAGATCGATACATAAATCTCGGTTGCACCGATAAGGTGACCAACGGTCAGATTGCCAAACTCGGTGACGCCGATTCACAACACTCGGTGGGATCGATTTGGTGAATTTGCATAACAGAAAGTTGGCAACCCAAACTCTGTGGCACCGAAATGGAATCGGTTGCACCAAAATGCTAGGGTTTGGCTAAGTCTGTGTGAGGCTGAGAATCGGTGGCACTGAGTGGAAAGTGTTGGTTGCACTAATTTTGAATATTTGGATTTGGACAGACTTTTGTGGAAGAGCTTATGGCTGTATGTGGTGACTATCACTTATGCACGTATGAGCATTTTGTTCACCAACAAAACCTTACCCCCTTTCGATAGTATTGGCGTTCCTATGGACTCAAAGTGATTTCTCACAAAGTAAAATGGAGAGTCCTTTGCTTGAAGGTTTTCCAATCTATTTCCTTGCATCTTGGGGTATTCCGCAATCCTTTTGCCAACCCATCATTGAACTTTTCCTAAAACATGCTTGGTGGAAACATTAGTTCAATGACATATATGTTGTTATTAATTACCAAAACCACCAAGGAAGTAAATGTGCTTTCAATCTCCCCCTTTTTGGTAATTGATGACAATATATAGATCAAAGCTTCGACACATGATATAATCAATTAATATAATCGTCGCTTTTAGAAGTATGTGATAAGCAAGAGCTCCCCCTAAATTTGTGCATTATTTATAAATTTGTGTTTGAATGCAAATGCACAATCGATTAGGTACATGGGGCACTTCTTCCATGTCACATACAACTCGGTGGTGTGCGGGAGTAATAAGAGTTAACAACATAGCACAACACATCAAGCAAAGTGAATGATCATCACATAACCATCAAAAGATAGGAAATAGTAGCAACACACATTAAGGCGTATGATCAAACACAAGAAAAAGTATCTCACATCCAAACCAAAAGACGAATTGTTTTGTAAAACAACAATAAAAAGAAGACGCTCCCTCATTCGAAGCCTAGATCTATATACAACTTCTTGTTGGGGAACGTTGCATGGGAAACAAAAAATTCTTACGCACACTCAAGATCTATCCATGGTGATGAGCATCTACGAGAGGGAGAGTGGATCTACATACCCTTGTAGATTGCTAAGCATAAGCGTTGGGAAACGCGGTTGATGTAGTCGAACATCTTCGCGATCCAATCACGAGCCATCCCACGATCTCATCATGAGCCGTCCCACGATCCATTCATGCTCCTTCCGATCTAGCGCCGAACGGGCGGCACCTCCGCATTCAACACACTTGCATATTGATACGCCTTTACCTCCTCGATCCAGCAAGCGATGGTGAAGTAGTAGATGAGTTCCGACAGCACAACAACATGGTGATGGTGGTGGTGAAGAACAATCTTCCCAGGGCTTCGCCAAGCACAACGCAAACTATGACGGAGGATAAACTAGAGGGATGGGGTTGCCTACACGTGGCTTGGGAATTCTTGATGTCTTCTAGTTGCTAGCCCTGCCCCTTTATTTATATGCTGAGCCCTGGGGTTGAAACTTGGAGAAAAATCCTCCTCAAGGTCGGTTTGCCCGCAAGGCAAGAGTCCTCCTCGGACTCCAAGACCAGACGCCAGGGTCCTCGGCATCTGGCCCTAGATGCCAGGGTCCCTGGCCTCCGCAAAACTCCTTTTGCATGTTCCTACAGCCTTATGGGATTTACCCCTTGGCCCAAATAAAGTGTTCTTGTACCCCGAACATTTCGGGAAACATCTGAAGCTCTTTTCGGGAAACCCTTCCGGAGAGCAAACACTATTATCCCATATATCAATCTTTACCTCCAGACTATTCCTGAGCTCCTCATCATGTTCGGGTTCTCATTCGGGACTCCGAACAACTTTCGGTCACCAACATAACAACTCAACTATACTTATATCGTCACCAAACATCAAGTGCGTAGACCCTGCGGGCTCGAGAATTATGCAGACATGACCGAGACACCTCTATGGTGAATAACCAATAGCGGGACCTGGATGCCCATATTGGCTCCTACATATTCTACGAAGATCTTTATCGGTTTAACCTCTATGTCAAGGATTCAGTTAATCCTGTATGTTGTTCCCTTTGTTCTTCAGTATGTTACTTTCCCGAGATTCGATCGTCGGTATCTCCATACCTAGTGCAATCTCATTACGGGCAAGTCTCTTTACTCGTTCCGTAATAAAAGATCCCAGGTCTAACACTTTAGTCACATTTCTTGCAAGGCTTGTTGTGATGTTGTATTACCGAGTGGGCCATGAGATACCTCTCCGTCACACGGAGTAACAAATCCCAGTCTTGATCCATACCCACTCAACAGACACTCTCGGAGATACCTGTAGAGCACCTTTATAGTCACCCAATTACGTTGTGATGTTTGATACACACAAGGCACTCCTCCAGTGTCAGTGAGTTGCATGATCTCATAGTCATGGGAACAAATACTTGACATGCAGGAAACTATAGCAATAAACTGACACGATCATATGCTATGTTTATAGTTTGGGTCTTGTCCATCACATAATTCTCCTAATGATGTGATCCCGTTATCAACTGACATCTCATGTCTATGGCCAGGAAACCTTGACCATCTTTGATCAACGAGCCAGTCTACTAGAGGCATACTAGGGACATGGTGTTGTCTATGTATCCACACATGTATGTGAGTTTCCGATCAATACAATTCTAGCATGGATAATAAACGATTATCATGAACAAGGAAATATGATAATAACTAATTTATTATTGCCTCGAGGGCATATTTCCAACACTTGTCCCCCTTCGGCAACAAGTTACCAAAAAGCTCGAAGAGATATAGCTAATCGCTCTGCAGCTAATCTCTTCTGGTAGTCGATGTCAGAGTCGAGAGAACTGCGGCAGCGTAGACTTCTACCGATGTCCTGGATGGAATTTGTCGGGGATATACCCCGCGGTATGACCCGGGAGACAGTTATAACCCAATGACAGTTATGACCCAGCTGACAGTTAAAAGTCCCGGAGACGAGTCCCTGAAGATGAGTCCCCGAAAATGAGTCTTGAAGATAAGCCCTGTTTGTAAGCCACCCGGTGTAAGCCGCCCGGTTCAAAGCTGCCCTGTTGTAAGCCGCCTGGCGTAAGCCGCCCGGTTCTAAGCTGCCCTGTTGTAAGCTACTCGGTGTAAGCCGCCCGTCTGAGATATGAAGCCCGGGACTCAGAAGCCCATGAAGAGAAGCCCACAATGGGAAGTCGTAATAGGTTAAGTCTCAATCCGACTTAGACTCTACATGTAAGTTGCCCTTTGAACTTATATAAGGAGGGGTAGGTCACCCCAAGAGGGTCAGGGTTTTAGATGTCTCAATAGATAGGTCTTAGACAAGTTCAAGTCATGAGAGATACACAAATTAGAGACACTCGAGATTAGAGGTGGCGATTCCGCACCCTTATAACCGAGATTGTCATCATCATCATCAATACAAGACAAGCAGGACGTAGGCTTTTACCTCCATCAGAGGGGCCGAACCTAGGTAAACTCGCGGTTCTAGATTCTAACCAACCCCTTCAAGCCGCCACATAGTTGTGCTTCCACCCCGAACCTAAGTCCGTTCACCCAGACATCTGCCGTGACAAATCCACGACAGAATTGGAGTACTCACTGGAGGCACTGAAGGTGCTGATGAAGCTGAAGTCACTGTGGCCAGAGTAGAAGATGAAGCTCTCATCTCCAGAGCTAGTGGTGTAGGTGTCCTGGCCTTAGTCATGAACTGGGCAGTCGTCCTGACAGGTGCACTATCCTCCTCATCATCAAAAGACTCAAACTCTGAAGAGGTGAGACTAATAGGAGCTTCATCAACTTCCTGCTTGAGCTCATTGACTGTCTTAGTCAACCCATCTACCCTGTCATTTAGAGTTTTCACTCTATCCTCAAATATGTTCACAAGGCTCTCCTGACTGTCCATAATAGTCTTGATGTCCTTCTTCATGTCCATGATGGTAGAGATCAAGAGATCCATCCGCTCATTCCTTGATCTGGGGATCTAAGCACTGGTGGCTCTAGCTGGCTCTGCCGGTGCCTCTGCCTGTGCCTAAGTTGCAGCTGATGTGGGATGGTTTGGATCCATCACCACAACATTGTCCTCAAAATCTAGCTAAAGTAGCAAGTGGGGTCTATCCAGAGCAAAGATGTGCTTCTCAAGTTTGGAGTTGATAAGCATCTAAATATAGCGTGCATAGTAGCATGAGCGCTTCTGGTCAGCATCAACCCTTTTCACTGTCTCAACTATCAAGTCCATCACTCGAATCCTGGTGTGACTGTCTAGATGGATAAGCATGTTGATGGAGTAGCCACAAATCATCTTTTCATCTCCAGACTTAGGCATTAGGGTATGCCTCAAGATGGTGTTCATCGTACGGAGGTCTGCCTGGAGGAAGTAAATAGATCCTAACTTGTGTGTTTGCAAATTAGCAGTTGGGATAGCAGTGTACATAGCCTTCATATCATTGTGTCTCTCCTTGCATTCAGAGTAGACATCCAAGTCACCATCATGTACCTCTAGGACTCCTAAGATGGTAGCCCACTCATCAACTTTAGATTCATATCTAGCTCCTTCAGTCATCCACACTATCCTGAAATCTCCATAGAAGTGAGCAGTGGAGTAGAACTGCACGATCATCTCATCATTCCAAGCAGTGAACTTTGTGCCAACAAACTGATCAAGTCCAATGCAGTGGAAGTTGTCTTGCACACATGGGAAATAGTTCTCATTAGCCTTGATATATTTCAAGTCAACATATCTCATATCACTGACTGCATGACTCTTGTCAAGCAAGACAGTCTCATAGAAGTCTTGCTGCTCCTTGGTATAGAATCTATAGTCCACAACAGTCTTCCTCCTCTGGGCATATGGATCAATGGCTCTCCATGCCCTCAAACCTGAATCCTTCCTCTTCTTCATATCATCAGCAACTGGGTGGCTGGCATTGTGTTCAGGAAGGTGAGGTCTAAGCTTCATCAAAACTGACATAGCATCATCATCATCTGCTTCCCTGAAAGTGGATGTCTTGTTCTTCTCAGCAGCAGAAATATCTCTTGTAGTCCTCTTGGACTTCCCTGCAACAGCCTTTTTGGATGCAGCCTTGGTGCTCTTAGAGGGACCAGGCTTAGGCATAGCATCTGCCATAAGCTTCTTTTGCTTCTTATTGGGAGGGGCCTTGACAACGGGTTCCTCCTCTTCCTCCTCAGCAGCAGCACCAGCCTTCTCCTCTGGATCCTCAAACATAGAGGTAGGCCTACCAATAACATGGATGATTCTCTTCCTGGCTGTCTTCTTCTCTCCTGCCTTCTTAGGCAAAGATTTTCTTGGGAGCTCAACAGACATTGTTGCCCTAGCATTCTTAGGTGCTCTCATAGTTTCTAGAGGTGCATAAACCTTGCTGACCACCCTCCTGGATGAGGTGCCTTCATTGGCAGACTTCCTTGTGGCCATCTCTTGCTTTTTAGCCAGAATCTCTTCTGGCACAAAATCAGAATCTTCTTCATCAGAATTGAGTCTCTTCCTGGTCCTTGTTACAACTGTAGGCAACCCATGAGAACTGGGAGTGCATGGATCCGAGGAAGAACTGGACTCACGGCTATTGCCTGAACTCATATCAACATTCTGCTCCTACAGATTCTGGCTATCTTCAACATCTGACATGTCTGACCCTATGAATAGAGTTGAGAAGAGTGAAATAGGATAAGTCATCACAAAATGTAGCTGGTTTTTGAAAGTTTGAACTAATAATTTCCAAAGTTTACATTCTGTCACATGAAAATAGATACAGCCGAAGCAAAAAAAATTGGTACTACTGACACTGACTTTCTCATTAGCCGAAACTTGGCACTCCTTTCGGTAAGACTTAAAGGAACTGCTCGGTTTCACTAAGAAGGTTCTCAGCAGCACAGATAACAAATCGGTGACACTGATTTGGTCACTTCGGTTCCACCGAGTTTCATCGGGCGGAAGGCAAACCCTAAAAATTTGATCGTTCGCTACTCTATGGAGTTTTTGTGTGGATAGAACGATGTGCAAACAGGGGATTATAGATAAAACAATCTTCATTGCGCAAGAATTGGATGGGGAACGCAAGAAGGGTCGAATCCATTTCCTAGCTCGTTGATGGATCTGCTACGGCATGGACGGCGGCGAAGATTCCCGTTGATGACGAAGATCCCAATGGCGGAGGAGCGCGGGGAGACAAGGGAGACGACCAGAGGGGTCCTTTGCGGCAGATAGGGTTCTGAGGCACGATGTTTGAAGATTGATTTTCAAAGCGTTGGGGTCCACAGCATATATACCCATCACTGTTGGTGACATCGATTCTAAATTTTTGGTGTCACCGAGTTTCTCAACTATCAGCTGACAAGGAAACTCAGTGTAACCGAGAATATGGAATTGGCAGTATCGAGATTGGAAAACCAGGTCAACCCTAGGCATTTGGTGAGACCGAGAATTTTGAGTTGGTTCCACCGAGATGCACTTGGGAGGTTTTGGTGGTTAGTCCTTTGTCGATACGGAACTCCGAGTGCTCCTCACATAAAGAGATCGAAAAGTACTTGTTCGAATTTTGTGATGCAGCATGAATAGAATATGAGGTGAGAAAGCATAGATAGCTAGAGGAGTGGTCCTAAGCCTTCTTGCATATCCAATTGGCCAAAGAAAATTAAAAGCCAAATAGCAACAATTGGATATCCTCGAATGAGTAAATAAATGCATACCAACATGCTCACACAATAGGATGTAAAATAAAAACATGGCAAACATGCACAAACACATTAGCATCTAACAAGCACTTTGGCAATGACGAAGTCATATATATGAGTATATTGACTTAGGAGCCAAGTAAGAATACTTGATCATATGTCATACTCATCGTTTAAGCACAAGTGGGGTTACCACTTTTACATAAAGCATTTAATGTTGTCACATACTATGAGATGCTTTAACTCAAGTCTTAGAGTAAAGCTCCCCCCTTGATGTGACATCCCCCCATAGGAGGGATAAACTAACCTTGGGTTTTGTCGATGAAGACTTCATGTAGGTGAAGTAGTGGTGGATTCTCAAAGTTGATGAAGATCACCAAGAGTTGGGAGCATCCTTGTTGTTTCATTACTCTTCTCACCTATATGGGTTAGTCCCAACACACAAGAGAGAGATACAAGGATATCTATGGACATGGAGTGCAAAGCATATATTATGATGTCCATTGATTTGTTGATTACCATGTCCCTTGCTTACGTTTGAGGGAATGTGTGACTCCTTGAACTATTGCATGATGTTGATGTTGATTTCAACTAGCTCTTTGCCAGAAATGAATGTGAGTGGATTTCATTGGCGGAGTCACCCCTCAAGAACTTATCTAGTGCTTCTTCCTGGGGACCCACATCAAGTTTATGGGGATCCTTGGTGCTGAAGTAGCACTTGTAGAAGTTGAGCTTGTAGTAGCCTTGGGATCCCACTTCACCAAAGCTCGGGATTCATCTTCATATGATTCAGTGTCCTCTTGAAGCTTGTTCTTTCCCTTGAGCTTGGGGTCTTGTGGTGGAAGGTCATCTTGAGTTTTTGTTCCCTTAGGGAGAGTATTTTCATACTTCTCCTTTTGAGGAACAAACTTGGGATTGGGATATTGACCTTCTTCCAATTCAACTCCATTAGCGTTGAAGTAGCCAACACCATGATTCTTCCGGTATCCTCCTTGCTTGCGTGCAATCTCCTCAAATTGTTTGCATCCTTCAAGACTCTTGTAGATACCTTTTTCTATAATCACTTTCAAAAGTTCATTTTCTTGCTCAAGTGTAACTTGGCTAAGAGAAGAGTTAGTGGGAGCAAGAGAACTACTAGAAGCAATATCATTGGATTTATCATTTTTATTGCTACTAGTTGAAGAACCTTTCTTTCCTTTGTTAATAGCTTGCTTAGACTTAACTTGCGGCATGAACGTAGACAAGAGAAGTTGCTTGGCTAGATAAGAGGAAGTCTTCTTTCGAAGATCGTCATTGATAGCTTTAAAGAACTCATGCTCTTGCTCTAAATTGAGCTTCTCGAAGCGGACCTTGTCATGTGTCCTTACAAGCCATCTATGATCTTCTAGAGGTAACTCATGAGCTAGCTTAAGAGTTTTTAATTCTTGAGTTAGTCGTTCTATTTCCAACTTATCATCACACGACTTATCTAGACTAGAGTGAGTACTAGCAAGTTCATTTTGACTAACATTACTAGATTTGTCAAATAGAAAGTCATCTACAATTAACAAGTCATCTTCATCACTACTGAAATCAAGATACTAGGGGTGTGATACCTTGGGGCCTTTAGCCATGAAGCAACGTCCACTCCCTTCATTTGGTGAATCAAATTTGTCGTAGGAGTCGGTTGTCACTAGTGCAAATCCGGCAACACCTTCATCTTGACTATAGTCGGAGTTGGAGTGATAGCTTCTCTCGAAGTGGTTGTCGGATTTGGAGCCGAAAACCCATTCACCAACATGAGCTTGATGTCTTCTTCTTGAGTAGCTCTTGGTGTACTTGTCCTTCTTCTCTGAGTCCCTACTTATCCTTGAGGGTCTTCATTCATAACGATCAGCCTACTCCTTCTCTCTCTTCGAGGTGACTCGTCTCTTGAGCTTCGTCTTCTTGGTGACTCTTCTTTCCTTTTGAAAGGAGCCGTGTACTCATTGGAGTAGTGTCCAGGCTTCCCACAATTGTAGCAGTTTCAGTCACGACTTGACAAAAATTTATCTTCATATCTTGAATTGGAGCTTCGATCTTTGCTTCTATACTTGTAGAACTTGTTGAATTTCTTGACAATGAGGCCTATCTCTTCATTTGTGACAAGATTGTCGCTTGAGGTAGCGGCAGCATCACTTGTGGCTTTGTAAGCATCACTAGACTTGTGGTGAATCTCTTCCTTGTCCTTGAGTGTCATCTCATGAGCAACAATCCTACCAATCACTTCTGTTAGCTTGAGATCTTTGTAGTTGGGAATCATTTGGATCAAAGTGCATACGGTGTCATATCAATCATCCAAAGCTCAAAGTATCTTCTTGATGATGAATTTGTCCGTCATTTCTTTGCTTCCTAAGCCGGCAATCCCATTTGTGATGATAGCTAGCCTAGAGTACATCTCAGCGACTCCTTCATGTTCTTCATCTTGAACTTGTCAAGTTGACTTTGAAGAACATTCAACTTGGAGTCTCTCACAGATTCGGTACCTTCATGCATATCAACCAAAGTGTCCCAAATTTCTTTTGCATCCTCTAGACAGCTGATTTTGTTGAATTCTTTGGGGCATAGGCAGTTGAAGAAAATGTCACATGCTTGAGCATTGAGTTGCAACATCTTCAATTCTTCCGTAGTTGCTTCGCGATCCGGTTCCCTTCCATCCACAAAGAAATCACCTTGAAATCCAACACGAACAACAGCCCAAACGGCAGGGTTATGACCAAGCAAATGCATTTCCATTTTGTGCTTCCAACTAGCAAAATTAGTGCCATCAAAGCACGAACCTCTATGATGATAATTTCCCTCACTAGATGTCACACTCTCCTAGGTTGTGAGACCAATGCAATGGAGACAAAATCTCTGATACCACTTGTAGGATCAAAAGTAGGTCTAGAGGGGGGTGATTAGACTACTTGACCAAATAAAAATCTACTTTTTCCCAATTTTATGTCTTGGAAGATTTTAGCATTCATAGTATGTCAAGAACACCCTACACATGCATGTCTAAGAGTATTGCAGCAGAAAGTAACGACAAGCATGTAAGTAAAGAGAGGGCAGGAAGATCAAACGCAATTGGTGACACGATGATTTTTCTCGTGGTTCCGATAGCTGGTGCTATCATACATCCACGTTTATGGAGTCTTCAACCCATGGAGGATAATGGTCGCGAGAGTCCATGGAGGGCTTTACTAATGGAGGGTTCCACGAAGAAGAAACCTTCACTATACCATGATGGCCTACGTCCATGGAGGACTATCCTAACTCTGGGTAGATCTTCACGAAGTAGGCGATCTCCTAGCCCTTACAAACTTCTTGGTTCACTCCAGAATACGAAGTAGGAGGCTCCCAAGCAACACCTAACCAATCTAGGAGGCATCACCCTCCAAAAGGTAATAGGCTCGATAATGTCGATGAACTCCTTGCTCTTGTGCTTCAAGATGATAGACTCCTCAACACACAATCACTCTCTCACAAATTTGGCTTGGTGGAAGAGATTGATTGGGTGGAAAGAATATTGGGCAGGATAGAGATCAAGATTCATATGGTAGGAATGGAATAGCATGATCTCAACACATGAGTAGGTGGCTCTCTCTCAGAAAATCAGTAGGTATGAGTGGGGAACTGTTCTGAGTGCTTCTCTTTCGAGTGAGTGGTGGTGGAGTGGTATATATAGGCATCTCCAAAAATCCAACCATTACACCTAATAAATCAAACTCGGTGACATCGATGTGTTAATCTCGGTGGTACCGAGTTGCCTCAAAGGTAGCAACTTTTGAATCTTGGTGAGACCGATACATAAATCTCGGTTGCACCAATAAGGTGACCAACGGTCAGATTGCCAAACTCGGTGACGCCAATTTACAAAACTCGGTGGGACCGATTTTGTGAATTTGCGTAACAGAAAGTTGGCAACCCAAACTCGATGGCACCAAAATGGAATCGGTTGCACCGAAATGCTAGGGTTTGGCTGAGTCTGTCTGAGGCTGAGAATCAGTGGCACCGAGTGGAAAGTCTTGGTTGCACCGATTTTGAATATTTATCTTTGGACAGACTTTTGTGGAAGAGCTTGTGGGTGTATGTGGTGACTATCACTTGTGCACGTATGAGCATTTTGTTCACCAACAAAACCTTACCCCATTTTGATAGTATTGGCTTTCCTATGACTCAAAGTGATTTCTCACAAAGTAAAATGTAGAGTCCTTTGCTTGAAGCTTTGCCAATCTATTTCCTTGCATCTATGGGTATTCCTCAATCCTTTTGGCAACCCATCATTAAACATTTCCTGAAACATGCTTGGTGCAAACATTAGTTCAATGACATATATGTTGTTATTAATTACCAAAACCACCAAGGGAGCAAATGTGCTTGCACCTATGACTCAAAGAAAGGAAATGAAACTACAAAAACAAAAGTCTTCATGCTTCATAGTCCTCGTTCATATATTCAAGCTCACACCAACTTCTTCTTTCTCAAAGTCTTCAGGGAATACCAAAGTCTTCACCAAAGTCTTCACCAAAGTCTTCAGTTGAAGACATACATTTTTAGGGGTCGATAATCTCCGAATATATTAAACTCCTCATTGACTTATAGAGCCATGTACACTTACAAACACATCAATCTCTTAACCTATAAGTCTTCAATACACCAAAATCACTAAGGGGCACTAGATACACTTACGGGATGTGTCCCCTGGCGGAGCCGAAGGACCCTGCACCTAGGCGGGGTGGACAAAACCGATAGGGAGGAAGAAGGTGGGGGCGAGTGCGGGCGGAGGTGCTGCCGAAGCCCAACTGTTGATGATGGTGTTGCCGGTGCTCAGGCTACCCCACCGTCATCTTCATCATCGTCGTCGCTCGGAGGGACGTCTCCATAGCCTCCCAGACCTTCGCCATTGAAGCCTTCTATGCGATAGCGAAGGCGGGCATCGGCCCCCCTAAAGAGCCTCCCAAAGAGCATGGTCGCCCCCGGTGGTCAAAGGTGGGGAATTCGCCATGTCGTAAAGAGGTACACACAAACGAAATGTTCCCACCCTTGCACATCATACCCAATACCATGGGTGGATAATTTCACCGTGATTCATGGAGAACCGCCACTACAACGACTCACGTCTGACCAACAACCAAGCGGAAGATCTACCTCCATCCACTGCAGCACTGCACCCTTACTATGGACTCTGGTGCAGTGGTAACCGTACGACACCCCATCAGGACTAGAGAAGTGGGTAGCACAATGGTGGATACATCGCCACGACTATCCTTGGTGCAATCTCCGTACTACTAGCTCCCCCATCCCAAGACTCTCCGGCCGGTCATCCACCCAAGACCAATGACCCGAAGTGGAGGCCAATCATGGAGACAAGGGGAGAACCATACAGTGTCCGTCACCCTCACAAAGCCTCTCCCCCTGACCATCAGGGGGACAGGCGCCGCTCAAGACAAGGAAGCAAAGAAGCAAGCTCTACGGATTTGGACTCAAGGAGGAGGAGAGGGTGGATGAGCATTGCCTCTCGAGACCTCCCAATTTATAGGGAGGGCATGGGGGCTGGCTCTCCCCCCGCTCCAAGGGTCTCCGCCCGTCTCCACGAATCCCACTACCCACGATCACGGGCAAAACAGGTAACCACCCCGTTGCTCCAATCAATGGCGCTGTGGTTTCTACCATGACCCGAGCTTTAAGTTACATGAACCCACCGGTAGCCTCAAGCTATGCATGCGGCGTGTGTGGTGGAACTGGCCTGAAAAATGGGCCAGTGATGACCATTAAATTGGCAGCTACCCCTCACATTGCACGCATGTGCATGAAATTTGGGCCTAACCCAACGGCACTTGGCGAGAACGTGTGTGCCAGACCCGGGGGCTCCTGTAGGTGCACTAGGATAGGGGTACCCGGTGCCCCTAACTTGTGCACAGGCGGGAACAGTAGAAACCCTCCACACACCAAGCCAACCCGGCAATGATCAAGACAAACTACAGCAAGCTCTACGCAGCAGCCCAAACGTGGTATTGATGCGTGCCAAGTACTCCCCCGGCTATGCCGGGGACCAGGACGTACACACCCTCTGGAAGCCCCGACAAGCCATCCCCCGACGGGCATGAGCCAATCTGTCACCGCTCCACCTCATCGCAAGGCCAGTCACTTGTCGACGTGGTGTCGATCCCCCAGGTGGCCAAGAGGCTCTCACTAAGCACGTGGCTACACGCTGGAAGGAAGATTACCCCTCCTTGACACCCGTCCTTAGACGTGTCGATGTGAGGTGTAATGGTTAGCTAGAGCGGTGGTATAAGCTTGCCCGGATGCACCCCAGCATGCCACCTAGACTAGCAATGATGGTATTTTGTCTCTAATGCCAGAGTTAGGTATGATAAGCTCTGCTAGCTATCTAGTCATCAGGCAATGTCTGTTTTGCCACTATGGTTGCCCCTTGTACTATAAAAGGAGGCCCAAGGCAACCTAGCTGAGGATTTGGACTTTTGAGCACTTGTACACGCATAGTAGCTCCCCCGAAGGCAACCCTTGTTGGGCTGGAGCGTTGCGCATTCTTCATATTCCCTTGATCAATCCACCCACAAAGCAGGAGTAGGGTTTTATGCTTCGCAGCAGCCCAAACCTAGGTAAATCGTCGTGCCATCTCATTGTCTGTGCTCTTTGTGCCTGCGTCCATGCCCCCCCCCCCCGCCGAACCACAAAGGGGCCAATGGCCTCATAGGTGATCATGTGCATCCAACCCCGACACCTATCTCACAAGTTCTTTTCAAGTTTTGTGTGGATGAAGTTTTTGAGATTTAGGTGAACCCATGATATGAGAGAAATCAACGAGACATAAAAGCTCAAGCTTGGGGATGCCCAAGTCTCCCCAAGCCAATATTACAAGAAGTCTCAAGCATCTAAGATTAGGGATGCTATGCTTCCCACCTCTCTTCGTCAACGACTATCGGTTAGCCTATGGTGAGCCTATGTTTTTATTTGTTGTCATGGTATGTGGTATTCTTGGAGTGTATTTTTGTTTAGTTTGTTGTTTTTAATAAAATAATCAGATCTGAAAATCTTTATTGAGAGAGAGTCCTCACATATCTACTTGATTGTTTGACTACTCATTGTTCTTCACTTACATCTTTTGAGAGTAGTTTGATGTGCTTCACTGTTATCCTAAGAGTAAATTATGAATGAATGAAATATAATAAATTTGAAATTATCAATGTGATTTATGCTTAGTAGTATTTTCACATTTTTTTAACAAAGAAAAATCTATTGAAGTTTAACAATCACAATATTGGTCATGCAAAGAATTCATGAATGGTTAGTATAAGAAAGAGAACTTTCACATACAAATATATTATCTTGGACATCTTTTATGATTGTGAATACCAATTAATTATTTTCAACCTTGATCAAATAGTTGAAGTTGGACAAGGAAGATAACATAACGGTTATGTTTGGATATATTTGCATAGAAGTTCTATTGTTATGGATCCTCCAACATGTGGTGCTTTTTTAGAACTTTTTGCTAGCCAAAACTTCGTACTAAGTAGAGATACTACTTGTGCAGCATATCCTTCAACCAAGTTTCTTCCATGAGAGTCCACCATGCCTACATATATATATATATATGGTATGTCACTCCCATTCCAAGTAAATTTGCATGTGCCACCTCCAAACATTCAAATAAACATCCATTTTGTATGCTTGTAACGCTCATGGAGGGACAGGTTAGTCATTATCTTCCATGCTAAGCAAGTTATTCTCAAGATGAGTGTTCATTTACTTGTCATTGCATGAGAGAGGCTGGTAAAATGGTTGTCAAGTCTTGCATAATACAAAAATAATTAAACGAGAACTCCCCTTAGAAAGTTCATTGTTTGGATGTCACCCGTTGATTCGGTCGGCCATGGAATGTGTTTGAATGGTGGAGGGGGTAAAATTTGAATTCTATTTAGGAACCACCAGTAATGTGTTTAGCATGGAAGATATTGAAAAATCGGTTGTGACGTTGACAGGAAAATTATACCACTCAAAATTACATAATCATCTCTATTTCGAAAACAATGATCTCTAACACCTCTGCAAATCCCTACTTTCCTCTACGAAAGGACAATATATTTGCTTTTATGTTATTTACTTCTCATGTTGAGTCAACTTCATATTCCAACCTCAATCTATTAGTTGGCAAGCATCGTGTGTGCGGGGGGGATCCAAACACATATATACAGACAAATATATTTGATCATGATTCATTATTGTTGACAATTATCTTCATGATAAGTATGTTGGGAGGCGAAACATTAATCCCCTATCTTTCTATGAGTTCCATAGATGTTGTTTTTTCTAAAAATATGCTTTGAGTATTAGCAATCATAGAAGACTATATGATAATTGAGTATGTGGAGCTCTTACTTAGACTTTGTTGAAAATAAGATGCATTGAGATGGTTTGGTGACTAAGAACATATGTTGTTAAGTTTCCAGAGAATGCATTGTTTGAACCATGTCATGTGAATTGATTTTCTGACTGGGAACTATAACGAAAACCCCAATAGCATATCAAAACTTTATTAAGCCAGCAAACAAAGTACAAGGGTTACTAGATGTAACCGGAAAAATACAACTGCTAAGAAAACTAAAAACAACTAAAATACAAGGCAAGAAGTAATTCAAGGAGGTAAGAATGAAATACATATTAGAATCTCATCCTTGAAAGTTGATTTGATCCTATGCTGCATGAGGGAAATGTCATGTGAATTGATTGATACTCTATCATGATGACTTTTATGAGAAAAAGCTGATGGTTATGATGCTATAAAAGTGACTGAAATTATCAATGATCAAAACTATTCACTATGCTAGCATTCATACTAAATAATTACTTCTTTTATCATTTACCTACTCGAGGGAGAGTAGGAATTAAGCTTGGGGATGCTGATACGTCTCCAACGTATCGATAATTTGTGAACTATTCATGCCATATTTGCCTATGTTTACAATATTTTTATATGGTTTTGATGCGCTTTATATGATATATTTAGAACTAACCCGGACTGACATTGTTTTCAACAAAATTACCGTGATGTTGTTTTTGTCTAGAAAATAAAAGTTCTTGGAATCACTCGAAACTTTTTTATGATTTTTTCTGAACAAAATAAGAAATACTAGAGCGAAGAACCACCGAAGGGGAGACACCTGTGGGCCACAAGCAAACATGGCGCGCCCTGTTAGCATGTGGGGCCCATGTGGCTCCGGTTGATGTGATTCCAACGCTAAAAATCATATAAATCCAGAAACCCCCAAAATTTAACCTAGAACTTCCGCTCCACTGTCGTAACTCTCTCGATCAAAGAATATAATGTGCTCTTTGAAGTTCTTTTTGTATGATTGAATATGATGAATTTGAAATTGTTTGATGCATGTCGAATAATTTACCCATGGTTACTTGTGGTGACATTGGAGTATCTAGGTGACATTAGGGTTGATTGAAATGTATCATTGATGTTATTTTAGTACGAACTCCAAGGCTATTTTGTGACACCTATAGGAACAGACCAGTAGATCAATCGGAAAGGGTAACTTTGAGGTGGTTCTACTACCTACAACAATTTCATCTCATGTTCTCCTCTAGATATGAACTTTAAAGTGATTCTTTGTTGCACGTTGAGGCGTGATCATATGATTCTATTATATTAGAATTGTTGAGAGATTGCACTAGTGAAAGTAAGAAGTCGAGGCCTTATTTCCAAGCATTTATATAATATTTAGCTCACTGTTTGTCACTTGCTACCATGATGTTTTTTTATATTTTCAGATTACCAAAACCTATATCTGCTATCCATATTGCACTTGTATCACCATCTCTTCGCCGAACTAGTGCACCTATACAATTTGCCATTGTATTAGGTGTATTGGGGACACGAGAGATTTCTTGTATTAGATTGCAGGGTTGTTCGAGAGAGACCATCTTCATCCTACACCTCCGCGGATTGATAAACTTTAGGTCATCCACTTCAGGGGAAATTGCTACTGTCCTACAAAAATATGTGCTTGGAGGCCCAACAAAGTCTACAAGAATAAAGTTATGTAGTAGACATCACCTAACGGTCTAGTGCGGCACAGATCCCGAATGGGATATGTCCCCTGCCGCCAGACACATGAAATGAGGGCATGTTGGCCCTATTTATTCACTATTTTCAGCAAAAAAATCACCATTTTCTATAGAATCTTTAGCTTCATCATCATACAACTCATGAAAATCATTAGTATGAGAATTAGTCAATTGATCATCAGTAATAAGTCCCCTTTGATGCAAGATGAGAAGATGATGAGGTAAAAGTAGGATCTGTTGTCGAAGCAATGCCCAACATAAGGGTGAAGATCAGAAAATGGGAACTTAGTTTCATAAAATACTACATCTCGTGAGATGTAAACATGACCAGTAGGAAAATCAAGTCACTTGACGCCTTTGTGTTGGGGTATGTAACCAAGGAACACACACTGCTTTCATCTAAACATGTGTTGTGGTTATTGTAGGGTCGAAGATTTGGCCAGCATGTGCTTCCAAAAACACCAAGGGAAGAATAGTCTAGATTTTTATGAAAGAGACGTTCTACCGGAGTTTTGTTATTTATGACATGACTAGGAAGCATGTTGATGATATGAACGGCTGTAAGGAATGCTTTGTCCCAGAATTTTAAAGGCATGGATGCGCAAGCAAGTAGGGCTAAACCTACTTCTACAACATGTCTGTGCTTCCATTTGGCAAATCCATTTTGCTGATGGGCATGCAGGCAAGATACATGATGGGATATTCCAATTTGTTGAAAAGGGTAATTTAGGTTTTGGTATTCCCCACCCCAATCGGATTGGAGGTCAATAATTTTGCGGTCAAACTTCCTTTCAACAAGAGCTTGAAAGTTGTGAAAAACTTGAAAAACCTCAGAACTTTTCTTTAGGAGATATATCCATGTTTACTTGCTATAGTCATAAATGAAACTAACATAGTAGGAGTGCCTACCAACAGAAGTGGGAGCAAGCCCCCAAACGTCGGAAAATATCAATTGCAAGGATTTAGTAGAAACACTAGTAGATATTGAGTATGGCAATTGATGAATTTTAGACACTAACAAGAATCACAAATTGTTTCAATGCTATGCTCACCAACATATGGGAGCTTATACTTGCTAAGAGTTTGTTTGACTAATGAAAAAGAAACATGTCCTAGATGATCGTGCCACCGAGTGGATGAGACTTTAGTGACACCATATGCTTGCTTATTGAACCTTCTAATCTCCGGGATCAATGGGTGAAGGCCTCGAACACATCTACCTCGATACATGATTTTCATCGTGACCTGGTCCTTGATCAAAAAGGAAAAGGGGTGAAATTCGAGAAACACATGATTATCAATGGCGATGCGGTGAATGGAGAGAAGGTTTTTGGAGGCACTAGGGACATGCAAGATTTTTCGAAGATGAATTTTCATTCGATAGGGTTTTTTATGACTGAATAACCAACATGAGCAATTCTCTTACCTTCTCCATTTGCAGCATGGGTATTATCTTGGCCACGGTATTTTTCACTCATGGTCACTTTCTCCAGTTCGTCGGTGATATGGTTGGTAGCCCCGTTGTTGACGTACCAGTTGGTGTTGACGCCGTAGGAGACGCCCTATTCGCTACAACAGCAACCTTCTCATCCTAAGAGGATTCTTTTACCTCATCAAACCTATACTAGCAATCGCGTGTCGTGTGGCCTGGTTTGCCATAGATCTGGCATCGGGTTTCATCCTGATGGGGCATGTGGCACCCTTGGTGTTGGAGTTGGAGGGTTGTCAACCGTCGGTGTTGTTGTTGTGGGAGTTGCTGTTGATTCTGCCGGAGGGCTTGCCCTTGGAACCACCACCATGGCCTCAGACCGCCGCATTTGTGGAGGACATGAAACCCCCGTTGGAGCTGTTGCCATGGAAGAGAGCGACCCGTTTATCAAAGTTGCACATCTGAGTGAACAGATCATCGAGCACCGCTTCTGTGCGTGTGTCGAGGGCGGACACGAGCGGTCGCTAGTCCATGTCGAGGCCGCTGGTGATGTAGGAGATCAATTAGTCTTCATCGAGGGTATTTCCAGCGGCAGCAAGCTCATCGACGAGTGAACACATTTGAGCAAAGTATGCAGCAACAGATTGATTCCCCTTCTATGCGGTGGAGAGAGCGATCCGGATGTTGGTGATGCAGGATCACGATTGCAATGAGAACATGCTCGCTAGTGCAGTCTAGAGCTCGTGTGGAGTGGCAATTGAGGTAACCTGCACAAGCACTTCCTTCGAGAGGTTATTCAACAGATATCTGAGAACCTGTTGACCTTCTCAAATCCATCCATGATACATCGGGTTTGATGTTGTAGTTGCTTTCCCTTCCTTGTCCATGGTGGTGAGGACTTTGACAGGCTCCAGTGTGGATCCATCAGCGTAGTAGAAGACCCCGGCACCTCTCAGTTGCACGTCACATGGGCATGCCATAACACGTAGTTGGTGAGCGTTAGCTTCTTGGTGACCTGACCACTAAGGTCGTCCTGGAGAACACCGGAGGAGGACGACGTGGCGAGAGCTTTGGCAGAAGGTGTTGGGGATATAACCCCATGGTTAGACCCGCCTAGGAGGGTCGGGTCACATCTCGCGGCTCATAATCAAGATTCTTAAGGTGGAACGGAAGACGGAAGGCTAGGTTGCATGGCGGTTTACCAGACGGGCCAAGATGAAGGCCTAGAGACAGAAGATGGCGCAAGACCCGGGCGTGTAAGCCGCCAGGAGACGGCTTGTCCAGGAAGACAAGGCGGCTTAGAGATAGGGCCGAATATCTTGTATGAGTCGGTTTGGACTCTTGTAAACCCAGGGCCTCGACCTCCTATATAAAGGCGAGTCCTAGGGGTGGCTTAGGTAGAAACAAATGAATCGAGACCTAGGTCAGGCACAATCGCTCCCTTGTAATCGATACTCCATCTATACAACATAAAGCAGGACGTAGGCTTTTACCTCTTCTCGAGGGGTCAAACCTGGGTAAACTCACGTCTCTCATCCCGATCAACCCCTTTGGGTCCACCGCCTTAGCGATGGCCTCGAACCTAAGTCTCCGTACATCTGCCATGATAAAACCACGACAGTTGGCGCCCACGATGGGGCTAGCATGCGGTGGTGCCGAGTTATCAAAGGGATCTCTCCCAGGGATCGAGGAATATGCCATCGGCATGATGACGAAGAGTCACCATGGCAAGCTCTACATCGACGATGTAGGATGGGCACAGGAGGCCGACTCAATCATGTGAGGGTACCGGGTTCCCTTCGGCAAGATTCACGTGTTCATCCGTAAGATCAGCGGATCTACACCTGGGTCGGATGTCTGCACCGACCTCATCGAACCAGCCCAGCGTGCGCGACCCGCATGTATTCAACCTGGGTGAAGGAGCGCCTTCATCAGCTTCTCGCAAGGAAGGGAAGATTCTTTGTCATGAGGGTAAATTTTGGCTCTTTCGGATGAAGGATCCTCCAGCAGAGATGGGGAGTCAATCTACCAGCTTCACGACGGTGGGATCGGGGGCTATACCTATGGTTACAATATTCCGGAGCCCTATGACCCGCTGTGCCGAGCCACCGTATTCATGACAGGCCCGACACCGGTTTTCAACAACACGACATCCGGAGCGGCAGCAGGAGCCACCATAGGGGATGCTGGGCTTCCTAAGCCGCAGGGTTCAGGTCTTGCCGGAGCTAATGGATGAGTTAATAGCCTTGATGGCCACTAAAGTAACAGTCGAAAATCAAACAAAGCGCGATGCAAAAATTACCCGGATTAAGGGGCTGATGGCTCAGGCCCACAAGGATATCAACGCGCTGCAAATCCACATGAATGCTGAGTCGCAACGACTAAGGGCGGAGGCCCTCCATTTTAGTTTAGACCAGCACGCTTCCGAGGCGGTTCTTCGTAGAAGGGCTCAAGTCGGCCTCGCTATTCAGCCCCGAAACCTCTTCAACATTCCCGGAGCGGGGCTGAGCACGCCACCGGTTGTAACCCGAGCTGCTGAGGCGCCGCAACAGCAAGACCCACCCATGGCCAGGCGGTGTCACAACGTGTCGCGACGGGGTCCGACCCCTCTGGGCATAGAGTCGCCAACGGTTTCCAGCAGTGCAAAATGATGCAACCCGCCCAATATGACTTGCCACGGGTTGATGCTCAGGAGATCATGGACATGGGCCTGGCTCAGCGAGGGTTAACACCAGTGGCAGACCACCCGGTAAACCCTGAGCCGGCTCCGGTAAACCTTTCCACCTCAGTAGGGGCTGGTGCCACATCTAGGGGGGTTGGTGTGCCTTGCCTGACGGCGGCTATGGAATGAGCGTTTCCCAAGGACTTCAAGGGGCTGCGTAAGGTGCCTAATTATACGACCGACTTACCCCCTGAGGCTTGGATTGAAGGTTATGAGCTTGCCATGGAGATGTTTGACGTCAGTGAGGCAGTTTGTGCAAAGTATTTTATCATGATGCTAGAAGGGTCAGCTCGCACTTGGTTGAAGGGTTTGCCTCCTAAGACCATCACATCTTGGGCCGAATTGAAGGCGCGTTTTATCAAGAATTTCAAAGGAACATGCAAGCAACCTATGATGATTGTGGATCTTGACCACTGTATACAGCAGGAGGGTGAGTCGGCCCATCATTGGGCCTGGCAGGTTTCGACAGTTATACACTCATCCGAGGACATCTCGACGTCTCAGACGGTCCTAATTTAAAGAAAAACTATCACTTCTTACCCCTCAAGCAGAAGCTCGGGCAGCTGGAGGGTTCGTGTCAAGACATGGGCGAGCTCATGACGGCTCTCAGGAAGTATGCAGATTTGGATACTACTAAGGATCCAAGCTCTAATGATGATAGGTCAACCCAAGGTAAGAAGAATAACAATGGAAAGAGTCAGCAGCAAAACGGAGCTGGAAATAGCAACCCGAGCAAGAGAAAGAACCCAGACGGCGGGTCGAAACTGGTAGCAAATGCCAGCACTCGGAATAATCATGCCAAGGGCAATGGTAATTTCAAGTCGCCTTTTAACAAGGGTAAAACTCCCTTTAATTTGGAGGAAATGCTCAATAAACCTTGCCCAGAGCATAGCCAACCCGATAGGCCGGTGGGTCACACATGGAGGGATTGCAGTATTATGCGGCAATTCTGGGACTACAGTCTTCACCAGCATCGTAATAATGGTACCGCGCCGTCAGGCGGCTTAGGTGCGGGCGGCTTAGTGACATGTTTTGGCGGAGGCGGCTCAGGGTCAGGTTATCGGGGTCAAGGTAATCAAGGTGGTTGATACGTCTCCAACATATTTATAGTTTTTGATTATGTCATGCTATTATATTATCTGTTTTGGATGTTTTATATGCATTAATATGCTATTTTATATTATATTTGGGACTAACCTATTAATCTAGAGCCAAGTGTCAGTTTCTGTTTTTTCCTTGTTTTTGAGTTTTGCAGATATGGAATATTAAACGGAGTCCAAACGGAATAAAACCTTTGGAAGGAATTTTTCTGGAAGGAAACAAGTCGATCAAGCTTGGAGTGCACGTCAGGGGAGGTGCCAGGGCGCCACAAGCCTGCTAGGCATGGCCCCCCTTGTCGCCTACTGGCAGGTCTCCTAACCCTAATTATTGGCCTATAAATAGCCAAATGTTCCCTCAACATAAAAAATAGCAACGCAAATACTTTTCCACCACCGGAAGCCTCCATTCCCGAGAGATCCAATCTTGGAGACTTTTCCGGTAATCTGCCGGAGGCGGTTTCGATCACGGAGGGCATATACATCAACTCCATTCCCCCACCGATGATGCGTGAGTAGTCCACCACGGACCTACGGGTCAATCTCTAGTACCTAGATGGCTTCTTCTCTCTCTTGGATCTTCAATACCACGTTCTTCATGATCTTCATGGAGATCTATCCGATGTAATCCTCTTTTGTGGTGTGTTTGTCAAGATCCGATTAATTGTGAGTTTATGTTCAGATTATCCATGAATCTTATTTGAATCTCCTCTAAATTCTTATTTGCATGATTCAATATCCTTGCAAGTCTCTTCGAGTTATTGGTTTGGTTTGGCCAACTAGATTGGTAATTCTTGCAATAGGAGAAGTGCTTGGTTTTGGGTTCAATCTTGTAGTGTCCTCACCCAGTGACATAGTAGGGGTAGCGAGGCACGTATTGAATTGTTGCCATAAAGGGTAACAAGATGGGTTTTTATCATATTGCTTGATTTTATCCCTCTACACCATGTCATCTTTCTTAATGCGTTACTCTATTCTTCATGAACTTAATACTCTAGATGCAGGCAGGAGTCGATCGATGTATGGATTAATAGTAGTAGATGCAGAATCGTTTCGGTTTACTTGTCACGGACGTGATGCCTATATGCATGATCATTGCCTTGGATAACTACATGATTATTCGCTTTTCTATCAATTGCTCGACAGTAAAAAAATTACCCACCATGATATTTGCCTCCAAGAGAGAAGCCTCTAGTGAAACCTATGGCCCCCGGGTCTATTTTCCATCATATACTTTCTGCACTCGTTTGCATTTTGCAATTTATTTAACTTTTACTTTCTGCAATTTATTTAACTTTTACTTTTTGTACTCGTTTACATCTAGCTCTTTCAGATCTAATCCTTGCAAATAACCGTGAAGGGATTGACAACCCCTTTATAGTGTTGGGTGCAAGAGTTTGATTGTTTGTGTAGGTGCATCCATTGGTAACTTGCTTGTTCCTCCTACTGGATTGATACCTTGGTTCTCAAAAACTGAGGGAAATACTTGTCTACTTTGCTGCATCACCCTTTCATCTTCAAGGGAAAACCAACGCAAGCTTAAGAGGTAGCAAGAAGGATTTCTGGCGCCGTTACCAGGGAGGATACATAGCAAGTCAAGCATCAAACCTACCAAGTACCCATCACAAACTCATCTCTTGCCTTTACATTATTTTCCATTTGCCTCTCGTTTTCCTCTCCCCCACTTCTAAATCGATATTCAGAAAATACCAAAAAGATTTGCCTCTTTATTTGCCCTTCTTTCGTTTGCTTGTGTTGCCATGTGCCTTCTATTTGCTTGCATCTTCGCTTGCTAAAAATCTATTGATATGTATCCTCATCCACTTGCTAATCTTTTCAAAAGACCCAATTATGATGAGCCAATTGCTAGCGAGTTGAGTGCACATGGTTATCTCTATGAAGTTTTGTTTGAAAATCGGGAATCTAGAAATTTGATGAAGTGATGAAAGAAGAAGTTTATAAGGTGATTCATGATAGTTCCTTGAATGAAAAGCATGATTGCCATGTCGTTAGTATGAATTCTCTGAATATATATGATGATAATGATATGCAAAACCATAAGCTTGGGGGTGCTATGCTTGATGAAGATGGTATTTTTTGTTTCCCAAGTTTTGGTGATGACACATATGCTATAATTGATCATGAAAAGAATCCTTTATGTGATAGTTATATTGTGAGATTACTTCATGATGCTACTGAAAATTACTATGCGAGAGGAACATATGATTTTACATATTGCAATCATATCAAGTTTCATCTCTATGTGTTCAAAGTTTTGAAGTTATGCTTGTTTTTCCTTCCTATGATAGTTGATTTTTATTCCCATAATTTGTTTGCTCACAAAATCCCTATGCATAGGAAGTGGGTTAGAATTAAATATACTTACCATGTGATTCATGATGTTCCTATTGTTGCAAATAGGAATTATGTGCTTGTATATTTCATTGTTCTGATATAGATTGAAATCCTACATGTCCTATTATTCTTGGTAGACCTTTCCTTAGAACGATTGGGGCAATTATTGACATGAAAGAAGGAAACATTAGATTCCAATTTACATTAACGAAAGGCATGGAACAATTTCCTAGAAATAAAATAATATTGTCTTACGAATCTATTATGAGATCTACTTTTGGATTGCATACCAAAGATGACAATACCTAGATCTATTGTGTTTTGCCTAGCTAGGGGCGTTAAACAATGGCGCTTGTTGGGAGGCAACCCAATTTTATTTTTGTGTTATGTTTTTAATTATGTTTTTGAGTGTTTCCCACATTATTACTTATGTAATAATTGTGTTTTGGTGTTTCAGTTAGTGTTTGAGCCAAGTAAAACCTTTGGGGTGATCTACGTAGTTGTTGATTTGATCTTGCTGAAAAACAGAAACTTTTGCGCTCAGTCCAGGAATTTTCCAGATTTTTCAGAGTGTCTAATTGATCTGAAAGTTTTATACAATATTTATATTTAAATTTTCCAGGATTTCATAAATTTTCATAATTGTTTGAGTTACAGAAGTATACGAAGTTTCCAGATTGCTACAAACAGTTCTGTTTTTTACAGATTCTGTTTTCTTTGAGTTGGTTGCCTATTTGATGAATCTTTCGGTTGTATCATGTGGTATGAGCCATGGAGAAGTTATATTACAGTAGGTATAGCACCAATATAAATAAATAATGAGTTCACAACTGTACCTAAAGTGGTGATTTATTTTCTTATACTAACGGATCTCACGAGTTTTCTGTTAAGTTTTGTGTTGTGAAGTTTTCAAGTTTCGGGTAAATATTTGATGGAATAAGGAATAAGGAGTGGCAATAGCCTAAGCTTGGGGATGCCCAAGGCACCCCAAGTAATATTGATGCCAAAAAGCCTAAGCTTGGGCATGCCCCGGAAGGCATCCCCTCTTTCGTCTTCAATCCATCGGTAAATTTACTTGAGGCTATATTTTTATTCACCACATGATATGTATTTTGCTTGGAGCGTATTGTATGATATGAGTCTTTGCTTGTTAGTTTGCAACAATCATCCTTGCTGCACACATCTTTTGAGAGAGACACGCTGAATCGTGAATATATTAGAATGCTCTATATCCTTCACTTATATCTTTTGAGTTCGACAATTTGGCTTTATGTGCTTCACTTATATCTTTTAGAGCATGATGGTGTTTGCATTATATAGAAATACTTGAACTCTTGTACCTCACTTATATTATTCTAAGAGTCTCTAAAATAGCATGGTAATTGGTCTAGGTTATGAATTTAGTCCTAATATGATAGTCATCCAAGAGGGATATAATAAAAACTTCCATATTAAGTGCATTGAGTATTTATGAGAAGTTTGATTCCTTGCATAAAGTTTTGAGATATAAATATGGTAATGTTAAGAGACATGTTAGGAAGAAAATTGTGATTTGGTAAAAATACTTGTGTAAAGGTTTGTGATTCCCGTAGCATGCACGTATGGTGAACCGTTATGTAAGGAAGTCGGAGCATGACTTGTTTATAGATTGTCGGCCTTTGTGTGAGGGTCATTAACTCCTACCAACCTACCCCCAGGAGCATGCATTTAATGCTTTGTTTCAATTACTAATAGACTTTTTCAATAAGTATGTGAGTTATTTATGACCAATGTTGAGTCCATGGATTATACGCACTCTCACCCTTCCACTTTTGCTAGCCTCTCCATTACCGCGCAACTTTCGCCGGTACACCATATACCTTCCTCAAAACAGCCACCATATACCTTCCTCAAAACATCCACCATACCTACCTATTATGGCATTTACATAGCCATTCTGAGATATATTGCCATGCAACTTCCACCGTTTCCTTTCATGACATGCACCATCACTTCCATATTGCATATAGAGTCATATTTTGTCATGGGAATTGAGTTGTAATTTTCCTTTTGAGTTGTAAGTAAATAAAAGTGTGATGATTTTAATTAATAGATCATGTCCCATGAGAGGAAAGAATGATGGAAGCTATGATTCCCTTACTATTAGGGATGAGAGTCCGGACTTTATGAAACAATAAAAGAGGCCAGCGAAGCCGAAAAAATGAATAAAAGAGGCCTTAGATGCCCACACAAAAAATGAAAATAAAAAATGAGAGAAAATATATAAGGTACATTGCTACAACCCTTTTCCACACTTATGCTTCAAAGTAGCACCATGATCTTCATAATAGAGAGTCTCCTATTTTGTCACTTTCATATAGCTAGTGGAAATTTTTATTCATGACGCACGTCCATTTAGTTCCTTTTTGAGCTTTCATATACTTATAAATCTAGTGCATCCATTGCATGGCAATACCTACTCACTCACATTGATATCTATTAATGGGCATCTCCATAGCCCGTTGATACGCCTAGTTGATGTGAGACTATATTCTCCCTCTCCTTGACAACCTCCGCCATATTCTATTCCACCTATAGTGCTATATCTATGGCTCGCGCTCATGTATTGCGTAAGAGTTGAAAAAGTTTGAGAATATAAAGGTGTGAAAACAATTGCTTGACTTTTCATCGGGGTTGTACATGATATAAATACTTTGTGTGGGGAAGATGGATCATAGCCAGACCATATGATATTGTAGGGATAACTTTCTTTTGCCATTATATTTTGAAGAGATACGATTGCTTTGCTAGTATGCTTGAAATGTTATTGTTTATGTATCAATATTAAACTTTTCTTTTGAGTCTTACAAATCTGAATATTCATTTCACAATAAAGAATATTACATGGATAAATATGTTAGGTAGCACTCCACATCAAAAATTCTGTTTTTATCACTTACCTACTCGAGGACAAGCAGGAGTTAAGCTTGGGGATGCTGATACGTCTCCAATGTATCTATAATTTTTGATGATCTCATGCTATTATATTATATGTTTTGGATGTTTTATATACATTAATATGCTATTTTATATTATTTTTGGGACTAAGCAATTATCTAGAGCCAAGTGCCGGTTTCTGTTTTCTCCTTGTTTTTGAGTTTTGCAGATATGGAATGTTAAACGGAGTCCAAGCGGAATAAAACCTTCGAACGGAATTTTTCTGGAAGGAAACAAGTCGATCAAGCTTCAAGTGCACGTCGGGGGAGGTGCCAGGGCACCACAAGCCTGCTAGGTGCGGGACCCCCTGGTCGCGCCTAGCAGGCTTGTTGCCTCCTGGAAGGTCTCCTAACCCTAATTCTTGGCCTATAAATACCCAAATGTTCCCGCAACATCAAAAAGAGCAACGCAAATACTTTTCTGCCGCCGGAAGCCTCCGTTCCCGAGAGATCCAATCTTGGAGCCTTTTCCGGTAATCTGTCGGAGGGGGTTTCGATCACGGAGGGCGTCTACATCAACTCCATTGCCCCTCCAATGATGCGTGAGTGTCCACCACAAACCTACGGGTCCATAGCTAGTAGCTAGATGGCTTCTTCTCTCTCTTTGATCTTCAATACCATGTTCTTCATGTTCTTCATGGAGATCTATACGATGTAATCCTCTTTTGTGGTGTGTTTGTCAAGATCTGATGAATTGTGAGTTTATGTTCAAATTATCCATGAATCTTAGTTGAATCTCCTTTGAATTCTTATTTGCATGATTTTATATCTTTGCAAGTCTCTTTGAGTTATTGGTTTGGTTTGGCCAACTAGATTGGTAATTCTTGCAATAGGAGAAGTGCTTGGTTTTGGGTTCAATCTTGCGGTGTCCTCACCCAGTGACATAGTAGGGGTAGCGAGGCACGTATTAATTATATTGTTACCATCAAGGGTAACAAGATGGGGTTTTCATCATATTTCTTAAGTTTATCCCTCTACATCATGTCATCTTTCTTAATGCGTTACTCTGTTCTTCATGAACTTAATACTCTAGATGCAGGCAGGAGTCGGTCGATGTGTAGAGTAATAGTAGTAGATGCAGAATCGTTTCAATCTACTTGTCACGGACGTGATGCCTATATGCATGATCATTGCCTTGGATAACTACATGATTATTCGCTTTTCTATCAATAACTTGGCAGTAATTTGTTTACCCATCATGATATTTGCCTTCAAGAGAGAATCCTCTAGTGAAACCTATGGCCCCGAGTCTATTTTCCATCATATACTTTTAGATCTATAAACCAAAAAACCCAAAAAATATCTTGCTGTAATTTATTTACCTTTTACTTTCTGCAATCGTTTACATCTATCTCTTTCAGATATAATCCTTGCAAATAACCGTGAAGGGATTGACAACCCCTTTATAGTGTTGGGTGCAAGAGTTTGATTGTTTTTGTAGGTGCATCCATTCGTGACTTGCTTGTTCCTCCTACTAGATTGATACCTTGGTTCTCAAAAACTGAGGGAAATACTTATCTACTTTGTTGCATCACCCTTTCCTCTTCAAGGGAAAACCAACGCAAGTTCAAGAGGTAGCAGTGGTCACCATCACAGCCCGGCAATGGAGATCAGCAGCAAAACGACCAGTCAGGATACTAGAGTAACCCGAAGCAGCTCTGTGGGGGCCAGTATCATGTTTTCACTACAAGCCTGGACAAGCAAGATCAAAAGTTGCACAAGAGGGCAGTCGACACGGCAACGCCGACTCTCCCGCAGTATCTGAAGTGGTCTAAATACCCTATCTCATGGAGTAAGGAGGATCACCCGCCGAGGGTCGATAACCCGGGGCACTTGGCGCTTGTGGTAGCACCTCAGGTTGGAGGTTATAAGTTTACAAAGGTACTAATGGATGATGGCAGTAGCATCAACATCCTATACTATGACACTTTTTAGCGGATGGAATTAACTGATAAGGCCCTTAAACTATCGTCAACAGTTTACCATGGTGTTGTGTTGGGTAAGTCGGCCTACCCAGTGGGCAAGATTTCCCTCGAGGTGGCGTTTGGAGATGAATACAACTACAGAGTGGAGACCTTGTGGTTTGAGGTGGTGAAAATTAAGAGCCCATAACACGCCTTGTTTGGTCGGCCAGCTTTTGCAAAGTTTATGGCCAGGCCTTGTTATGTTTACTTACAGCTCAAGCTGCCGTCTCTCAAAGGAATGATTACAGTGCACGGTGATCGGAAGGTGGCCCTTGAGTGTGAGGAAGGTGATGCTTCTTATGCGGAATCAAGTTGCGCAGAGGCAGAGCTCAAGTTTTACAAAGATAATGTCAACCTGGCGGATATGACCCCATTGAAGAAGCCCAGTACAGAGTCTGAGTCGCCCTTGAAGTTTGCAGCAGATGACACTAAACTGGTGGATTTCACTCTGGGCGACTCATCAAAGCAGTTCACTATTGGGGCTAACAAGGACCCCGCATAGGAAAGCATGCTCATCAAATTCATCCGTGAGAATTGGTACATCTTTGCATGGAAGCCGTGTGACATGTCGGGTGTACCGAGAGAATTCGCTGAGCACCACCTTAATGTGGATCCCAAGTTTAAGCCGATTAAGCAGTTCCTCCGTCGTTTCAACGAAGAGTGGCATAAAGCAATTGGAGAAGAGGTGGTCCGGCTCTTGGCAGCAGGGTTCATCGTGGAGGTTTTTCACCCGGAGTGGTTAGCAAACCATGTGCTTGTTCTTAAAAAGAATGGCACGTGGCGTATGTGTGTGGATTACATGGATCTTAACAAGGCTTGTCCAGTTGACCCATTTGCTCTCCCCCGTATGGACCAAATTATTGACACAACGGCGGGTTGTGAGAGTTTATGCTTCCTAGACGCATATTCAGGTTATCATCAGATCAAGATGGCAGTTAAATACCAAGAGAAGACGTTGTTTATAACACCTTTTGGGGCTTTCTGTTGTGTGTCTATGCCTTTCGGGCTTAAGAGCACACAGGCGACTTATCAGCATTGCGTGCAAAATTGCATCCATGGCCAGATTGGGAGCAATGTTCACGCGTATGTGGATGATATTGTGGTTGAGTCAAGGAAGATGGAGACTCTGCTTGACAACCTGAAGGAAACATTTGACAAATTACGAGTTTACAAAATGATGCTTAACCCGGCTAAGTGCGTCTTTGGGGTTCCTACAGGCAAGCTCTTGGGTTTCTTGGTTTTAGAGCAAGGCATCGAGGCTAACGCGGATAAGATAAAGGTCATCACGTCCTTGTCTAAGCCGGTGAGCGTTAATGATGTACAGCGCTTGGCGGGTCGTATTGCCGATTTAAGCCACTTCATCAGCCGCATGGGTGAGAAAGCTATTCCTCTGTACCAGATGATGAAAAAAAGGATGACTTTGTCTAGAGTAAGGCTGCGGATGAGGTGCTTGAGGCGCTCAAGAAACTGTTGGTTGAGCCGCCGATCTTGGTTGCTCCGGTTGAGAAAGAGCCTTTGCTCCAATACGTGGCAGCTAACAACAGGGCAGTCGGCGCCGCAATTGTTGTGGAGCATAAGGAGGAAGGGCAAGAGTACCCGATCCAGAGGCCGGTTTACTACGTCAGTGAAGTCTTGATAGAATCCAAGCAAAGGTACCCACATTTGCAGAAACTGATAAATGGGGTGTTCATAGCAAACCGCAAGTTGAAGCATAACTTCCTTGGACACCACATCACCGTGGTTAGCTCTGCCCCGTTGGGAGATATAATCAAAAATAGGGAAGCCACTGGCAGGATTGCTAAGTGGGGACTGGAGCTTGGGCCTCTTAATCTGAAGTATGTGCCCCGCGCGACTGTCAAGTCTCAGGCCTTGGTGGATTTCATAAATGACTGGACAGAGTTTCAGTCGCCCGAGGAGAAGCCGGATAACACATATTGCACGATTCACTCTGATGGATCCAGACAGTTGGAAGGGTCAGGGGCTGGAGTTGTCATAACTTCCCCTAGAGGTGACAAGTTTTGTTATGTGCTAAGGTTGATGTTTCCTTGTACTAACAATGCAGTTGAGTATGAAGCCTTACTTCATGGCCTCCGTGTGGCTAAGGAGATGAACCTGGGCCGAGTTAGATGGCTCGGCGACTCAGACCTCGTGGCTCAACAAGTCTCAGGCACGTAGGATTCCAAAGACCCACAGATGGCCACTTACCGTCACGCGGTGGACATCATTACTGGCCACTTTAAGGGTGATCAGGTGGATCATATTGACCATCGTAAGAACGAGGAGACTAATGTGTTGTGAAGGTTGGGCTCTTAGCGTAAGCCGGTGCCGCCTAACGTCTTCTTGGACGTGTTATATCACCCGTCTGTTCAGTTACCTTCTGAGGACAATCTGGCTATACCTGACCCGGAGGGGCAGCTGGTGGCGGCTCTACATGCTATTCCTGATTGGACATTGCCTTATTTGGCATATCTGACTCGCGGGGAGTTGCCTGAGAATGAGACTCTGGCGAGTAAAACCGTGAGGCGGTCTAATTCTATGACTATCGTCAACAGCGAGTTACATAAGTGCAGTGTAACTGGCGTTTTTCAACGTTGTGTTTCTCTTGAAGAGGGCAAAGAGATCCTAAATGAAATACATGTCGATGACTGCGGTCATCACGCCGGCTCAAAGTCTTTGGTGGTGAAAGCTTTCCGACACGGCTTCTTCTGGTTAACAGCTCATAAGGATGTTGAGGACTTGGTCACCAAGTGTGATGGATGTCAGAAATTTTGACGGCATGCTCATGTGCCGGCTCAAGAACTGCAGATGATTCCAATCACCTGGTCGTTTGCCGTCTGTGGGCTTGATATGGTTGGGATTTTCAAGAGGTCTAAGGATAAGAAGACCCACTTGTTGGTGGCGGTTGACAAGTTTACCAAGTGGGTCAAGGCAGAGACAATTAGCAAGTGTGATGCAGCTACGCCGGTTCAATTTGTCAAAAAGCTGATATATCGCTTTGGTTACCCTCACAATATCATCACGGACAATGGAAAAAATCTGTCCAAGGGGGCTATGAAAGCATTATGTGATAGTGAGCACATCCGGCTTGACGTTTCTGCAGTCGCTCATCCACAAACCAATGGCCAGGCAGAACGTGCTAATTAGGAAATCTTGAGAGGCATCAAACCCCGGCTTATGGTTCCTCTCACTACTACAAAATAGGCTATTAGTGGCGCAGCCGTTTTTAATATTAATGGCGCACTATGGGTGCGCCACTATTAACACGCCACTAGTAACAAATAGTAATGGCGCACCTCTGGTGCGCCATTAGTATCCCAAATAATAGTGGCGCACCACAGAGTGCGCCATTACTATGTCCAATAGTGCGCCATTAATATCATCCTAGGGGGGCATATTTGCCTCCACCTATGCCCCCAGGTGCGCCATTACTATGCCCCATAATGCGCCACTAATGCTCAATATGGTGCGCCACTACTATGAATATTAGGAATTATTATTTTTTGCTTTTCTGGTATTTGCACAGGTTACAAAATACGTTACAACACACAATATAAACATCACACAATAGAATTCATCATATTAGTCTCCAAATTCGAAATAGCGAACAAAGTTCAAACATTAGCCAAGTTTAGGTCTCGAGACATTAGCAAAGTTCGTCGTATTAGCCGAGTTTATCGTCACATTACAAAGTCGATATCGATCATCTAAACTACCATCACATAGAAGAGAGCTGCGGTCACGATGAGCATCATCGCGATGAAACTGGTCTTCATCCGGTTCCTCCTCCGCTCCCTCCTCTATCCCGCTAGATAGCGCGCGTATCTAGCTTCCGCCTCCGCCCTAGTGGTGTACCCTTTGTAACTGTTACCGCTGAAATGGTGAACCTGTCTCCGACACTCCTCCCAGTCGTCATAGACTCCGGGAACCTTACCCTTGTACATAACATACGACGGCATCTCTATGCACTTGACAAACAAAACATTAGTAGCAATTCACAGATAATATATAAGCAATATATAAGTATGCAACAAAAGGATTGGAAGAGAAAAGCAACACATTAATAGCACGATTCATGGTCCTACTAATAAATAGCATCGATTACATATAAGTTGAACAACTATCCAAACTAAAGAGACATACAAGTTCATTAAAGTTTAATTACAACATGAGCTAAACTCTTCTTCCAGAACTACATAGCACCAATACTTTCGACTTGGCTCAGGGACCGGAGCGTGGATGAAACCGCCGTCTTTCGTGATGGTCATGAATGTGCGGTCGTTGTCAGCCTGCATTTGTAGCATTGTTTCTATTTCACTGTTGGACGGTTGATATTTGAGGTAGAACTACCCCGAGGTACGAAGGACATCTTGATAGATGATTTCCGCAATATCTGACTGGATGCGAAAGAATTCTTGTCTGATGTCCGCGTGCTAGATTTCCAACAAGCATGCGGCCCAATCTTTGAGATTACTTGGTAGTATAAGGTGATGAAGGTCCCATACGATCGCCCGCATGTGATGGAGGGTGTAGTAGTCAATCTTCTGACTGCCAGGCGGCTGCTTGACGCAGGGGAACATCGTTACGTGGGTGAACACATGCTTGCGGTACCTATAAATTGGCCTCCTGAAGGTGCCTCCAGATTTGGCGTAGCCGGGGAGAGCATCATCAAGAACTTTCTTGATATTTGTGTAGTCTTTCTTTGACTGACGGTCCGAGTCGAAACACGTGGCCATGGAATATTTAGGGCTTAAGAGGATGAGTGTGCAATGTGTGTCACTGCACAAAACACGGAATGTTAGAAAAAAAGAACGATCGAAATCTAAGAAATCATATGTTACGGGGCGGTGAGGGGATGACTTACTCGGGAAAGTAAGGCACAAGGAAGTTATCCTTATCTGGGTTCGCGAGAATGACGCCTTCGAGGTATGAACTCGCGACTTGCCGGTCCCCAGCACTGCCCAAGATCTTGGCACGCATGTAGAAGGGGTCGACTATCACGATGTCCGGGGTCTTGTCTCGAATGATCCGCATTTCCATACCGAGCGAAAATAGCCGAACGAAGGTCTAGTGTAGCGGATAAAGGTTAAACATAGCGAAGATGTCATCAAACCGCAGGACGATCATACGCCCGACGGTGCTCTCGACAAAGCCCTTGCCCTCTGGCACCTTGGCCACAAAAACCGGGTATGCCACATCATTCTCGATGAGACGCCGCTTCTCCATAGTAAGAACACCGTCATGCAGACTCCGCATAGCACCGGTTGCAGCATTGAGCAGTTAGTCGGTAGCATCGGCCTACCTGCCACATGCACCCTCCTCGAGATATCCTTAGGTATTGGTGGCCCGTCCTGAGCACGGATCGTACTCGGTGCCGGCTGGCTCGCACCCTTGTTATTTTTTCTTTTTCGGGCCTTCTGCTTCTTCTGCTGTAATGGGATCGAGTTCTGCTCAGAGACTACCTTCTTGAGTGTGTTGGGACTGATAATATTTTGCACCTCCGATGTTTGAGTCTCGATGAAGGCGGCAGCTGGAGGCGTCTCCTGAGAACTGAACAGACGACGCCTGTTGCAATTGGGTTTCTCCGCGGTACCAGCTAGATCTCGATCGTCTTTTGTAGGGTTGGGTTCTGAAGAAGGAGGCCCCAAGAATTCGTCACCGTACCCATCTTCGTTGATGTACTTATCAACGTTGGAAAATGTACCGTCGTCGTTGTCCGGATCCTGTGTCGTATGCATGTCTGGATCAGCTGATGGCGGTAGCGTTGCGGCGGTCTTGCCATGGCTTGGCGCCAGCACGACTGGTGTTGTTGTCTGTGGGGTGGTGTCCCCCACCCCCAAACGAATCTAGCTCTTCGGCCAAAGCATGGACCAGTTTAAGCAGGCGTTGAGGGTCATCACATCATCTTCATCGGCCCCAGGGGGTCGATACGAAGGTAACAAGTCGTCGTAGCCCCGTAGCACCCAAACCAGTTGAACCCTATACACGGTGGGTGGCATCGGATTACCCTGGAACGCGGTTGCCCGGTTCAAAGATTTTGGCCTTGGCGACATCGATCAACTTGCCATCCACGAAGTGCAGGAGAGTGCATGGAACGTTGGCGGCACCCTGTGAAAACATGTAGGGCATCAGGGATGCCCAGTCAAAGGCAAGGAGATGAAGTAGTCATCAGCCGAGGCTTAGTTACCGTGATGGCGTCGAGCTCAACTAATGTCGAGGCACCGCCAACGGCGGGCGTGCAAGTGACGAAGGGGCCGCTTGCTGCCGAGGTGCCAGACATCGTATTCTTCCCACACCTGGGTGCATCAAGGTCCAATACCGGCGTTGACGCCGGAGACACCAATGCCCCCTCCGCAGGAGACACCAATGTTGCCTCCGCCGGAGACACCATTGTCGGCGCGTTGTGCGAGTTGCTGCCCGTGAAGCTAGGAATCGGGGGTGGCCCCTGTTGGCCGCCCGCAATCCACCCTCGCAGCCCCTCAAGCAAGGAAGGCATAATGGTGGTGATCGTCGCTCCAGTTGGTCTCGCACTTGCTCTTGGACTATCTCCGGAATCCGCGCCACTTGTACCTTGAGTTCTTTAACCTCGCGCTCCTGGCTTTCCGAGCTGGTCTTTCTCTCCTTTCGCCCAGCCTTATAGTATTCCGACCATTTCGTGGACAAGCCTTCGCCGGCCACACGACCAGCTGACGACGGCTTACTGAACTTATCCTTTTGTTTCAGAATGTTCAACGCCCTATTTAAAGAGGTGTCCCAAGGGGCAGCAGGCGGGGAGCTCTGCGACCCCGTGCTACTGCTTTCAGTTTCCTGCAGAAGGAACGTGAACCATTTAGAAATTTGGCTTCATTAATTAGAATGCAACCATATGGAGGTAATTACGTGGGGGTGTATTCCTTACCAGAACACGCTCAAGCTCCTTCACCTTCGGATCCATGGTAAGCTCCCCTGTTACCGGGTCCACCTTGTACTGGGCCCTGACATAGTTCCTGGTCTGCTTTTCATGGTATTCATCGAAGAGGGGCGGTAGGCCTTGCGCAGCACGCTCCACGTCCTCCTTGTCCCATTTAGATTCCGCCACTCTGTAACCGCCGGGACCGAGTTTGTGGACCCCTAAGTTCAAGTCCCGCATATCTTTCCCCCACTGACTTGATTCCGTGGATGCGTTGCTCTTGCACTTGATCTTGAACTCCAGGTAGTCCTCTTCGCTGATCGAAGGATTTGTCGCCTTGATCTTCTCATAACTATCACCACTTAGAATCCTTCTCTTCACCGCGACTCTCCAAGTAGCCAGGGCTGTGCTCATCTTCGTGAGGGTGGCACTGTTCACTTTATTCCCTGAGAGGTGTGTGTTTGCGAAGTCACCAGGGAACTTGTATCGTTCATGCAACTTCGTGAAGAGAAGGTTGCGCAAATTCCCTCGGTCAGGATGCCTTAGGTTCTCGATGTTGATCGAGACGGTGCTCGGAGAATGCACCCGAGTTGTCCCGCGTACCCACGGACTAATTCTTTGGGCGCCGTTGGATGCCCACTGGAGGACACTTTAGTAAATTCCTCCTTGACGGTGCCGAGCACGTTCGGGTGCCGGTCCTTCCGTTGCCTCTTCGGTTGGCTACCATCTGTGCGTTCGCTGCCATCATCAGTGGTGGCATCCCCGGCGGCACCATCAGTGGTGGCATCCCCGATGCCACTAGGGGTTGTGTAGTCGAGATTGGTGTCTTCCGTGACATCCTCATAGCGGTGAGGTTCTTCCTCCATCTCCTGGGACAGCTCCCAGAATGGCTTGCCCGAACCGCCGGCCTCATCGTTGTCGGCCATGTTTGCTCTAAATAGGAAAAAGGCTACTAGAGTTATTGGATGAGATCAGGGTAGTATCTATTCTTCTCAGATTTAGAGGAAAACTGAGAATAAAACATGCAAAATGTTGATTAATTTTTGTTTCGGTTGAGAATCGGGCACCTTCTAGGTCAAGAAAATTGGGCATGACCTTTGCTAATTTTCTTGACCTAGGAGTGCCCCATTCTCAACCGAAACGGAAATTAATCAACATTTCAGGAGAAAGGGGTAACTATTTGTCCCTGGACAAAAAAAGTCCTACATATAGGCACAACCAACATATAGGCCCAAACTGGAGCATTCCAGAAATTTTCTTCAAATATAGGCCCTTGAGGTTTGGTAGCTTCCCAAAAGGTCGGAGGTCATGTAGTGAGATTATTGATATTATGTCTGTTCTTCTTCGTATTACAACAGTTTGCAAATAACATTACAAATAACAATTAAATTTGGACAAAAATGACCATAATGCTTAAATTTGGACAAAAATGACCACAATGCAATTATATTTCTAGTCTTCTACTATAGACTCACGACCACAGTGCTGGTTCTTAAGAAAGGTCAAGGGTATATAGAGAATTCTTGTTATGTTATGTGCAATTTGAACATAAATCTGCTCCCTATCAAACTAAATCTTCCGATGCTTTGCAAACCCTTGGATTGGCAACCAGCAGAGAGGGGGTCTGATCCTGATACATTATCTGATCTGATAGGAGGTTACTTATGCAAACCCACGGGGGATATCTAGAATCACTTTCGGCTATTAACTTCCCATGACTTAAACCACTTCTATATAAAGTTACATAAAAAGAATACAAGCAGATGTGTGATATTTTGAATGGGCTTCAGTCTCAAGCAGCTATCAGAAGCCCCATGTGCTTAGGAATCGCAAGACTATTTTAATCAGCAGCTATCAGCACCTCCGAGAAAATGTTCACAACAGGAAGAAATTATAATGAGTAGCATTTCTTATTTAGTCATTGTTTTTACAAATTCATTTCAGCACACATATGGTCTGGTAGAAACTGTAGTTTCAGTAGTAGAGTACTGCGATTCATGCATTATAGGCATAGCTCAGACGATAATAAGAAGTGCCAAAAGTGGAGGTTGCGACAAGTGTCATCATTGAAAACAACCAAAATGGTGGACCAAGTAAGCATGGATCCAAATTCACTAATTCAATCGGACAAGTGTTCTCATCAAATCCAAGTAATAAGTTATGTAAAAATTGGTATATTTATGTGGTGTCATACTGAATTTGCTAATCGGCATCTGCCCCAAAACATTTGAAAACAGGATGCAGGCCATTCATTGGGTGCCCTGTCAATGTCATTTGTGAATCCCTTATTAGCATTGTTATAAAAACATGACATATAAATGCAACAAAGCCTGCTGTTTGCAAATCCACTGTTATAACCAAGCATTGTTCCAAATCCACTGAAAATTCACTTCAAATAAGTAATTCAGCATTGCCACTGATCCCTTTGGCTCTACTAGGGATAAATTTGAGCCACACAGCACAGCACAGCACAGATACAAAACAGCTAGAACAAGCCATCGCTGGAGCGATTCACGTGCTCATCTATTCTAAATAAGAAATGCTACTCATCAGCTATTTTCATCACTATTGGCATAGGAGAAACAAGCTCCTGCCTCGACCAGTATAAGGAAGAGGCAGGGGCAGGACCTCACTTGTCAGAGCACATCGCCATTGTGGACGCGGATCTATCGTCGACGGTCATGACGGCGGAGCTGGATGGGAAGAGCACGCTGGAAGGGGGGAGGGAGCAGGTAGAGAGGCGCTTACCGCATGGGGGAGGGAGCAGGTAGGTAGGCAGCGAGGCGGGCTCTTGTGGGCGGCGGCGGGGGATCCGGCGACGGAGACGCAGTCGATGACGGCGAGGGTGGGGGTGGGAGGCGACGGCAGAGCGGGGGTGGGAGGGTCAGCCGGTTGTGAAACAGTGATAGGAAGGGGAGGGAGGGAGGGAAAAGGGCGTAGTGGGGGAGGGTTAGCAATGGTGCACCTTTCAGGGTGCACCATAAAAACAGTGATAGCAATGGTGCACCTCCTCCTGGTGCGCCATTAATAACATTTTTTATTGGTATATCAATGGCGCACCTTTTAGGGGTGCGCCATAGAAACAGTGATAGCAATGGCGCACCTTCTCCTGGTGCGCCATTACTAACTTTTTTTATTTTTTTGGATTTTAGTTTGCATGTAATACTTTAGAATTATATGACATGGTATGATACAAAGTGTGTATGTTGGTGGTTGTTGTGTAGTTGGTTCACTATGATACAAAGTTATCTATTGCGTAGGAACCACATGTAGAATCCTTATGGTCAGGTGCTACTTAGTTAAAAAGAGTAGGGTTTTTTGCACACATGCAAAAGCATTTTGATTCGATCTTCTCTATATTTTCACAATCTTCATGCCCTTCTTTCTCGCGGTTGAATAATTTAGCCCCGGAACCCCTTGAGTTCTTCTCTTGAACGAACGTCCTTTAGGTAGGGTGGTCCTGCTTCTTCTTGTGGTGTATGGTACTTCATCCTCGTCGTCATCTTCCATCTTCAGGTCGCCGTACTTGTCGAAGTCTTGCTCATTGGCAACTCCATCCATTCCGATGACGCTCCTTTTGCCTCTCCTCACGACAACACGACTGGGCTTTGACGGGTCGGTAATGAAGAAGCATTGGTCCACTTGGCAAGCCAGTACGATGGCTCATTTTTTGCGATGACGTTTGCGCCCGCGGTCTTGGATTTGGCTTCGGGTATAACCATGGTGGTGAAATACCGGTCTTCTTTTAGGACGCTCTTGCCCATCTGACACGAAACATCGGGACCTTCTCTCCAGCATAGCTCAGCTCCCAGATCTCCTCGATCCTTCCGTAGTATGTGTCCTTGTCATTACCGATGTAGGATTCCATCGTTACCACGGAGTTCTGATAATCGCTCTTCATGTCCTTTTCCTCGGTGTAGAATGTGTAGTCGTTGATATCGTACGCCTCATAGGTCATCAGGTTATGCTCGGCGCCCTGTGACAAGGCGAATATGAGTTTTTCTTCTGCGGAAGAATCCTCATGTAAAGGATATGACAGAAGCCTGTCCTTGAACCAACACATGAAACATGAGTTGTGCTCTTTGATTATATCTCCATCCGTCCTCTGTTGGCCTCGATCATTGTACGTCTTCTCAATAAAGGTTTTGTGCTCTACCACCCAAGGATCGACCACGTCTATGTGTTGTAGCGCGACTAGGTTTCCTCTTTAAAAGTCGGCGAGTCGACCCTTGAAGTCGACATGCATTTCGCGGCGACCCTCGCGGTGACCCCATCCAGCAAGCCTGTCGAGGTGCCTGTTGACGGGCAGACCAACGGGGTTCTCGATGCCTAGATAATTCGTCTAGAAGGAGATGCACTCTTCGGTTAGAAAGACCTTAGCTATGCTTCCATCTGGACGTGCCCTGATGCGAACATATCCTTTGATGACACCATTCATCCTTTCGAACGGCATCATGTTGTGCAGGAACGTTGGCCTGAGTTGGATGATATCCTCCACGATATGGACTAGCAGATGCACCATAACGTCGAAGAATGAGGGCGGGAAGTACATCTCAAGCTCGCATAGTATCACCACGATCTCTTCATGTAGCCTTCTGAGTTGCTTCACGCCAACCGACTTCCGAGAGATGACGTCGAAAAAGTTGCATAGGCCAAATAGCGTTTCACGGACATGCGCGTCCATGATCCCACAGATTGCAACTGGAAGTATCTGCGTCATCAGCACATGACGGTCGTGAGACTTCATCCCGCTGAATTTCTGCTTCGCTGAGTCTAGGTATCTGCTTATCTTCCCCGCATAACCGTAAGGAAGTTCTACTCATACGAGGCAGGTGAAAAACTGCTCGATCTCCTTCTGACTTAGAGTGAAGCATGCGGGAGGGCATTCATATTCGATCTTCTTGGCCTTTTTGCCTTTGTTGCGATGACTTTCCGTGTCCTTCACCTCATCATCATCATCATTAGGGCGTTTTGCGTGAAGCTCCTCCCTGATGCCCATTGATTGCAAGTCTGCCCTTGCTTTCGGCCCATCTTTGGTCCTCTCTGGCATGTTGAGCAGGGTACCAAGCAGACTCTCGCACATTACTAGTTTTGAAAGAAAAATTGAAAAAAAAATGTTAGTAGCGGCGCACCGTGGATGTGGTGTGCCATTAATAGTTAAAACTAGTAATGGCGCACTTCCACCTGGTGTGCCACTACTAAGTCTGGGGAGGGGTGTGGGGCCAGGACACAACTAGTAATGGCGCACCACACACCAGGTGCTCCATTAGTAATATGGCCATTAAGAGCGCACCAGTATCTGGTGCGCCACTGCTATATAGCAGTGGCGCACCACATACATAGTGCACCACTAATGTCTATATTAGCTATAGCCCTTTTCCTAGTAGTGTCTGCAGAGAATGTCACGGTGTTGGGTTGAGGAATTGCCATCAGTTCCTTGGAGTCTCAGAACCACTCCCAACAGATCAACCGGTTATACATCTTTCTTCATGGTTTATGGCATAGAAGTCGTCTTACCAAGTGATATTCGTCATGATTCGCCTAGGGTGGCGGCTTACGTTGAGACTAACAACGATACGAAATGTCAGAACATGTTAGATGCTTTGATGAAGAGCAGGATCTTGCGGCAGCACGATCGACGATTTATCAGCAAGACCCGCGTCGCTATCATAGTCATAGAGTCCAGACCCAGAAGTTTCAAGAAGGCGACCTGGTGTTACATTTGATTCAAGATCAAATGGATATGCACAAGTTATCTCCCCCTTGGGAAGGACCTTTCGTGGTCAGCAGAAATCTCAATAACAGGTCATATTACCTCACTGACGTACGGGACAAATCGCGTACCTCTGGGCAGGAGACCAACAGGCCATGGAATATTGCTCATCTTCGGCCTTACTACACTTGGGTCGTCGAATCTCATCAATGTACATACATCATGTTGGAAATATGCCCTAGAGGCAATAATAAATTAGTTATTATCATATTTCCTTGTTCATGATAATCGTTTATTATCCATGCTAGAATTGTATTGATCGGCAACTCAGATACATGTGTGGATACATAGACAACACCATGTCCCTAGTATGCCTCTGATGGACAAGCTCATTGATCAAAGATGGCTAAGGTTTCCTAGCCATGGACATGAGATGTCATTTGATAACAGGATCACATCATTAGGAGAATGATGTGATGGAGAAGACCCAAATTATAAACATAGCATATGATCTTGTCAGTTTATTGCTACAGTTTTCTACATGTCAAGTATTTGTTCCTATGACCATGAGATCATGCAAATCACTGACACCGAAGGAGTACCTTGTGTGTATCAAATGTCGCAATGTAACTGGGTGACTATAAAGGTGCTCTACAGGTATCAACGAGGGTGTCTGTTACGTTGGCATGGATCAAGAATGGGATTTGTTACTCCGTGTGACGGAGAGGTATCTCAGGGCCAACTCGGTAATACAACATCACAATAAGCCTTGCAAGCAATGTGGCTAAGTGTTAGCCACGGGATCTTGTATTAGGGACGAGTAAAGATACTTGCTGGTGACGAGGTTGAACTAGGTATATAGATACCGATGATCGAATCTCGGGCAAGTAACATACCGAAGAACAAAGGGAACAACATACGGGATTAACTGAATCCTTGACATAGAGGTTCAACCGATAAAGATCTTCGTAGAATATGTAGGAACCAATATGGGCATCCAGGTCCTGCTATTGGTTATTGACCGTAGAGGTGTCTCGGTCATGTCTACATAGTTGTCGAACCCGCAGGGTCTGCACACTTAAGGTTCGATGATGTTTCAGTAGTATAGAGTTATGTATGATGGTGACCGAAGGTTGTCCGGAGTCCTGGATGAGATCCCGGACCTTGCGAGGAGCTCCGGAGGTAAATATTGATATATGGGATAATCGTTTTGGTCTCCGGAAGGGTTCCGGAATTCATCGGAAATAGTTTTGGATGTTTCCCGAAATGTTCGGGGTACAAGGACGTTGACACTTTATTTGGGCCAAGAGGTAAATCCCATGAGGCTTTAGGAAGGTGCAAAAGGTGTTTTGCGAAGGCCAGGGGCCAGACGCCAGGGACCCTAGTGTCTGGGGCCAGACGTCGAGGGCCTTGGCGTATGGTCCTGGAATCCGAGGAGGACTCTTGCCTTGCGGGCAAACCGACCTTGAGGAGGATTTTTCTCCAAGTTTTGACCCCAGGGCTTAGCATATAAATAAAGGGGTGGGGCTAGAACTTGGAACACATCAAGAAACCTTAAGCCACGTGTTGCCTCTCCTCTAGTTCGTAGTTTCTCCTCTAGATCGGTTTCAGCGGTGCTTAGGCGAAGCCCTGCTGGAATTGTTCCACCACCATCGCCTTCACGCCGTCACACTGCCGGAGAAGTCATCTATCTCTTCGCTCCTCTTGCTGGATCAAGAAGGCAGAGATCGTCATCGAGCTGTACGTGTGCTGAACGCGGAGGTGCCATCCGTTCGGTGCTAGATCAGAAGGACCGTGATCAAGATCACGAGACGATTTGTGATTGGTTCGCAAGACAGATCGTGATGAGATCGCGGGACGGATCGTGATTGGATCGTGGGACGGATCGCGATGGGATCATGGGACGCTCGGCGATTGGGATTGTGAAGACGCTCGACTACATCAACCGTGTTTCTTAACGCTTCCCGCTTAGCGATCTACAAGGGTATGTAGATCCACTCTTCCTCTCGGATATGCTCATCACCATGGATAGATCTTGTGTGTGCGTAGGAAAATTTTTGTTTACCATGCAACGTTCCCCAATAGTGGTATCAGAGCTAGGTCTATGTGTAGATGAGATCTCGAGTAGAACACAAAGGAGTATGTGGGCGTTGATGCTTAGATTGCTTCCTCCCTTGGTTGTGTTTTGTTTCAGCGGTATTGCGGGATGAAGCGGCCCGGACCAACTTTACTCGTACGCTTACGAGAGACCGGTTCCATCGACTGACATGTAACTTCGTTGCACAAAGATCACTGGCGGGTGCCTATTTCTCCTACTTTAGTTGGATCGAATTCGTCAAAGGCGGTCCTTCAGAAGGTTGAAAAGCAACTTATGTATCACCATTGTGGTTCTTGCGTAGGTGAGAATTTTTCTTGCTAGATACCCGTAGCAGCCATGTAAAACTTGCAACAACAATTAGAGGACGTCTAACTTGTTTTTGCAGGGTATGTTGTGATACGATATGGCCAATTACATGATGATATATATGTGATGTATGAGATGATCATGTTTTGTATAGAATATCACAACTTGCATGTCGAGGAGTATGGCAACCGGCAGGAGCCATAGGGTTGTATTTAATTATTGTATGACATGCATGTCAATCATTAAGCGCTTTGTAATGCTTTACTTTATCGTTAAGTGGTAGCAATAGTAGTAGAAGCATGGTGGGCGCGACAACCCCGATGGCGACACGTTGATGGAGATCAATATGATGGATATCATGGTGTCATGCCGGTGGCGATGGAGATCATGCTGGTGCTTTAAGGATGGAGATCAAAAGCACAAGTTCGTGGCCATATCATGTCACTTATGATTTGCATGTGATGTTAATCCTTTTATGCACCTTGTTTTGATTAGGACGATAGTAGCATTATAAGGTGATCCATCACTTGAATTTCAAGATGAATTGTTTTCTCCCCAAGTGTGCACCGTTGCGAAAGTTCGTCGTGTTGAGACACCACGTGATGATCGGATGTGATAGACTCTACGTTCACATACAATGGGTGCAAGCTAGTGTTGCACATGCAGAACACTCGGGTTAAACTTGCCAAGCCTAGCATGTACAGACATGGCCTCGGAGCACAAGAGACCAAAAGGCCGAACATGAGTCATATAGTAGATATGATCGACATGATGATGTTCACCATTGAAACCACCTCAACTCACGTGATGATCGGACTTGAGTTGGTGAATTTGGATCATGTATCACTCGAATGACCAAAGGGATGTCAATTTGAGTGGGATTTCTTAAGTAATATGATTAACTGAACTCATTATCATGAACATAGTCGGTAGTGTCTTTGCAAATTATGTTATAGATTACTAGCTCACGTTGTAGCTCCCTTGAATTTTTATATGTTCCTAGAGAAATAGAGTTGAAAGATGATGGTAGCAATATTGGGACTGGGTCTGTGATCTAAGGATTGTCCTCATTGCTACACAGAAGGCTTATGTCCTTAATGCACCACTCGGTGCACCACCCTCTCTAGCGTTGTGTGTAGATGTTATGAACATCTAACAGGCACGTTCCGATGACTACTTGATAGTTTAGTGCGTCATGCATTACGCCTTAGAATTGAGGCTCCAAAACGTTTTGAACTTCATGGAACATATGAGATGTTCTAAGAGCTGAAATTGGTATCTCAGGCTCGTGCCCGTGTTGTGAGATATGAGATCTCCAACAAGAATCTTTTCCTACAAGATGAAGGAGAATAGCTCAATCGTTGAGCATGTGCTTAGATTGTCTGGGTGCTACAATCGCTAGAATCGAGTGGGAGTTGATCTTCCAGATAAGAAAGTGATTGATATAGTTTTCCAAGTCACTGTCACTAAGCTACTAGAGCTTCGTGATGAACTATAAAATACCAGGGATGGAAATAATGATCCCTGAGCTGTTCGCGATGTTTGACACCGTGAAGGTAGAAATCAAGAAGGAGCACCAAGTGTTGATGGTTAGTAAAGCCATTAGTTTCGAGAAGGGCAAGGGAAAGGAGGGAAACTTCATGGATGGCAAGTGAGTTGCTGCTCTAGTGAAGCAACCCAAAGTTGAACCCAAACCCGAGAATAAGTGCTTCTATTATGAGGAGAGCGGTCGCTGAAGCAGAACAACCCTAGATACTTGATAGATAAGAAGGCTAGGAACATTGACAGAAGTATATTTTGATATACGTGTTATTGATGTGTACCTTGCTAGTACTCCTAGTAGCACCTGGGTATAGGATACCGGTTCGGTTGCTAAATATTAGTAACTCGAAACAAAAGCTACGGAATAAACGGAGACTAGCTAAGGGTGAGGTGACGATGTGTGTTGGAAATGTCTTCATGGTTGATGTGATCAACATTGCACGCTCTCTCTACCTTCGGGATTAGTGACGAACCAAAATAAATGTTATTTGGCGTTTGCGTTGAGCATGAACATGATTATATTGTGTTTGTTGCAATATTGTTATTAATTTAAGTTAGAGTATAATGGTTATTCTGTTTACATGAATAATACCTTCAATGGTCATGCAACCAATGAGAATGGTTTGTTGAATCTTGATCGTAGTAATACACATGTTCATAACATTGATGCCAAAAGATACAAAGTTAATACTGATAGTACCACATACTTGTGGCACTACTGCTAAATGTCATATTGGTATAAATCGCATGAAGAAACTCCAAGCTGATTGACCTTTGGACTCATTCGATTTTGAATCGTTTGAGACATGCGGACCATGCCTCATGGGCAAGATGACTAAAGACCCCATTTTCGGTATGATGGAGCAGGCTAGTAACTTATGGGAAATAATACATGTTGATGTATGCGGTCAAATGAGTGTCGTAGCGTGTAGTGGATATCGTTATTTTCTTACCTTCACTAATGATTTGAGTATATATATGAGTATATTTACTTAATAAACACAAGTCTGAAACGTTTGAAAAGTTCAAACAAATTGAGAGTGAAGTTTAAGATCATCGCGACAAGAAGATAAAAAATGCTACGATATGATCATGGAGGTGAATATCTGAGTTATGAGTTTGGCATACAAATTTATACAATGTGAAAGTTGTTTCACAACTCACGCCACCTGGAACACCATAGTGTGATGGTGTGTACGGACGTCATAGTCGTGCTCTATTAGATATGGTGCGTACTATGATGTCTCTTATCGTTTTGCCGCTTTCATTTTAGGGTTATGCATTAGAGACAACTACATTCACTTTAAATAGGGCACAAGCTAAATCCGTTGAGATGACACCGTATGAATTATGGTTTGATAGAAACCTAAGCTGTCATTTCTTAATGTTTGGGGCTGCGACGCTTATGTGAAAAAGGGTTTTCACCTAATGAGCTCGAACCCAAAGCAGACAAATGCATGTTCATGGAATACCCTAAGAATAGTTGGGTATACCTTCTATCTCAGATCCGAGCACAAAGTGTTTGTTGCTAAAACGGGTCCTTTCCCAAGAAAGAGTTTCTCTCGAAAGAATTGAGTGGGAGGAAGATAGAACTTGATGAGGTTGTTGAACCTTTGTTTCAACCATAAGAGTAGCGTAGCGTAGAAAGTTGTTTCTGTGGAGCCTACAATAGTTGAAGAGGAAGTTAATGATGATGATCATGAAGCTTCAAATCAAGTTACTTCGAACCTCGTAGGTCGACAAGGACGCGTACTGCTCCTGAGTGGTACGGCAACCCTGTCTTACAGGTCATGTTGTTGGACAACAATGAAACCTATGAGCTATGGAGAAGTGATGATGGGCCCGGATTCCGAGAAATGGTTAGAGGCCATGAAATCCGAGAAAGGATCCTTGTATGAAAACAAAGTATGGACTTTGGTAGACTTGCTTATTAAACGGCAGGTCGTTGAGTACAAATGGACCTTTAAGATGAAGACGGATGCTGATGGTGAATGTTACCATTTATAAAGCTCGACTTGTTGCAAAGAAGTTTCCGACAAGTTCAAAGAGTTGACTGTGAGAGACTTTCTCACCCATAGCGATGCTAAAGTCCACTGGAATTATGTTAGCAGTTGCTGCATTTTTCAATTATGAAATCTAGCAGATAGATGTCAAAACATCGTTTCCTTCCTTGAGGAAAGGTTGTATGAGATACAACCAGAAGTTTTGTCAGTCCTAAGGATGCTAAAAGGTGTGCAAGCTCCAGCAATCCTTCTATGGACTGGAGCAAGCATCTCGGAGTTGGAATATATGCTTTGATGAGGTGATCAAAGTTTTTGAGTCTATACAAAGTTTATGAGAAACTTGTATTTACAAGAAAGTGAGTGGGAGCACTATAGAATTTCTGATAAGTATATGTGGTTGACATATTGTTGATCGGAAATGATGTAGAATTTCTGGAAGGCATAAAGGCTTGTTTGAAAAGGGGTTTTCAAAAGAAGATCTAGAGAGACAGATCAAGACGCCTGATGAGACTTTCAATGAGTACATACCATGACAAGATTTTGAAAGAGTTCAAAATGGATCAGTCAAAGAAGGAGTTCTTGCCTAATTTGTAAGGTGTGAATTTGAGTGAGACTCAAAGCTCGACCACGCCAGAAGAAAGAGAAAGGACAAAGGTCGTCCCCTATGATTTAGCCATAGGCTCTATATTATGCCATGTTGTGTACTGCACCTGGTGTGTGCCTTGCCATGAGTCCGTCAAGGGGTACAAAAGTGATCCAGCAGTGGATCACTGGACAGCGGTCAAGATTATCCTTAGTAACTAAAGGATTAAGGAAATGTTTCTCGATTATGGAGGTGATAAAGAGTTTGTCGTAAAGAGTTACGTCGATGCAAGCTTTAACACCAACCCGGATGACTCTTAGTAGCAATCCGGATACATATAGTGGAGCAGCCATTTGGAATAGCTCCAAGTGGAGTGTGGTAGAAGCGTATATAGTAAGACATAGAGATTTGCAAAGTACACACGGATCTGAATGTCGCAGACCCATTGACTAAAAGACCTCTCTCGCATGCAAACCATGATCGAGCCCCAGAACTCATTGGGTGTTAGATTCATAACAATGCGAATCACATGGTGATGTGAACTAGAATACTGACTCTAGTGCAAGTGGGATACTATTGGAAATATGCCCTAGAGGCAATAATAAATTAGTTATTGTCATATTTCCTTGTTCATGATAATCGTTTATTATCCATGCTAGAATTCTATTGATTGGAAACACAGATACATGTGTGGATACATAGACAACACCATGTCCCTAGTATGCCTCTGATGGACTAGCTCGTTGATTAAAGATGGTTAAGGTTTCCTAGCCATGTACATGAGATGTCATTCGATAACGGGATCACATCATTAGGAGAATGATGTGATGGACAAGACCCAAACTATAAACTTAGCATATGATCGTGTCAGCTTATTGCTACAATTTCTGCATGTCAAGTATCTCTTCCTATGACCATGAGATCATGCAACTCACTAACACTGGAGGAGTACCTTGTGTGTATCAAACATCGCAACGTAACTGGGTGACTATAAACGTGCTCTACACTTATCTTCGAGGGTGTTTGTTAGGTTGGCATGGATCAAGACTGGAATTTGTTACTCCGTGTAATGGAGAGGTATCCCAGGGCCCACCCGGTAATACAACATCACAATAAGCCTTGCAAGCAATGTGACTAAGTGTTTGCCACAGGATCTTGTATTACGAAATGACTAAAGAGACTTGCCGGTGACGAGGTTGAACTAGGTATACAGATACCGATGATCGAATCTCGGCAAGTAACATACCGAAGAACAAAGGGAACATCATACGGGATTAACTGAATCCTTGACATAGAGGTTCGACCGATAAAGATCTTCATAGAATATGTAGGAACCAATATGGTCATCCAGGTCCTGCTATTGGTTATTGATCGTAGAGGTGTCTCGGTCATGTCTACATAGTTCTCGAACCCACAGGGTCTGCACACTTAAGGTTCGATGACGTTTCGGTAGTATAGATTTATGTATGATGGTGACTGAAGGTTGTCCGGAGTCCTGGATGAGATTCCGGACGTCACGAGGAGCTCCGGAATGGTGCGGAGGTAAAGATTGATATATGGGATAATAGTGTTTGTTCTCCGGAAGGGTTCCGGAATTCACCGGAAATAGTTTAGGATATTTCCCGAAATGTTCGGGGTACAAGGACGTTGACACTTTATTTGGGCCAAGAGGTAAATCCCATGAGGCTTTAGGAAGGTGCAAAAGGTGTTTTGCAAAGGCCAGGGGGACCCTGGTGTCTAGGGCCACACGTCGAGGACCTTGGCGTCTGGTCCTGGAGTCCAAGGAGGACTCTTACCTTGCGGGCAAACCGACCTTGAGGAGAATTTTTCTCCAATTTTCGACCCCAGGGCTTAGCATATAAATAAAGGGGCGGGGATAGCACTTGGAACACATCAAGAAACCCTAAGCCACGTGTTGCCTCTCCTCTAGTTTGTAGTTTCTCCTCTAGATCGGTTTCTGCGGTGCTTAGGCGAAGCCCTGCTGGAATTGTTCCACCAGCATCACCGCCACGCTGTCACGCTACCGGAGAACTCATCTATCTCTCCGCTCCCTCTTGCTGGATCAAGAAGGCGGAGATCGTCATCGAGCTGTACGTGTGCTGAACGCAGAGGTGTCGTCCGTTCGGTGCTAGATCGGAAGGACCGTGATCAAGATCGCGAGACGATTTGTGATTGGTTCGCGAGATGGATCATGATGAGATCGCAGGACGGATCGTGATCGTTTTGTGGGACAAATCATGATGGGATCCCGGGATGCTCGGCGATTTGGATCGCGGAGACGTTCGACTACATCAACCGCATTTCTTAACGCTTCCTGCTTAGCGATCTACAAGGATATGTAGATCCACTCTCCCTCTCGTAGATGCTCACCACCATGGATAGATCTTGCGTGTGCGTAGGAAATATTTTGTTTACCATGCAACGGTCCCCAACACATCCATCATTGTATATACCTTTTCCATATAATAAAGTTGGCACCCCCTACAAGACGGGGCTACTATCGTTCATACAAGATTGTGCAAAGATGGATACTTCAACAAGGCCATTTGGGGGCTTCCAACCCACCGGTTTTAGCTTACACGCCCTCTTGATCGGCTTTTTAGCCACCATAAGGCCCAGTTGCATTCCCAAAAGTTGACTCCATCAACAAGGTCATTTGAGGGCTTCCAACCCACCGGGTTTACCTTACACACCCTCTTGATCGGCTCTTCAGCCACCATAAGGCCGGGTTGCATACCCCAAAGCTGACTCCGTCAACAAGGTCATTTGGGGCCTTCCAACCCACCGGGTTTAACTTACACACCCTCTTGATTGGCTCTTCAGCCATCGCAAGGCCGGGTTGTATGCCCAAAAGTTGACTCCATCAACAAGGTCATTTGGGGGCTTCCAACCCACCGGGTTTAGCTTATACACCCTCTTGATCGGCTCTTCACCCACCGCAAGTTCGAGTTAAATCTGCATGTATGATGCTGCTGCTGCTCCGCTAGGTGACCCGTGGAACTCTTACTAGTTAATCTCGACTAGAGACCCTGAGCTGATCAAAATACTTGACAGTCACTCTCCACAGAGACCCTGTACTGGTTAAGGTTAAACCGGCGGCTCTTGTCATGTGAGGGCCGGCTTACATAAAGCGAGGATAAACTCACCCATCTGTTGGAGACTCTCTGCCTTGTGGCCCGTTCGTACTCTTAAACAATTACTATTTTAAAGACCCTACATTGTTTAAGGTTCAAACGACGGATTTACATCGCGTGAGAAGTAGCTTATGGGCCTAGGGGTACTCATGCCCTGCTGTGCCTCTCCACTGTATGGCTCGTTGTACTCTTATCAGTTAATCTCGACCAGACACCCTGAGTTGATCAAAGTATTTGACAGTCACCCTCACCAAAGACCCTATACTGTTAGAGTTCAAACGAAGAAGTCATGCCATGGAGAGCTGGCATATGAGTTTTCGAAAAAATAAAAAGCAAGGTTATAAAAGATTTAACATCTTTGGGTTGTGCTTTTCAAGCCACCCTAAAAAAGATATAGAATATACTTTGTCTTGTTTGTTTTTGCAGGTCTTGTCTCTTAAGATAAGCTGCCATTAAGTGTGACGAAAGATGGTCATGGTTAGAACACAAGACAGATAAGTGCATAAAGATATTCAAGTTCTAAACGTGCACGATGGCATGACAGAGGCAATCCAGTTTTTTGCTAAGGCTATTACAAAGATCTCCAAGAGCCCCAAAATCTGTGGATTCAAAGTTTTTTGAAGACACATATAAACATTGGTGGCTTAACCAGATGTGTTACCTTCAATCAAATACAACTTGTTCAACTCGTCGGCAGATCATCCTGCGCTGGGTCTTCGGCCTCTTCGATCTGAAGGTTGTCCACATCCCAGTTGTAGTTTGTCAATGCCTCAAACTGAGCTTCGTCAAAGAGGGGAGATGGTTCAATTTCAGGGGCAAAGAGTTGCTTACGGCGTGCAAGAACCAAGTCTCTGGCTTCGAAAGTTGGGCAGCGCACTCGTTTGCTATCTTCACCATAAGCCGCCTAATATGAGGTCAGATCAATCTCATTGACGAGTGTTGATGCGAGCACTCAGGAGGCCTTCATACAGTGGGCGTAGTCAGCTTGAGTAAATTATGAGCCATCATCTTTCTTGGACGGGAAACCATCCATCATCTCCTCGGTAGTCAGTTCAGGAGCGAAAGCCAGCGACTGGCTTAAAGCAGCCATTGCTCCCTTTCGGGGGGCTGATCACTTCAGCTCTTCAATTTGCTTGGGCAGGGTGAACAAAACTTCTATCACCCCTTTCATAAATTTGGGGACACCTTTTTTAGTCAGCATCACCTTGATGGTACACAGGGTCCCGCAATACAGCTGCTCCATCAAGGTATATACTGCTTTCAGCTTCATCAAACTGTTAGAGGACAGTTGGTGGCTTCTCTGGCCTGCAGAGAAAGTCAGAAGTTATAAGCCGCCCGCAAAGTTTTTCAACAAGATAAGGAATTTTTCTAAGTCTCAATTACTTACCAAATATGGCAGCAGTCATCCTAGATATATGACGCTTGAGGGTTTTCAACTCCTCTGATACAAGCTTTAGCTGCTCCTCAGCATCTTCTGCACGCATAATCGGGACGTTTGTTTAGATTCGATGGCCTTTTTGAATGCGGCAAAATCAGCCTGAACTTTCTCAAGTTCTTCGCCAGCGACCCACCATTTCTCTTCCGCTTCAGCCTGAGCAGCTTGGTGTGAAGTAATATTTTCTTTAAGGCCGGTCAGATCATACTTGGCCATGTCCAAGGCTTCCTACATAGTGCAAATAAGATTCACGAGTTCTAAGTCGCCAAGATGAGACGTTAGTAGTCAGAAGTGATGAAGCTATCATGTTACAAGTCTCAAGCAGATTGCAAGCAATATACTTGACACTTGGGGGCTAATGTCTATATTTTCTCTCAAAGTCTACAATGATTGAAAGCCCCGGCTCATCTTCATGAAGTTAAGCCAGTACTTGGGGGCTACATTTGGCGCTTTTTAGGCAATGAAGCTCCAGCTCATCATTATTATAATGACTCGAACTTGGGGCTACACTTGGATCTAATCTTCAAGTAAGTACCGGCTTATTATCTATATTAACCTGTCACTTGGGGGCTACATGCCAAGCTACTTTCAATATAACAAAAGTTGGAAGACCCGGTCTATTATTTACAATACTAAAACAGATCTTGGTGGCTACATAAGGATATAAGGAAAAAACAAGAGAGGGGGAGTACCTCATATTTTTTCTTCATCAGTCCAACAAGCTTGGACTCCATGTTACGGCTTGCAGAGAGGGGTTTTAGATAACCAGCGTGTAACTCATCTGCAATTAGCTTTTCTAAGTTGGGGAATTCAAAGTCAATCTTCTCTGGTGAGGGTGCTTCATTCTTGCCGGTATGTCTTGTTAACACATGAGGATCAGGAGAGTGGTAACCCGCCCCAGTGACAACAACTTATGGAGGAGCCGTATCTTCGGCGGATGTTGAAGGGCTAGGCGGCTTAGGCTCAGCTTATGGAGGACCTTCAGGAGCATCCATGTCATGGTCGGTCGGCTGAGAGGATTGAGGGGCATCTTCAGGTGCATCTTTTCTGGCCTCGGAGGGATCAACGTGAGCTACATGAGAGTCTGGGTTGGCAGTCTCCGGCTCTTGAACAGTATGAGTGGTGGTTGACCCTCCTGTTTTCCTTCATTTCGCTTGAGCCCTGGAAGCAAAAAGATTATTATACAGCAGAAGGACAGGGGTGTTAGCATATATTGTGGAATATAATGGTACGTACTCTAGGTTGATTTTAAGAGGAGGCAGCTTGGATGCGGTTGAGTCGCCAGACGAAGGGGGCGGCTCCTAAGAGGTGAAGGTGGTAAAAACAAAATAAGATACAATGCAAAGGCGGCATACAGACATTAGAGTCATTTTGAAGGAATACCTCAGCACGACATTTCTTAGGAGCCGGAGAGTTTGGCAAGCCGGCCAAGAGGTCTTCAGAGCCGGCGCTCCGGGTATGACGTCTAGAGTCATGTTGTTGCTTTTTCAAAAGAAAGTTGGGATCCAAATAAGCAATAGGATGTGAAAAGGGAACTTTCCGGATGACCAGCCATATTTTCTCTCGTGGCAAGATTTCTAAGTCGGAGGAAATGTAAGTTACCTCAGTGGCGTCGACGTGACTTGTTTCCACTTCCTCCTGTGAACAATCATCGTCAATAAGTTGCATAAAGAGACGGCCAAGGGAGTCAAGTTCTACCTCCGAGTCTTCAAGCTCAAGCAGTTCCTGAGCAGAGGTTTTCTTCTTACGGCCACGGGTTTTATCCGCCTTAGACTTCTTCTTCAAAGGAGGAGTATATCTTTTTTTTCTAGAAAGTAGAGTCGACATGTGTGCAAGCCACCGGAAGATTAAAAGGAGCAAAGCAGGAGGTTAAGACAAACAAGCAAATTGTTGAAAAGGGTCTTCTTACATCTGGAGCCGGGTTCTTGACATAGAAAGGTTTCAACCTGATTTGGTTGCAAATGTCTTGAGGTTCGCCTAAAAGTGACTTGACGGCAGAATTAATATCTTGCTCTATCAAAGAGGTGGTGTTGAAATGAAGAGGGTCATTCCGCACTCGTATATTCGCACATGAGTCTGTCATGCCGGCTTAGCGGCAAGATTCTCCAGGTAACCCAGCAGCGAGTTATATCGACACCGGCCAATCCATTACCCATTAAGTCTCTGATCTTTGCGAAGGCCGCAGCATACTGCACTCGCTCTGTGGCGGACATCCGGTCTAGGAGCTCGGTGGAGGTGCAAAGCCGGGTAGGACGGTAACCCAACAGTGGATTCTCTTCTTTCGGGGAAGTATCCTTGCAATAGAACCAGGTTTTGTTCCAGTCTTTGGGGTGACTAGGCAAGACGACTGCTGGATAGGGCATATCTCTCCGCCTCTGGATAGGAGACGCCTCCAAGCTCCAAACTCGGTCCAGCCGCCACTTTAGTTTGGCGATTGATATAAAAGAAGTCACGGAAGAGGTCAACATACGGCTCTTCTTGCAGATATGCCTCGCATAGGACTTGGAACCGACACATGTTGGTGATAGAATTAGGGCCTATGTCTTGTGGGTGAAGCTTGAAAAAGTGAAGGACGTCCCAGAATTTTCTTGACCCGGGCGGGCTAAAACCTCGTAGGAGGTGATCGGTAAATAAGACAACTTCCCTTCCTGAGGTGTGGGTCTGATTTCTGGCCCTAGAACCCGCCAATGTATAACGTCCCGAGCCGGAAAGACGCCCATTTCTACGAAGTCAAGCAGAAGCGCCTCGGTGACTCCGGAGCCAACCCAATCGCAAGACGCAGGCGCTTTCGACATGATGGTGGGTTAAACTATGAGAGGACGCAAGGTGTGGCGGGTTAGAAACGCTAGATAATCAAGACATCTATGGTCAACATGATGATGATGCTAATGTGAGTTATGGCCAAGTTCTAAGCCACCTTCATATTTTATCAGAGAGCCAACAGTGTGATGGCGGGTTAAATGGACAGGGCAATGTTGAAAATATTGCTAAGTGTGGGCAAATAGGTTTCGCCTATTTTTGCTACAGCAACAAGATCTACAGGCGAAGATAAAATGAAATATATTATAAACCTAAAAAAGAAATGGAAGAACAAATGGCCATTACACAGATGAAAATGTTTGCAGATCTACAATGAACAGAATATGAACATCGAGCGGACGGCCGCGACAGATAGGCAGCATTATAAGAGTCAAGGAACTACTCATCATCTAAGCTGTGAAGAACAATCGGATGAATGGCGGCGAACACTAAAGAAATCCGATGAGTTCGGAAGGGATCTAAACAAGACGAATGCGGATTTATCAATGAGTGAGAATGGCACCTGGTGGATGCGGACGAACACAAGAAGCTCTAGATTGAATCAGCTTGATGTAGCGGCCGATGTTGGAGACGACGACAAGGTCCGGTCCGTACGGCGGGGGTTTAGTCGCACGAGTGTTGAAGGAGGAAGAAGAAGGACAGTGGCGGCGGAGAAAAGAAAGGCACCCCTCGTTTCCCTATTTATGAGATGAGACAGTAACAATGCGTGCGAGAATCGAGGAGGCGCAATGATGATTGACCGAAAGGGACGCCTCGATTTTTGGGCTGACCGTTTAATGAGTTGATCCATGGCAACGTCACAGAATCTTTTTGGCATATCCAAGATGACGTCATGGAGGTTATGGTTTTTTCTCTTTCAAAAGACAAAGACATGAGACTCGCTGCCAATTAAGTTGGAAGATTGACATGAACATGTTCAAATCAATCTGGGGCCTAATGTTGGGGATATAACCCCATGGTGAGACCCGTCAGGAGGGGCCGGGTCACACCTGGCGGCTTATAATCAAGATCCTTAAGGTGGGCTGGAAGACTGAAGGCTAGACCGCATGGCGGTTTACCAGACGGACCAAGATGAAGGCCCAGAGACAGAAGCTGGCACAAGACCCGGGCGTGTAAGCCGTCCGGAGATGGCTTGTCCAGGAAGGCAGGGCGGCTTAGAGATAGGGTCGAATACCTTGTATGGGTCGTTTTGGGACTCTTGTAAACCCAGGGCCTCGACCTCCTATATAAAGGCGAGTCCCAGGGGCGGCTTAGGCAGAAACAAACGAATCGAGAGCTAGGTCAAGCGAAATTGCTCCCTTGTAATCGATACTCCATCTATACAACATAAAGCAGGACGTAAGCTTTTACCTCTTCTTGAGGGGCCGAACCTAGGTAAACTCGCGTCTCTCGTCCTGATCAACCCCTTTGAGTCCACCTCCTTAGTGATGGCCTCGAACCTAAGTCTCCAGACATCTGTCGTGACAAAACCACGACATAAGGCGAGGTGGCTAGATGTGATGGGAAGAGGATGCTCTGATACCATGTAAGCTTTCGTGAAGTGTCGTACCCTTCGTGGCCGACGGGTGCGTGTTTATATAAGGCAGGAGCCGATCCGTGATAAGGCTTACATTGTTGAGATTGAAATCTTAGAAAGCAAGGGATAGGAGATAGTTGGGGATAAACATGCCATAGCTAGCTACGCCAACCACCACCCAAAATATACCTTGGACTCTACGTTACAAAAGGCAAAGAAATATCTCAACATACATGCACATATATCGCGTGTTGAACAATAGCAAAAAACACTATAAATTCCGTCACAAGCGTAATGTATCTCTCTCATGAGGATACATAGGTTACACGCCTATCATCCCACAAGAACCATTGAAAATTAACGCCACGTATTATTCAGAGTTTTCTGGAATGAGACAATTAAGATATGATGATGTTACAGCCCACTAAAAGGCTTGAGAAATAAGTATACTATGGGAATACTATCTATGCAGTTGTCCTGTCGCAGTGTGCACTTTGCGCAGTCCACTCATCAAGGCATGTATAATGATGGCATATGGATGCATATGCCTCATGATAAAAAATAGGTTGAAGCATCTACATTGATTTTTTTCCAATGCAAGCTATCATTAGTGGGCATCATTAAAGAATAAAAAATAAAGATTCTACTGCACATGCATCTTTACTTTTCAATCTAACTTTTCAGCTTTTTACACCGGACCACATTTTTTCTCTCCAAACACCCGTCTCCTATAAAGGATCCCGCTTTCTCATCCAAACCTATTTTTTCTGACATCCGAACCTACATGACATATGAAGCATCACCATGAAGCTATGCATTGAACATATGAAGCATCACCATAAAGCTATGCATTGTACGTGGCCTCAGGCGCCTCCTCCTCACCCCGAAGAAGGGACCGAATCCCAAGACCCCAAAAGCGTTGTCCCTCTCCCATCCCGCAAGCAAAAGATTTCTGCGCCGTGCACTGTACTGATCCCCCATCCCCTCCCTCCCCTTCCATTGATCGCTCCTGCTCTGCTTTTTCTCCACGCAGACACACACAGCCACGGTCAAGCCTCCTCCTCCTCCGCCAGACGGCCCGGCCAACCAACGCCACCACTAAACCAGCCCCCTTCCTCCTCCTCGCGAATGCCGCCTGTTTGCTCGGGTGCTCACGAGAGGAGAGCGCGTTAGCCCCGGCCGCGCGGCGGCGACATGGGGGAGGCGGATTTGGAGGACGTGGTGCTCTACTGGTCGGTCCGGGAGATCAAGGACGACGAACTCTACAGGGACAAGGTACACCCACCTGCGCCATCCTTCCATCCGTCCATCCCGAGGTTGCCGCTGCTAGTAGTTCCGGTCCGGATGCTGATTTCTGCGAGCGGCCGCGCGGTTTGACAAGCCTTTTTATTTTTCGAATCTGCACACATGTACGTCGTACGGACCACGGACCGGCGAAGCGTACGAGCGCGTATGTGCGCCAGCTAGGTTTCTACTCCATCAACTCGTGCTTAAATCCCGCGTAGTCGAACTTGGGACAGTTGCTGGATGCTCCAAATGATGAAATGATGGTGCTCTGTTCTGTCTCTGTGTGTGTGTGTTGTCCGTGCGCTCGGGTTTAGAAGGGGTTTCTGTCCACGTGTCATGGAAGTGCAGTTGGCAAGTGCTTAGCATTGTCAATTTGGTTTACCAAGTCCTGACTGCCAATCCTGGGCAATCTGAGAGCCAGTTACCATGATTGTTGCACACTTGCAGGCTTGGTGATACATGTCTGTCAGGAAATTACATGTTGCCGTTGGTGCCATATGCTACTGATTCTGGCTAACTAGTTGTCATCCATGAATCTAATGTTACTGACTGAGTGGAGGTGCTCACTGCTGTTGAAAAAAAATGCCACACTAATTTGCTATGCCCATGATGTACAATCATTTCTCAAGTCTTTTAGTGGGCTGTGTGGCGGAAATTATAAATTGTTTTGCTATGAAAGACTTTATGTATACAGTTGAGCAGTACAGTAACCTCCTTTGTGATATGAGGAGCTTAACCCCTGTATTGATCCTTGCTTGTTCTACTTCTTCCAGTGTACTCTGTTAGCATTAATTACATGCCATTTTTGTGCCCAAGGAACTGTTGGATAATCTTTTGCCAGCTATAATCATTTCTCATTTGTGACCTCATTTGTGTTTAGGTTGTAACCATCCCCTGCAACTTCAAGTCACTTGATCACTATCTCGTATCGTTTCGTGTGCCTCTGATTGAAGAAACAAGGTCAAATCTGTGCTCATCCCTTCAACTCATCAGTGAAGCACCCTCGTCCAAAATACTTTCCATGGAGTTGGCAGGGAAATTGGAATCATACTTTATGGATGTGGACTCTTGGGATAATGATGCTGGTTTTTCTACTGGGAATTATACTGTGAGGAATGGTGACATATTAGTTTTGTCTAGCATAAAACCTGAAGCTGCAAAGGACTTAAACCACCATGGTGTGACATACTGCTTGGCAATGGTTACTGAGATTTGTATGGATGATGAATACCAGAAGGGCTTCAGAGTCAAAGTTGCAAAGAATATTGGTTTGGAAGAAGAAGACTTAAACAAACTCAAACATGCTATATTTCTCAACAATATCACGACAAACATGCGGATATGGAAAGCACTTACCTTTGACACACACATGGATAACAATTTCACAGTAATCAAGTCGCTCTTAGCCCCCACAAATTTGGTAACATGACATGAATACTTGTGTTTTTGTTTTACTAGTTGCCATTATAAATTAGTACAAGACCTAACTTTTTGAGCTTCTCTTTGTTGTCTCTGTTGCAGGGTGAGGATGTTTGCGATGTCTGTATTAAACAGGATGGGGGCTGTTTGGCTTCTTTCACAGAGCAACTACTTTCTACTAAGCTTAATCGATCACAAGTGGATGCTATTGAATCTGTCATCTCGGCTGTACAGTGTGGGCATGTGAACCTCATGAAGCTTATATGGGGCCCACCAGGTACTGGAAAGACCAAGACAGTTAGTGCTTTATTGTGGGTTTTGGCGTGTTTGAAATGCAGAACTCTTACTTGTGCTCCCACTAATGTTGCTATCTTTGGCGTTTGCACTTGTTTCCTTAAAATATTGAAGGATTTCAATGAGATAATTGATGACAATGGATTGCCTTTTTCACTTGGAGATATCTTGCTGTTTGGAAGCAGGTCTAACATGGATATCACCGAGGATCTTCAGGAAGTTTTCTTGGATTTTCGTGTCGATGAACTTGTGGAATGCTTTTCATCGTCATCCGGATGGAACTACAGAATAGCTTCAATGGTATCCTTTTTTGAAGACTGTGCTTCACGGTATGATATGCTTCTTGAGGATGAAGGAAATAGTGATCCTGCGAGCTTTGTGGACTTCATAAAGAAGCAGTTTGATGTGACTGCAGTAGCTCTGAAAAGATGCATAATGAAGTTGTGGGTTCACCTTCCTGGAAGGTGCTTTTCTCATGATAGTGTCATAAATATTTCTACGTTGCTTAATATGCTAGACAAAATTGGCACCCTTCTGTGCAATGCAGACATGACCGACGAGGGCTTGAAAAGGGGCCTTGGTTGTCTGTCAACTGAAAACTCCATTTGTGCAAAGCCTATATCTTCACTTGAGAAGGAACTGGATGGAGCAAGGTCTACATGCCTTAAATTGCTAAAAAATCTGCTACACTCTCTTAACTTACCCACTGGAGTAGATAAAAACTGGGTCAAGAACTACTGCATACGTAACGCAACACTTCTTTTCTGTACTACCTCTAGTTCTTATCACTTACATGACACGAATATTGCACCCCTCGATGTATTAATTGTTGATGAGGCTGCTCAAGTACGGGAGTGTGAATTGGTGATCTCACTACGGCTACATTGGCTAAAACATGTTGTTTTGGTAGGGGATGACTGTCAGCTGAGTGCGATGGTTAAAAGCAAAGTAAGGTTTTGTGTCACCCTCTTTATACTGTTTGGTTTCATTTCTTAGTCAGTGATGCGTTCAACAAGATAAAATTGTGATACTGAAATGCTACGGCACTTTTTTCTTGAAAACAAATGTAAAGGCCACATCTTCTCTGTATGTTCCGTTTGTTATTGATCTGTTTTTGATAATCTTAGTTCTTACCTTTCATTGTTTATCTCTAGGTATCTAAAGAAGCTGGATTTGGAACAAGTCTTTTTGGGAGATTAATTAAGCTAAAAATTGAAAAACATTTGCTGAATATACAGTATCGCATGAATCCTTGTATCAGCTTATTTCCAAATGCTCGGTTTTATGAGAGGAAGATCTTAGATGGTCCCAGTGTCATATCTCCTAGCTATAATAAGGATTACGCATGCCTCCCTTTTGGCAGCTACACATTTATAAATGTCACTGATGGAAGGGAAGACAAAGAGGGTACAGGAAACAGTCGGAGAAACATGGTTGAAGTTGCTATTGTTTTGCACCTAATCCACACCATCTTTAAATGTATGTTTATAAGTTGAACTCTATCATTTTTTTAACCTTAATATCCTTTCTAGTTATTAATTTTCTATGAAGCTACTTAGCTAATATAACATGGTACCCGCAAAAAAACCTAGTATAACATTGGATCTTTGCAAGCTTACATGGTTTTCCTTTCTTGTACGTACTACATACAGCATAACCTTCATTGGTAGAAAGGTCAACAATAATCTATATTCAAGAGTCCAGTTTTCTATATGTGTATATCGAAATCATGATTGCATCATTCCGGCTTTATGAAAATTCAGTTCTACAGCCCTGTTGTTCGGTAGACAATGTTAAAAAAAATAGACAACGGAGAACATTTAGTAGATAACATTAAAGCTGAAACGCTATGCTCTATTAGAGTTGTTATCCACTGCATGCACCCGCTTACGCAACTTTTATTCTCGTCAGAGTGGAAAAGCATCGATTTGGTGATGCAGAATCAACTTAAGTTTGCTGAAGAAAATTGTTTTAGTAGCCTTGTCCAAAATTTGATCACTCAAGTTTTTTCTGCAGCATGGAAAAAGACAGGCCAAAGTTTCAGCATCGGTGTGGTCTCTCCATATAATTCTCAGGTTGATGCAATTAAAATTAGACTTGGCGAAAAATACGATACATGTGATGGCTTTCATGTGCGGGTGAAATCCATTGATGGTTTCCAAGGAGAAGAGGATGATATAATAATACTGTCAACTGTCAGATCCAATGGGAGAGGAGTTGTTGGATTTCTTGCTGATAACCGAAGAACAAATGTTGCTCTTACCAGAGCAAGGTGTGCATTTTTTTTGCGGTCCCTTGTTTTCTAGCTGTTCAAAGTAAGTAAAACTGATGATATAAATCATCTGATCGATGCTTTATTTCATGCAGGCACTGTCTTTGGATTGTTGGGAATGCTCATACACTGTATAAAAGTGGAACCGAATGGACAGATCTTGTTACTGATGCAGAAAGACGGAAATGTGTTTTTAGTGCCACTAATGACGCAACCATCTGTAGGTTGGTTTTGCAAGTAAAGCAAGAGCTTGATGAACTTGATGATCTTCTGAATGCCGATTCAGTGGTTTTCAGCAATACCAGATGGAAGGTAAGTACCACGGTTTCAGTGATTTTAGCCAGTTGGGCTTTGAACATACTTTCATGTTTTCTAATATGTCACAGAATGTGAACCACATTTATGTACATATGTCTTAGGAAACTCATTCTTGTTGTCAGGGAGTTAGGGTTTACTAAATATACACTTCCTTTATAGTGTGATTTTGTGTGTTCATGAATAGACATGTCTCGCTTTTTAGAATCATGTATGGGGTTTGCTTGTCTCTGCTAGCTAGGCTGTTTGCTCTGTAATAGGACTGTGAGTGATTTGTAATTAAGATTTCCGGGACATGTGCTACTTTGTACCATGCTATGTCAGTTATATGGTTCTTTTCTATAGAGTACATAACATCTTGTGAACCTCCTAGTTTTCTTGAAGAACACTGTTCTTCCATTTTTCTTGTATATTCTTTTTCTCAGGTTCTGTTTTTCATACTTCTAAATTCAACAGGTCATTCTTAGCGATGAGTTTAGGAAGTCTTTCAGCAAACTAAAATCACCACAGCTCAGAAGGGAAGTACTCCAAAAGCTTATCAAACTTGGACGTGGTTGGAGGACAACAGTTAAGAACCTCGATATACCTGGTGTTTCTCATCTTCCAAAAGTATACAAGGTCCGGGACCTGTATCTTGTATGGAATACTGACATGGAGAAAACCGATAGAAGGTATTTCCAGATAATTAAAATTTGGGACCTACTATCACAGCAAAATGCTGCAAGAATGATTCAACGCCTCGAGAATTTGTTTTCCATGTACACGGATGATTACCTGGATCACTGCAGGAGAGTGCAGACACAGGGGTATGAGTTAGTTGTTTATTATTAATGGGCTATAGTCAGGTCCCTTCTATTTTCCATTAACCTATGATGCTTATAATTCAACCTTTTTGTAAATAGTCATGCCTACAAATGAACTGCATGTAGACATTCTTCTAACTTTTGCCGTCCTTTTTGTTGTGGATAACAGGAAACTGGAGGTTCCTAAGGTTTGGGATGTTGGGCATGATATTATTCGCTTTAACATGGATTGCAAAGTTGATGATCATGAAGAGCATGATTTCGCGGATACATCATATGCCATTGAGAATTCAAAAGTTAGCGAAAGCTTCTTGCTCATGAAGTTCTACTCTTTATCATCTGGAATGGCAAAGCATTTGCTGACAGCTACTGATGGGTCTGAAATCAACATCCCCTTTGAACTGAGTGATGAAGAGCGGGTCATAATCCAATTCCCTCTCACTAGTTTTATACTTGGGAGGTCGGGCACTGGAAAAACCACTGTATTGACAATGAAACTGATTCAAAAAGAGCAACTGTCATTGATTGCATCCCAAGGTCTAAATTTGGATGGAGCTGACTTGTCCGTGGTGGGTGACAATAATATTATGCCACTAAAGAATGCAGGAGAAAGTTCTGTGAAGCAAGTATTTATCACTGTGAGCCCAAAGTTATGTTCAGCCATAAAAGATCACATCTGCAGACTTAAAACGTAAGTCTGTTCAATTGGAACCCTATTTAAAAGTACTACATATGTTTACACCATTTTGTAAATGATATTGATACAGCTATTTAAAGTGGACAGAAATCTACTTTTTTATTTGTACTCTGTTCTGCTGTATTGCTAACCTCTCATGCTCTTTAGACCCTTTGTCATGCCATTTTAAGGGTAAATGCTTTTATTCATCTGAAGTTCATTTTATCTTTAAGATATGATTTTAGGAATTTAAAAAAACATTGCAAGTACGGGGAACTACCACTTGCAGGCCAGGCTGAACTGGGCTGGGGCGTGCAAGCTGGTTCAGTGACTTCTTTGAACGATATTTGCTTTGCTTATTTTATGATTTGTGTCAACAATGATACTCATATTAATTCCAATTTATTACAACCCTATATAGATTTGGCACTGGTGATGTCTCTGATCAGCCAAGCATTCTACGCATGCATGACATCATGGATGACCTGGAAGAGTTTACAGAAATTCCTGACAATTTTTGTGATCTACCTCATGAGCACTATCCTCTTACTATAACATATCGGAAGTTTTTGATGATGCTTGATCGAACATGTCGGAGATCGTTTTTCGATGCATTTTATGGTGAAATGAAGTCTAGCTTTGAGAGAGGTCATTCAAGATCTCGTGCAGTGCAAACTTCTATTGAATTGAATGAAGTTACCTACGAAAAATTTGCTACTTTCTACTGGTCTCGTTTTAATAAAGATCTGACCAAGAAATTTGATGCGTCCACTGTCTTCACTGAAATAGTTTCTCACATTAAGGGCACATATCAAGCAACAGGGCCTTATACTGGCAGACTGGGAAGAAAAGATTATGTGATGCTCTCAGATAAAAGATTTTCATCTTTGAACAAAGAGAAAAGAAATAAAATTTATGATATATTCCTTGAATACGAGAGTATGAAATCCACTGCCAGAGAGTTTGATTTGTCAGATTTTGTCAATAGCCTTCACACCAGTCTTGTATCCGAGGGCTACAATGGAGATCTACTGGACTTCGTTTACATAGACGAGGTGCAGGATCTAACCATGACACAAATAGCACTTCTTAAGTACGTCTGCAGGAACTTCAAGGAAGGCTTCCTTTTTGCTGGTGACACTGCACAGACTATAGCAAGGGGTATTGATTTCAGGTTTGAAGATATCCGTTCACTTTTTTATACTGCATTCGTCACAGAAACTGATGCATTTAATCAAGGACTTAAACATGGGGTCCATCTCTCCGATATGTTCCAATTGTCTCAAAATTTCCGCACACATTGTGGCATCCTCCGTATGGCACAAAGTATTATGAGTCTTCTATGCTCCTTTTTCCCATCAAGTGTTGACCAGCTTAGTCCAGAGATTGGACTTGTGTATGGAGAAGCTCCTGTGCTGCTGGAGTCGGACAACGATGAAAATGCAATTATGAGTATTTTTGGAGAAAGCAAAAGTAAACATGGTAATCTGTATGGCTTTGGTGCTGAGCAAGTCATATTAGTTCGTGATGCTGCTGCCAAAAAACAAATTATCGATCTTATTGGTAAACAGGCTCTTGTTTTGACTATTGTTGAATGTAAGGGCCTTGAGTTTCAGGTATGAACCTATCAATTTACTTTCATCTGTGTTCTTTTGAAGGGAAATTTCATGTGTGTTAATTTTGCAAATGTTTCAATTGTAAAATGCGCTGTTTCAAAATGTTGTTACTTACGTCAGAGGTATTGTGTAGGATGTGCTGTTGTATAACTTTTTTGGTTCGTCACCTTTAAGAAATAAATGGAGAGTTCTGTATGGCTACATGAAAGATAAGGATATTATAGCACACTCTGAGGGGATCTCTCACCCAGATTTTGACAGAAGCAAGCATTATCTACTCTGTTCAGAGCTGAAGCAACTCTATGTTGCAATCACACGCACTAGGCAAAGACTATGGATATGTGAAAATACAGAGGATTATTGTAGACCAATGTTTGACTACTGGAAGAAGTTGTGTCTTGTAGAAGTTAGATTACTTGATTCTGCCCTCATCCAGGCCATGAAGACAGGGAGCAGCTGTGATGATTGGAGGCTACGGGGAACCAAGGTTAGTGATCTTTACTTGTTTTGTCTGGAAAGCCAATTTTAATTCATCATGCTATGCATTCTCCGACGCTCTATGCCATGTTCAGTCTGCCACTGCATCTGAGGTCTTTGCTCATGGGTCCGAAATCCCTGCACGGTGATGGCCTGCTGTCAACGGCGATGCCCGAGGGGTGCCGTCACCTCCTTGGAAGCATTGGCATGACCCTGACCAGACCTCCTCGAGCACTGGGAGAAATCCTAGGTCTGGCCTCCCGGACCGGGCAGCGGCGGCGTATCAACGCCAATCCCCTCTTGAAGGTGCTGCTTTGGCTGCAAGTGGAGTACTTGATGCAGGAGCTGGTGACTGGTGATGCATCACTCTGGCGTAAACTGCTATACGGGGAGCAGGTCACAACGTATGCCAGCACCGGCGCTCCCCCAACGAATGCTACTTCAGTTCCTGTCGCCCTCTGCCCTTCACCCGCCAACTTTCTAGGCACAGGGGTACGAGGTATGTTGGCCTGGGCAGTCCTGGAGCTGCAATCGTCCCTGGAGGTGTCTGGCAATGGCGGTGATGCTGCCCTTTTGCTCCGAGTCTCGGTGCCTCGCCATTTTTGGCTGGAGCCAAGGCTGGGCGAGGCCTAATGTCTTTGTGTGTCTGTAGTTGAGGGCACCTCCTTACCTAGTTGTGGTCACTTGGTGAGGACGGTCGTGTGTGTGTGTGTGCGTGTGTGTGTGTGTGTGTCCCTCCTTTCTGAAGGTTGTACCCCTGATGTCTTCCTGTTCAATGAAATGAAACGCAAACTCATTTGCGTTTTCTCAAAAAGAAATTCTTAATATTTTTTAATTAATGGGGTTTTTGTTTCTCACAATTGTTCTATGCACACAGATTTTTTGCTAGGTGGGTCATGGAGCATAATCATAACTACTTACTGTTTTTTCTGTACTTGTCTTTTATCATTGTTATTCCATATGATAATTCTCCTTTTTTTTTAGTTATTCAATGAGGGGCAATTCGAGATGGCTACCATGTGTTTCGAAAAGGCTGGTGATGCACACAGAGAGAAGTGGGCAAGAGCTGCTGGACTTGTAGCGATTGCTGACCGTGCCATCTCCACAAATTTGGAGTTAGGCAAGGCTTCGTTGCAAACGGCATCAGAGATTTATGAGGCCATAGGAATGCATGAGAAAGCTGCTACGTGCTATATCAAATTAGGCGACTACAAAAGAGCAGGTCTGCCAACTCCATAATTTCCAAGCCGCATCCAATTGAGATTTCGTCATTAGCGGTCTACAAATGACAAGTTGTTCTTAAAGAGTTGCCATATAAGTAAATGTCATTGAATCTCAAAATATTATTTCGAAATGATATCCCTACTTAAATTGCAGATATGCTAATTCTTACCTTTCATATGGAGTGTTACCGACTAAACATTGTGTTCCATGCATTGCCATAGGTATGGTCTACATGCAAAAATGTGGTACTTCTAGACTTGAGGATGCTGGTGACTGTTTTGCTAGGGCTGAATGCTGGTCAGAGGCAGCTGAAGTGTTCTTCAAAGCTAAATGTTACACCAAGTGTTTCTCCATGTGCTCAAAAGGAAAGCAATTATTCAATCTGGGCTTGCAGTTTCTGCAACAGTTGGAGGAGGAACATTCGCTCGAGAATTCAAAGTCCTTGGAGGTTTCTGCAATTAGATCGAAGTATCTGGATAATTGTGCTCAACATTGTTTTGAGTGTGGTGACATGAAGCGTATGATGCCTTTTGTTAAGGCTTTCAGCTCTATGGATAATGTACATGCATTCTTAAAGTCTAGGAATCTTCTTGACGAACTGTTTAGTTTAGAGATGGAAAAGGGTAATTTCATTGAAGCTGCAGGAATAGCAAGGCATAAAGGAGATGCCTTGCTGGAGGTGAAAATGCTTGAGAAGGTAGATTTATTTGAGGATGCAACGCGGCTTCTACTCCTCCACATCATTGTAAACTCCTTCTGGTCTTTAAATAACAAAGGGTGGCCTCCCAAAAGAAATCCAGAGAAGGAACAGTTGCTTGCAGAAGCCAAAGAGATGGCAAAGAAGGTCTCTGATTGCTTCTACTCCTTTGTTTGCCTGGAAGCTGATGCACTATCGGATGTGATTAAGTCTCTTCCCGATTTAACTTGCACTTTGCTTGAGGGCAGAAAATGTGGAAATTTGTTTGTTGAATATATTACTTCCCGTTCGATCATTGATGTTCATCTTCAGTCTCGAACCTCTGGATACAATTTACATATAGGGCCAGGATCTGAAGATGAAAATGGTTGTAATGATCTGCTGGCTTCTAACCAGATGTCACCCCAGACTCTGTTTTATGTCTGGAATCACTGGAAGTCGATCATACTCAAAGTACTATGTCATTTTCGCTACACTGATAGTCCAGAACTAAATGATTACACAGTTATGTATGAAGATCTTTTCACCAAGTACTTTGGATTGAGAAAAGATGAAGAAGGTGACAGATATGTGGTGCTTAACATGAATGCAAGTTGGCTTTCTAATGCTGGCAGAAGTTCTTTGCAGCAAGATGGCAACAGATGGTTACTGGATGCCCCTCAGTGTCATTCGTGTGCTCGGTATTTCTGGATGAATGAGCTGTCTTCTGTTGGTTTCAGTGTACTTAAGAAGTTGGAGTCATTTGTTCAAATTTCTCCAAAGCCAGATTGTTTTTATACCCTGGTGAGAACTAATGTTATTATAAATGAGATAGAAAAGTTTTTGGAAGAACCACAGTTCAGTGTGCCAAAAATGAAGTTAAGAAGCTTCTTTGTTCTCTGCGAGCGTCGCTTCTTTGAGCTAGTTTTTCTTGCATGGAGAGATGGGACAACGGGGAGCCTCTTGCATATACTTGACTCACCAGCTGCATATGGATTGATTGCTGATTCTCTTAGTGCACATCTTCGACGAACAGATAAAAATTTGACTCATGGGCATCTTGGGAGAACGACCATACTTCTGCTTCATGCAGCACGATTGGATGATGCGCTACTTTCAAGACTACTACATTACCTGGACAATAATTCTGAGTGGGCTGATTTTTATCGATGTTTGAAGATATTTCTTGATGCTGGTGTTTCAAGAGCCCCCTTGATATTGAACTTCAAGCGTGCTCTTGATTTTACCTTCAGTGGTGTGATGCGGAGGGATGAGCTGGACAATATATCCCCAATATGCTATGTGGGTCTGATGGAGTGCCTTGGTTTCATGGCTTCATCATACTTTCTACAGGAAGGTTGTATATACTGCACGAAGTCTCTGTTGGTCAATATGCTGGAGTGCCGTACCAGCAAGGTTTACCTTCATACCTGCCTGGCATCTAATTCGAGCCCAGATTACCATCTTGATTGTTTGGCACGCTCATCAGGGCGTTTCATATTTGAGACAATTATGACTATGTTGACAGACAAGGATATGCTCTTGCAGTGGGTACAGAAGACGTCAACTCCTAGTTCATACTCTGAAGTCCTTCTGAGGCTAGTGGTCACACTTTATCCACTGATTCTAACTCAGCGGGATTGTTATAAAGTCACAAATACTCTTGTGCGGTGCGGAGTCTTTGAGGATTTACCTTTGGAGTTTTCTGAGAAGATGATCCGTGTTTTGCAAATAAATTATCGCACGCCGAGCAACTTCATAAGAGTGCTTGCCGATGCACTGGACGCAGTTGGAGATCCTATGGTAGTTATGGTGGGCTCACCCAAAGTCGTCCCATCAATCTGTCGAAACATTAATGCTTATATGATTATTAAGGAGGATTTGTATGATGTTCCGAAGATAATGGCTCTTCTTGGTTCTGAAGAGCCAAGTTGTGTAAAGCAAGAGGCTGCACTGCCAAAAAGATCTTCTGCCATCGAAATCATTCCTAAGGCTGTACAAGATACTAATAAGGCGAAGAGTACAAGTGAAATGGATTTAAGTGATGAGAATGCTCCCTTCTGGTATAAGTTGGAGATGTTTCAGGTCAACAAACAAGACCAGGCGAGTTTCCTGTTACAATGCTTGTTTTGTTATTTTCCCCTTTGTCCCATTGCTCTGCAGTTTCCAACTTATTCTAAAAGCTAATTTTCTCCAGAAAGATGCAAGGGTTATTATTCAGTTCCTTAGAAGTGCCGTTCGATGGCTGGAGCAAACAGGCTTTGAAGAAAAGATTGATGGACAATTGTTGGAAGAGGTCAGGCACATGTGCCGTCAGTTCGGAGAACGTTCTGCCAGGTAAGCTAATGCTAAATTAGCACCAGCTCTGGTGGTCTTGTAAATGGCAGCATAAATACAGTAGTGTAGAACGTGACCATGACTAGGTGATCCCCATTTCTTGTGGAAATTCACCCTTTGCGCAGGACGGAGAAGACATCTTGTCTGACCGTGGAGGATCTACACTCAATGTGGCAAGATGGTGAGAAGAAATTGCAGACGATCATCGGCTTCCTGTGTTCCGTGATGGCGTCCACCAAGAAGGAAGACGGCAGGAGGAACGAGGCCCAGTCGCAGGCTGATGAAGCAGACGAATGGACTGAATGCTCAGACAGCGAGACCGACGCCCAGTCGCAGACTGATGAAGCAGAGGAATGGGCTGGATGCTCAGGCAACGGGGCGGAATGGGCGGAGGAGGAAGAAGCGGTCGCGCAAAAGGGGGCTCGGAGGAAGAAGGGCAACAAGAAACCCAAAAACCCGCACAAAGGCCAT